>OU015493.1:168039613-168354613 GCA_907164885.2 Dolomedes plantarius
TATCTAATTAATTTTGAGAGAAGAGCAGAGATGGCGGGAGTCCCTAAACAAGATTGGGTGCCATATTTGTTAGGGGTACTAACCCCAGAAATTTCCAACATGATGACCAGAGAATCGCCAGAACAGGCAAAAGATTATGACTACGTAAAAGAGATGATTCTCCAGAGATTTAGGATGAATACAGAAAAATTAAAACAACTGTTTTATCGCCATCCTAAACTCGCAGATAAGTCATGGAGGAATTATGCCCATGAGCTTAGTGGCTATTATGATGAGTGGATAGCAGATTTAGAAATCACTACATTTCAGAAACTGAGAGACCTACACATAACGGAACAGATGAAGAGACGGGTACCTGCCGATATAAAAGATCATTTTTTGGAGCAGTGGATGCAGATTAATACTCCTTTGGAATTAGCGGAAAAAATAGATAAGTATGAAAGCTTGCAAGACAGTTTCCGAACAAGAGAATTCCCAAAGAATCAAAAGTCCACAGATAAAATTAATAAGCCATTTAAAAATAACCATAATTTTAAGGAAGAGAAGAAAGAAAAAAAAGATGTGGAAAAAGAAGCTTCTAGTGGACAAAACAAGGAAAGAATTTTTGAGAAAAGAAAACAGCTCCGTTGCTACGAGTGTGGTTCTTATGACCATCTGAGACCACAGTGTCCTAAACTTAAAGAGACGGAAATTATCGCGGCAACAGAAACTAGTGGAGGAGACTCGAGTGGCGTGATGACTCCATATATCAGTCAGGGAGTCGTTAATGGAAAATCTACGTCTATTCTGAGAGACACAGGAGCGAGCATTGATCTGATTTCTAAAAATTTGGTACAACCCCATATGTACACAGGAGAGCACGTTTATGTCAGTGCACCTGTGCTAGATTCATCCGTTTGCTTACCTATAGCAGAGGTCGATTTAAAATGTGAATGGGGCCACACCAGAACTAGAGCAGCTGTCAGCAATACGGAATTCGAGCAGAAACACTATTTGTTAGGAAATAAAACGGCAGCCTTGCTTGAGAAGATCAACAGGAATGTTGAAGTTCCGGTGAAAAGTACTGTGCAAACTCGGGCCGAAAAACTAAAATTTGATAGAGAAAGACGAGACACGGGAGATGAAATAACGAGAATAGAGCAAGTGATTCCCGGATCAGAAGCGGTAGAAGAAATCACTTCGGAAGAGAGCGCGACTATCTTGCCTCTCCAGGAGAAACAAATAATTACTCCCGACTTATTAAAGACTTCACCCGAAGAATTTAGAGTTGCACAAAGTGAGGACGAAGACTTAAAAGTAATTTTTGATAGAGCGAAAAAGAAGACGCCCGAAGAAAATAAGTACGTGGTGGTAAACGAGATGTTATTTTACCAGAAAAAAAATAACGATGGAACCACTAGAAAACTGCTTATTGTGCCTCGAAAGTATCGAGAGAAATTAAAAAGACTCTGCCACGAACATACTAATGTTCATTTAGGCGTTGCTAAGATGAAAGAATCATTAACTCAGTATTTTTACTGGCCATATTGTCACTTAGATATAAATGATTACGTGTCGGCTTGTGACAAATGTCAAAATGGGAAATGCCCTAATGTTAAGAATTCTACGAAACGTCTTAACACTGTTAATTCCCGCCGAACACCAGGCTAAGCCGAAGTTTAGTCGTAAAAGTTTAAATGTATATTATAAGTATGTTGATTAATTGTAGTTTCAGTGTAAAAATGTGACCAGAAATTAATGTGTATTCGTTTGAGTAATGTTTTTTTATGAAGTGTAACATGTAATTGTTTGTAAATTTGAGCGACTCGACCATAGAAGTTGAGTTTTGCTTTAAAGGAAAATTCAGGTGAAATTCCTTTGACGTTAACATAATATAACGGTTTTGTAGTGGCAAACGCCATATGACGGTTTTATGTATGCCGTGTTGGAATGCCTCAGATAGGTTTTAATTAATGTTCAATTGTAACATTTTATGTTCTGTTTTGTTTGTTGCATAAGCCAGTAGAATGCCTCAGAAAGGTATGGGCTAACTTTTAAATGCAGA
The DNA here is from genome assembly GCA_907164885.2 of Dolomedes plantarius. NCBI lineage: Eukaryota > Metazoa > Arthropoda > Arachnida > Araneae > Dolomedidae > Dolomedes > Dolomedes plantarius. The sequence goes on from OU015493.1 coordinate 168,041,658, forward strand.
TGTGTATGTTTTTGTGTATACCTAAGAAGGTAGTAATTGGAGTCAAAATGCACTCCGTACGGTGTTTGAATACCGCAATTGAATGATTTATTGTGAAATCGATAAGTTTTGTCTGAAGAGTTGTGACGACAACAGATAAATGTAAGTGTTGTCAAAGAAACAAAGTGATTAACAGGAATGTGAAGTTTGTGAGTTTTTTTTTGATAAGGAATGAGCCAATGAGCTATTTTGTTATAAATTTTATATCAGTCAGTACTGAAAAAAATTAGACTCTAAATCGATTGTGAATCCTATAGTAGGATAAAATGAATATTTAAATTTAGGTCACTGATGACTGTCCACTTAAATGGAAAAGTTTGGATCACAGGTAATCGTGAACGAATTAAGTTCCCTGATCCAGGATCTACGGAATGCCGAGTATTAAATTGTTTTTATGACGATAAGTGTTAAATGTATTAAAAGATAAGTAAGAAATTTAAAATTTTCATGTGTATTAGTAACCGTGATGATATGTTCTGTATGAAGTTTAGGTATCCATTTTGGATTTGTGTTTAATTTTATTTGTGTAAAGTTGTTTCATTATAACTGTGTTTAATATCCATTTGAGAATTTATTTGTGTCATGTGATCACAATTAAGGTAAATTATGGGATCCCAGTTGAGTGATTTACTAGTTATAATGTTTTTTATGTAGTGTCATGTGTATGTACTAGTGTTCTATGAATTTAAAGTTTTTTGATATGACATGTATTAGTATACGATTTTATTTAAAATTTTTGCCATGACTTGTTATATTACTGTGTAATTTTTATAATTTCTTTGCTACGGCATGTTCTCTTATTAGAGATTTTAAAGTGCGTAAATTTTAGTTATAAATTCCTTTTGATGTGCTTTTAAAATGATACTTTGAAGTACAGTTAAAAATTTTCTTTCATGAAGGTAAAGCCAGAGTTTGATCAAAATTAACGGTCTACTCGTAATGTCAATTGGGTGTGCATTTGCCTTCGGGAAAAGTTTTATAATTGAAATTGTCCTGAGAAGGACCATGTTTTGTCCTGTTTTTTGCAGGTGAAAATTTCTGCAGAAAAACATCTAGGGAGGGGAAGAATTATAGACTGTAATGACTTGACGGTCCCTACGGGTAAATTCCAAGGGACACCCGTCTTTGTCATCTAAGGTGTTTTATCAGTGCCGAAAGGTGACCTTCCGTTTAGTTACACAAAGCCGTGTCGTAGTGACTCTTCGATACACTTCAAGAAAGGAACCTCTTTTGAAACGGTTCCCTAGTTGACAATGGAGTCCAGATGAAAGACTAGTGTCGGCTGGTCAGACGCTTGAAGGCACAGCGCGGCAAGCGGTAACTTAAAAGGAACCACCCAAAGAGATGGGCGAGGATATATATTCGCCACCTTGATGTAAATGGGGGCAGTTGACTTCGTTTTACAGGTGTGAAGAACCCCTCGTCGCCGAACGCGTGCCAGAGAGGAGAGCCTGCCGAGTTCCATTATGATATCCTGAACCCCGCAAAATAGCCTCAGATAGTGCTTATTTTTTTTTTAATTATTGTATAAAGCCTATATTTAATCGGGATGCAAATAAAGCATTTTGTAAATATTAAAGGCTGTCAGTCTTAGTTTTAGGCGAAGTCCTTACAATATATATATATATGTTTTATATATATATATATATATATACATATATATATGTATATGTATATGTATATATATGTATATATATATATATATATATATATATATATATATATATATATATATATATATATATATATATATATATATATATATATATATATATATATATATATATACTAGCCGGGCTTCGCCTAGCTACGCTCAAGCCATCCGTCCACCAGATGAAGTTTCAATAAAGTGTGAAAAATTTTCATATTGGAACACAAAATTGCGTGTATTATTTTTGCATTTTAAAATTTTCTCTTAGATTTTAGGTCATTTTGAAGATAACTGTCATATATATCATGTGTGAGAGGGAAATTAAAATATCATGTGTGAAGGATTTTGTGCAGAGTGATAGGTGTTTTAGGTAAATTTCATTAAAAATTAATTCAAATTGACCAATTTATAAAAAAGTATGTTATTTACAGGTAAGTTTTTGTCTCTTTTTTAATTTTTAAGTGCTATTTTCCCATAAAAGATGAAAAAAACTTTAATTTTTTTTTTCTAAATTGACTCCGAACGTAGACAGTCACCTTAATTCCTACTTGAGTATGATAACGAAAAATGAGGAAAGAATAATTTTCTCTTAGATTGTAGGTAATTTAGAAGATAACTGTCATATGTATCATGTGTAAGAGGGTAATTAAAATATCATGTGTGAGGGCTTTAAGATTTTGTGCAGAGTGATAGGTGTTTTAGGTAAATTTCATTAAAAATTACTTCAAATTGACCAATTTATAAAAAAGTATGCTATTTACAGGTAAGTTTTTGTCTTTTTTTTTTAATTTTTAAGTGCTACTTTACCATAAAAGATGAAAAAAGGTTTAATTTTTTTTTTAAATTGACTCTTGAAATATTTAAAGTAATAAATTCTGTTTGAATAATTAATTTGTGAACAACTGTTTTTATAAGGAAAGGAATGACGAATCGGGGAAAATGTTCATATTGAAACATAATTCTGTCTAAACAATTAAAAAAATAAGTAAATCGAAAAGTAAAGAACATAATTATATTTCACTGGCTTTCAAAAATATCCAATAATAAAACAATTTCCTTAGCAAATACAAAATAAACAAATATTTCACTGGTGTTCAAAAATATCTAATAACAACACAATTTCCTTAGCAAATACAAAATAAACAAAAAGTGAACAATAATTGGTGTATAATAAATAGTTTTTTATTTAGAGCTAATTTTATAAGGAAAGGAATCACGAATCGGGGAAAATTTTCATATTGAAAAATAAAATTGCATGTATTATTTTTGCATTTTAAAATTTTCTCTTAGATTGTAGGTAATTTAGAAGATAACTGTCATATGTATCATGTGTGAGAGGGAAATTAAAATATCATGTATGAGGGCTTTAAGATTTTGTACAGAGAGATAGGTGTTTTAGGTAAATTTCATTAAAAATTACTTCAAATTGACCAATTTATAAAAAAGAATGCTATTTACAGGTAAGTTTTTGTCTCTTTTTTTAATTTTTAAGTGTTATTTTACCATAACAGATGAAAAAACCTTTAATTTTTTTTTAATTGACTCCGAACGTAGACAGTCACCATAATTCCTACTTCAGAATGATAATAAAAAATGGTGAAGGAATAAACTGTAACCCCTCTCCCCCCATTGAAATATTTAAAGTAATAAATTCTATTTGAATAATTAATTTCTGAACAATTGGAAAATTAACTCAACGCAAAATAGAAAAGTAAATAAAACATAATTATATTTCACTGGCCTTCAAAAATATCCAATAATAACACAATTTGCTTAGCAAATACAAAAAAAAACAAAGCTAGCATATAATTTGCTAGTATATAATTTGTTGAGTGGTAATCTTAACTTTGCATAATCTTGAATGAACTTTTGGTATACATTTATGGAACCTAAAAATCTTTGGAGTTCTTTTACATTTTTGGGTGGTAACAATTTTTTTATTGTCTCAATGTTTGTATTTTGTGCCCTTGTGACACCTCATAACCTAAGAAATTTATTTCCTTCTTTGCAAATTGACACTTTGAATTCTTTAGTTTGATATTTTCTTGATTACAGATTTGAAAAATTTCTTCTCAGTGTTGCATATGTTCATTAAAATTTTGAGAAAAAATTATTATGTCATCAAAGTAATTTAGTGCATATTTTATTTGATACTTGTTTAAAATTTGTCTAATTGCTCGTTGAAAAACACTTGGAGCATTCTTCCAACTAAAAGGGAGCCTGAGCCACTCATATAGTCCAAAATTAGTAGTAAAAGCTAATTTTTCTGTGTCTTTGTCATGTATTGCAATATGCCAATAACCCGAAGTTAAGTCAAGTGTTGAGAAGTACCTTGCATGGGTCAGTTGGTCTAAGAGGTCATCTATTCTTGCAATAGGTTCTGAATCAAATTTTGTGATAGAATTTAATTTACGATAATCTATGCATAAACGAGTTTTTCCTTCTCCTCTCTTGTTTACTAAGCACACTGGTGATGCAAATAGTGAATGGGATGGTTTAATAAATCCTGCTTTTAACAAATCATTTATTTGTTTTTGTACTGCTAAATTTTCAGTTTGTGAGGAACGATAAGGTCAAAGAGCTATTGGAAGTTCGGAAGTTAAGTGGACTCTTTGAGGTTCTAATTTTATTTTTCCTACATCATATTTATCTCTTGAAAATACTTCATCAAATTTCCCTAAAATGCAATCTAATTTTGACCAGTCCTCAGCTATTTGTTCTGGGGCCTAATTTTCCAAAACATCACTGGGCATTTTAAAAAGAGCATTCAGAGTACCATCGGGGATACCTGATTCCTCCTTAAACTCAACATTATTGTTTACAGTTCTTTTTTCAATTTCAAAATCCTCACATCTCAAGTTTGGTTCTCTCACATTAGGGTTTACGTCATTTTTTAGTTTCACACAATTATTTTTAAAATCACTGTTTACATTTGAATCATCACAACAATATTTTCATTTTCAAATTTCTGCTTAAGTGAATGACCACTTTGAACACTGTTATAACTTTTAAAAGTTTTACCAACATTATCACAATTTTTTAAATTCTTAGCATTACACACATTATAAGCATTACATTTTTCACCACAATTATCAAAATTTTATAGATGAAATGCATTAGGAATTTTTAATTTACAATCACAGCATAATTCAATTTCATTTCTACATTGTATACCCTTAAATTTTTAAAATTGATTTCGAATTTAAACTTTCTTATTTCATTAAGACCTAATAATAAATATGGCAACTCTGTGTCCACAACATATAAGCTTATTGCTTTTTGAATTTTTCCAATCCTGACATTAGTAGTTATTACATCTTTCACATTGATTTGACCATTTGTTTGGTTTAAAATTATTTTTTGATGGTCTAGAACCTTTAAATTAGTCAAATTTTTACATATTTTTCTGATATTATCGTTACAGAAGAACCAGTGCCCAAAAGACACAAAACTTTAAAGTCCCTCACCTCTGCAGATATCAGTAGTCACCTTCTCTCTTGTCTGTTTTCATTTGGTTTGTGATAATTGCTGTATTCATAATAGTTACTCCTTCTGTTTTGCTCTTGATGATATCTCCCTCGCTGTCCATAGATTCCTCCAAAGTCTTCTCTTCTTGGTCTTACGTCAAATACGTAAGCGTACACGTGTGTGTAGGTGGAGACAGTAGAGAAACAGGCTTTATAAGTGCGCGTAAGTTAAGACGCATTTCGTTCTCTACCACATCTCTTGAAGTTATTTTGCAGCAATCGGCTAATTTCAAATTGTAACCGTAAAAATGAGTAACCACCAATGTTTAGATGATGGAATGAGGTGGCGAATTGTAAGGAGGCTAGAAGCAGGCCAATCTCAAGTCAAAATTTGTAGAGAGTTCAATTTAACACTCAGCGTCGAGTGTAACTTATGGAAACATTACGAGGATACCGGATCCATCGAGAAAAAGCCTGGGCAAGGTCGTCCAAGAGCCACGACGGCCAGAGAAGATCGCCATTTGTCAATTATAGCGAGGCGTAACAGGAGTGTTACAGCTTCTCAGTTCTCTCGTGACATGTCTGCAGCCACAGGAACCCATGTATCAAGGGTGACTGTTTCCAAAAGACTTCATGAGAGAGGGTTGTTTGCAAGAAGACGTGCTGTTTGCGTCCCGCTCACTTATACGAACAAGAGAATCCGTTTATCATGGTGCAGAGAGCATAGAGATTGGAGTATGGATCAATGGGTGACCGTTCTCTTCACTGATGAGTCCCGGTTCAGCCTAAACACCGATTCTAGCCGTACGTTCATATGGAGAGAACCAGGGACCCGCTACCTACCCTCCAATGTCCACGAAATCGACCATTATGGCGAAGGAGGTTTAATGGTCTGGGCAGGCATCATATTGAATAGCCGCACACCTCTCCATGTCTTTGAAAGAGGCACTGTGACTGGTGTGAGATATAGGGATGAGGTTTTGGAGCCCTATTTTCGCCTTTTCAGGGGTGCAGTTGACCCTGAGTTCATTTTAATGGACGATAACGCGAGGCCACATAGAGCTCTTCTGGTCGACGCATTTCTAGAGAGGGAGGATATTCGCCGGATGGATTGGCCAGCCAGATCTCCAGACTTTAAAGCTGTAGAGCTTTCTGGGACGCTCTGTGGAGGGCAATTGCAACTCGCAACCCCCCTCCGAGAACCATCCAGGTAATGAAAACATCGTTGCTGAACTAGTGGGACCAATTGCCACAGGAAATGATAAACTGCCTTATTTCAAGTATGAAATCATGCTGCGAGACCTGTATACCTGTAAGAGGGGACCATACCCCTTATTAACCCATCTATTAACCCATTTTTTTTGCTTATTCTGCAACCGCTGTTTCATATCTTCCGACTTCAACGAGTGTTACCCACGATCATGCTTGTGTATTACAATTATTGAATGGTTATTTGCTTTGTATTGTATCAATGTATGTACATATAAAATTTCATTAAAATCGGTACAGTAGTTCTAGAGATAATCAACCAAGTCTGCAAATTCTCTTAATTTCTTACACCAGTGTATTAAAAAATCATAAAATCTATTAAAAATGATCATTAATGAATTAAATCGACTACTATTGATTACATTAAACTGACACAATACTAATTAAATTACGTACAGTAGGAAAACGGTGGGACCAAAACTTTCATCCGTTATAACCGTGAGTTCGTTATACACCGGGTTCGCTATAACGGGTTTCGGCTGTATATATATGTGTGTGTGTGTGTGTGTGTGTGTGTGTGTGGAGTGAATGTAAGTTTGTGTATATATGGAAGACCGCATGGCATTTTTTTTAATTTAAAATTTATGAATATTATTTTTAAAGATCAATATTCAAACATTTTAAATATGTGGCCTACAAAAGGGAAAATAAAAATCTGAAGTAGTCCTTTAACATAAAAAGTATCAGAATCTGCAACGTTTAGACTCTTAATCATTCAATGTATCTGAAAATGTGCAGGAAAAAAGAAAAAGTTTTCCTTATGAATAATACAAACCCAGTAGAGATCTCTTCATGTTTATGCTGTCAGCAAGAGCGTATTATACTCTCGCCTTTTTCTATTTTTTCGTGGGAGAATTACTCTGTTTCATGTACAGTTTTTCTTCCTCCCTTTTAAAAAGATTGTCATTCATATTAATGAGGTCATTTTTAAGCATCAGTTTAGGCAGAGTTAGTCGTATACACGACCTTTCATCAGTGAGAAGACTGGCAAAAAATATGTCGTTAAATATTAATAAAGATCTGGAAGCTAGGATGAAAAACACCGATGTTGTTCTGGTCCATCGCATGAAAACAAGAAGTTTTAAAATATGCTGAAATAAATAGAAACAAGTCATTAAGAAACATACGAATATATTATTGAATGTTATTGACACATTTCTGGAAGATTTTAGTTCTTCAGAGGGAAAAACTCTTTTGTTTATCATATTTAATTTTAGAGATTTCAAAATATTTAAAAATGCTTTAAAAGGTCATATTTCCTCCCGTTAATATGCAAATTTTATTTCCTCTCCTATAATTGTACGATTTTGAAAAAACTTCAGTTGAGAGAGAAATATGATTTTAAATTATTAATAGTCTTTCACATGCTATTGTAAATCATTTGTTCATCCAAATCTTTATAAATTGCATTTAGTTCATTTTCGACTTTTTTTATCTGCACGCTTCCATGCAATGGAAATTTCGTTAAAATAAATATATCTTACATCCTCTTTAATTTCCTACAGCTTACTTACGCATCAAAATTTACCTTTTCAATGACATTGGCTTTGACATGAACAGCTGCGATGCACCTGAGTACATGAAAAACTCTAATCGACAAACTAAAGTTTTACGGATATGAAGTTAGGGTGCCTAAAATAAAGATTCATTGAAAGAAAAAAATTATTTAATTAAAAATATATAACAAGGTTAAGTTTCTAGTGATAAAAAAATAGATTTGAAAAGAAAGAAAAAGGAATTTAAAAATCAAGAAAATGTTAAAATAATTTTTAACAGGAGACATTTTCTGTAGAATGACAGGAGGCAAAAAATTATAAAAGAAAAATTACCGCTATCAGTAGAATTAAAATTAATAACTGTAAGGAGAGAATAAAACACAAGAACATTTATAATTCTTGAGGCAAAGCCTTTACTGAACAAAATTTCCTAAAATCGAGGAAGAAGGTAGGTTTCATTCAGCGTAAGTTGTGTGATGCCATTATGAATTTTAACGATTTGTATATGTTTAATCAGAGACGATTAAATTTCGTTAAACTAAATATAGCTTCCTTCCTCTTTAATTTCCTACAGCTAACCTATACGCATCAAAATTTGCCTTTGCAATGACATTGGCTCTGACATGAACAGCTGTGATGCACCTCAGTACACGAAAAACTCTTATCGACAATCTAAAGTTTTATGGATATGAAGTTAGCGTGCCTAAAATAGATTCAGCGAAAGAAAATTAGAAAAAATGTAAAAATATATAACAAGGATGAGTTTCTATAGATAAAAAAATAGATTTGGAAAAAAAGGAGTGAAAAAAAACGCAAGAACATTTAGAATTCTTGAGGCAAAGCCTTTTCTGAACATAATTTCCTAAAATTGAGGAAGAAAGTACGTTTTATTCAGCGTAAGTTGTGTGATACTATTACGAATTTCAACAATTTGTATACGCAATGGGCGCAGTGGTCCAGTTGGCAAGAGCAGCGGGCTAGAGATCTGAAAGTCACTGGTTCGATGCTCACTAATGGCGTCTGGTTCACGTAAATTCTGTCGTGGCTGCAATGTCCTTCAACTTCTCAAAAATACCTTTGGAGGTGCAGGGTCAAGTGTTCTGCCCTCGTCACTTGACTCGGTTCAAAATTACGAGACTGGTTCTTTGGCCAAATCGGACTCCGACCCTTGTGGTTCCAGGGACAGGAACCCCACTTTCATCGCCCATAGACTTCGGGATTTGATCTGATGTTGCTGTCCTTCAAGTGGCGTAAGCAATAACAACACAATTTGTATACGTTTAATTAAAGTTACTACCAGAACACCTAAATTATCATACTTTAGGAATTAAATTATTTTCTGGGCCACTAACTGTGATGTGATCTGAAACGGCGGTATTTGTTAATTTGACTTTCATATTATAACTTAAAATTTGCAGTTATTTTCCTCTATTCAAATCGCGTTAAACTGGCGGAAGCGCACATTCATTTTACTTGTAATAGTTATCTCACGCCTTAAAACTGCGGCTTATAGCTGCTGTGTACTAACCTCATTGGATTTGTTGCCCAAGGTAACCTATGGAAAAAAATTTGTCTACTCTTTACAGCTATATAAATGCTAATAATCAAATAAAAATAGTATTTTCAGATACGAGACTGAACTTTTCTTCCCCTTGCAACGGGATTCATTTTATAAATTTCGTCCACCAAAGGGATTTACGAAAGTTTAAAACACTGTATACCAGATTTTTTCCCCGAATAATTTAAATTTTAAAATATTATTAGAATTTTTTTAAGCGAAAGATGCCCCAAGGTATAAAATTTCTTTTTCTATTACGGCGTACTATTTTTAAAAAAATCTTTAAATGCAAGTAAACAATCCTTGGACAAATTTTTTCCACAGGTTAACACTGAGGTCAGTGAATCCAATAGGGTTAATGCACAACAGCCATGATTGATGCCTGACCGGTATCTACGGATCCTTTATGATTTTACACTGCTTGAAATAATGCACAGCTCATTAAGTATTAATCTAGAGAGAGGATTAAGTGATCATCAGTTTTACAAGTATGACACAAAACCAAAATTACTTTGTTCCCTCCGCGAAGCCATCAATATATTAAGTTTAAAAATGAAACAATATAAAAATTGTTATATTTCCAAAAAACTGCATTTTTGTCAAGAGGTCTTGCATTCTTCAAGATACTTCTCCAAATACCTATTAATTTTATGAATATCAGTGAAGCAATTTAAGAGGATGTTCCAGAGTTTTAGAAAATAACATATAGAATCGGATATTTTTTAGTAAAGTAATATATTTTCCTAAACACGTAAACGTAGAATTTGCATACCCTAATCCTTCTATATCATGTATGTCTGCATCGTAAGATTATATATTTAGGCAAATTGAATCATGTTCTTGAAATAATGTTTAGCAGTGATGACATTTTTGTGAGTCGTAACGTATTTTATCATAGCATTTTTGAGCTCCATATTTTTTCATTTTGTACAAACATATATCTTCTTCTAAATTTAATACCACTTAGACACACTCCCTTATCAGTAAGTTGTTAACCTATTTTCCAAGAATAAAATCCTCGGAATGGGTTATTTGCATTTCAATTTTTATGTTGTAGAGCATGTGATCAAATATCTAGAAACTCTGTTCGTATATTGGTTTTAAATTCAGTTTTCAGTGTTGCTACAACATTTAAGTTTGGCATATTAAACTGGCTTGTTTAATCTCCGATGTGCTTCGTTACCTTTCATTTTCTTTAACCATTACTTTTCATGTGACATGTGTTTGTTTGTTTTAAATGGAATAAAACATTTCTACCCTAGAACTAAATTTTTCTAAATATATTAATCTACATTATAAAGCCTTTACATAATTATGAAATCATTATCATCTTTTTTCACAATTAAATTAATACGTTTGCTTGTATTTAAAAGCAGTTGAGGTTTTCTCGTATAATTCCAAATATCTATTTTATATGGTAGCATTTATTGCAGTTTTTTTTCAATATATTCTACCCTAGTTTAGTCTGGTTTAGTCTCCGTTTAAGATTCGATTTCCTTAATTCCTTTTCATATTATTATACCATTATCTTCCCTCTTAAGCACATTTGTTTATTTAAATTTAAATAAAATATTTCTACTCTAGAACCAAATCTTTCTAAATATATTAACCTTTATTATTAACCGTTTGTATGCATACCACGGCATCATGTATCTGCTTTATTTTGAAATAATTATGTTTACTTGTATTTAAATGTATATATTTGAGTTTTTTAATAGAAATCATATATATCCGTTTCTTTCTTAAAGTTGTTTATATAATTCAACCCCTATAAATGCAAGAGTAGCCGTAGTCATGGAAAGTTTTCCTCAAAATGTGCTGAAGTGCGATAACTAAAAAACTTATCAGAGCAATCTTAAATCCTTGAATAATTCCAAATTCCTTCCTTTTTTGCTAGTTCAAAAAGAACTCTAGCAAGGAGAAAATAAGTAATAATTTATTTAAAATTCGAATATGTTTTTAGAAATAGATTCAAATGAGATGAATATCTTTTTTTCTGAACCTTAGAAAAATATGAAAATTCGCTATTTCTCCCAGTTATGCTAGCATTATTTAATGTGGAAATACAACTTAAAAGTAGAAAGCTTCATTTAACGAATTTAGAATGAATTGTTCACAAACGAAATAATAATTCTTCATGATATTTTTTTATCACTAGATAAGGCCGGTTTTCTTATTTTTAGTAATCTAAAATTATCATTGTTTTCTTCACAAAGGCATGCTTATGAATTTAACATCAATGAAACAGCTCCGAAATATGCATACAGTCAAAACAAATTCAAAAATGTTGCAGAATCAACTTAAAAGAAAAAAAATATTTTGTACTAACCTTTCCCTTTCAAGATGGTTGAAACACACAAAATAATTATGCACTCACTCCTTGGGAAGCGGAGACATCGTATTTTTTAATAAATGTTTTCTTTCCCGGTGCGAGGAAACATCATTATTGAGATTTTTATAATTTTTTTTATGCGGAGACACGTTTCAGATAATTTGCAGATCCAAATTTGGAATTATAATTTTTCCTAGGTTAGTACTTAATTACTTTTTCTTGTGGCAAAATGTTAAAATTTTCATATCTGTTATATAAAACCTGAAAAGAATCTTTTGTTTTTTTTTAGATTCCGGTAGCACCTTTTGTTTTTTTTTAGATTCCAGTAGCATCTTTTAGTAACATATTTAAATATTTTAAATAAAGTTAAAGAGTAATAATAAATTTTTTCATGTTTATTTTTATTAAAATTTTTCATAGTAATTCCAGGAATCATACCTAAACAATTCACTGAAGAAAATAGAATGCACGTGCATTTTATCACGACAAAAAACTGTTAGAATTTTTTTTGCTTTTATAAAACAGAAAGGTTTTTATGAATTAGATAATAAAATATAAAATTTTTACTCCTTAAATAATATTTCTAAAGTGGCACTTTTGACCTGAACAATATAAATAAACAACAAATATCTGCTTTTAAAAATATTCAAATTTTTTAATGATATAGCATGTTTTAGAAATATATTTAATTAATACATTAAGTAATTGCTGAGAAAAAATTAAATGTCTTTTTCTTGATAATTTATTCTCTTGTTCCACTAAGTGTCCCTAAGCAATTTGGTCATAAAATGATATGCACGTCTTTCAGTCCTCTAAGAAGCGTCATTAATTTTTTTAGTCTCCATTACAAAACTGTCATATTTATAAATAAAAAATTAAAATATTAGTATTTTTTACATTTAATCATTAAATAATTATTTTAAAGTATTAAACTTTAAATAATTTATGTACTCATATATAATAGTTTTGTTTTTTTAACTTGGAAAGCACTAATGAAATGCCAAAAGTGCTCAACTAAATCAAAAATTCAAATTATTTTTCAAGCGTCTTGTACTTTTGAGACCATGTCGAAATTCCAAATCCATTCTGCAGAAGCAAATTGAAATTTTGTATTTAAATTAAGTAAAACATAAATGTAGCAGCAGTAAGATTTTTTATATAATTATAATTAATTTATTTTAATATTCAAGAAAGACTTAAATGAAATTATTTCCTTTCAGAAGCTAAATGGAGGTGTTATTGGCCAACCCTACCATTCTGAAATATCGCAGGCATATAAAAAATATACATTTTTAATATTGGGAAGAAATATATTGATAAGAATGTTACTGAGCAAACAATAAATGTTAATGTATTTTTACTATATACAGGTGCTTAGTGCTGCTGTTGGATATTTACTATTAATTTGATATTTATAATAAAAAAATGCTTGGTAAATTAATATTTTATCATCACATTTTTAAACTTATATTAAATTTATAAGGCAGAGCTATGAACAATTTTCAGAAAGATAACAGCGGAAAAGCAATTTATTGATGTTAAAATATAAAATATTTTCGTTTTCTTTAGTTGATTAAATTTCTAAATGATTTTTCTGAATTTAGTGTTGTTAAATTTAGTGTTTTGTGAAGTACAGATCTAAAAAAGCTATATTTTCCACTAAAGCGTGGTTATATTGATATTTTGTTGTTTTCCTTCCCTATTATAGGCATTTCATCCGGATATTTTTTTATTTAATTTCGGTAACAAATCATTTACGAGAAGATTAGTAAAAAAACTAATATTTGAAACATAATTAAAATTAACAATGAGTATATTAAATTTAAATTTTAAAAACATAAGGGTCTACACAAATAAGAAGTTATTATAATAGGCAACCATGTTTATGGTATTTATGGATGATTTGGTTACCAGAGTTATTTAGAGCCAGGGGTGATATTTTTCTCAATTGCTGTCTTTTGTCAGTAACATATTTTACATTCCCGTTTTTCTCAAGCGAATACTAATTTTTGCTAACAAGGTTTTTCAGTAGGATATTCAGTTAAATAATCTGTACAATTCACTGAAGAGAGGTAGGCCCTTTAGTTGCTACGCATCTTCCAATCATCCCTGATAAATCCTCACATCCGAAAGAGCAGGGGATCATCTGGCTAGAACTATGATTGCTTGAGATTATGTGAGCGAGGAGATAAGTATGATTGCTGTTTGAGCAGATTTGTTACAAAGTATTGTGAAATAAATTCGGGTATTTTTTTAGTATGCATTTCATATCTTAGGTACCTTATGCTGATATACTCGGCTTCATTATAAGGCTCCTCTATCCGAATATTTACACATGAAGATATTGATTGTAAAATCTTACTATTAACAGCTGAATGTAAACAAACGTATGTTTGTTAGTTTGCAGAAACTGGGACGGAATAATCTCCAGAACCGAGCATAGCAGGATTTCGGGACTGGTACCGATGGACGCGGACAGACCTGACGCGTGCACTGATGCCATCCTCAACTTTCAAAACTTTACACTGTTTTAATTATTAAATAAAAACCTCCGAACTCAAAAGAAGCGGATAACAGAAACAGCTGACATTCCGGGTGGCCTAGCTCCTTTCGCAAATTTCCACTATTTTCATGCATGCAATATTCAACTTCTCCGTCCTCCAATCGACAATTTTTTTATTTCAATATGTTCTACAATTTTTCATCTATAAGGCTATACACATTTTTCTAAAGTTAAAAATTTTTTTCATTGTAAACGAAGCTTTTTCCCCAAAGCAGTTTTCCGAATTTCACGAAATCGACAATTTTGATGGACAAATGTTTCGGTTTTCTGCACCTATTAATGTCAATTTTACGATTTATCGGCATTTGCTAGATGTTCAGCTTCCAAAATATACCAAATACATTTAATAAATAAGAAGTTATCATTCTAAATAAGCGTACTTACAAAACTCAGTTTTGAAATTTCCCGGGCTGATCGCCATAGTATCTTAAAGTAACTAAATGCCGAATTTTTCGACTTATTATTTTACTCGTTAAAAATTCCGGCAAGTGCGTTAAATTTGTTTCTAATTTTTGAGCAACTGATGAGGATTCTTCCGCCACCAATTTTGAATTCATCAGAACTGTCTTTCTATTTTTTTAAGCACTTTTTCACCCATGAGATTTAATATTTATATTTGGCCATGTTGCCAAAAGGAAAAATTATTATTTGAGACGAGTCTGAGAACGTGTCATTTAGTAATTGAAATCCAGAAATAATTTTAAAGTACCAGAAATAATTTTAGTTTTAGGAAACGAGAAGTTAAAACCTTTAGAATTTTTTTTCTAATTGAATGGACTTCTTTTTTGTTTAAAAAGCAAAATTTGAAAACGAAAATTTGAAAGAATTATTTTAAAAGCCAAAAACCAAAATTTAAAAAAGAGAATTTTAAATGATTATTTCGTTTTTTAAAAATTCTAATATATTTTTAAGTGATTAAACAGTTTTTAATCTTTAAGAAATAAAACCAATTCATTTTAAATCGAAAATGCAACACATCGGGTTGCCACTCTAGTTTAGTATATGATATATAAAAATTTGTTATTTCTCAATAGGCCAGTGTCTTGCAGCAAGTCACATCTCAACTTTTGCAGATTTTACTTCTTGTTTGGCGAGGAGTGGCAAAACATTGCATAATTTAACATGGCGTTCAATGAGCATTCTTACAGCTTGTTGAATAAAATGCTCTCAGATTACGCAAGTCTTTAGATACGGGTATCTAAACAAAGGTATATCACTAAATTAAACATTCAGGTACAGCCCGGAAAGGTTTATTCAGTATGTGATCCGTATTTATTGACAGAGGAAGACTGGGGTTACGATACAAGACGCTGACCTGAACGAACTTATCCTGATATCTATATATATCTCAGCATAATAATAATCATTCTCAACGAAAGAATGATTATATTCTCTTAAACCTTGCGAAATATTGAAAATAAAAGTGTTAAAATACTTGTTACATACAATTAATATGAGGAATTTTATAAATAAACTTAAATTATTTAACTCAAAATGAAGGTATCGTCCAAAAACACATGCAAACGCATAAGAACGGCTTCTGTTTTCTGCCACCCGATAATTACGTGATCTATAGTAGATGAAAACTGGCGTAGCCAATGACGTTGCGACGTTTCGCCTTATTTACTTTAACTGCAAAATGTTTGCTTCCTATAAAAATGTACAAAAATATTTAATTTTTAGGAACCCAATGATGTTTCATTATATAAAATAGTGAATCATTGCCTTTATAAGTTCTTCAAAATTTCAGCTATTTTCGACAAAATTTTGTAAAGTGTATGATAATGCAGACCAATCTGTTTTTATGCAACAAGAACTGAAGATATCCCACTGTCTTTATATCCATGTCTAGGATGAGGCTGAAATCTTCAGCCAGTGGCTGAAATTTATTTTAGACCTTAACCTTTATCTTATGGGGCCCATTTTATCAATTCCCTCTTTAGAACTGGAAATTTCATATTCCCTTTGTAAGAACGTTTATTGAGAGTGTTATATATATATATATATATATATATATATATATATATATATATATATATATATATATATATATATTGTAAGGACTTTGCCTAATACTAAGACTGACAGCCTTTAATATTTACAAAATGCTTTATTGGCATTCTTGACTATAAATCGGCTCTATACAATAATTACAAAGTAAACATGATTAAGGATAATGCGTGGGATCAGGATATCCCGAGAGGGTTACTGCAGGCTCTCCGTCTCTGGCACACGTCCGACGATGGAGGTTGTTCACACCTGTAAAAAAAAGGGTCATCTGCCCCCATTTACGTCGAGGTGGCGACTATATACCCTCACAAACGCCTGTGGGTGGTTGAAGCGGCTCTCTTTGATTTCCTTTCGGTAAACTGTCTTCAAACTATTCCGCGTCTTCCGCTAAAGGCTAATCGATTTTCCTCCGGACAGGCTTTGTCTGCAAGGAGGGGGGGGGGGGGATTTCTTACAGAAGACGGCTTCCTAATTGTCCGATGGCGACGCGGCGTCTGCCACAACTCGGTGACAAAACGACTGTCACCGATGAATACGGTAGGGGGATAATGGCCGTCTTGCCGCCAGGCCTTCTCAGAAATTCCGGGTGTGAAAAGAGGCACCAAGTCATTACAGACTAAATTCCTCCCCTCCCCAGATGTTTTTCTGCAGAGAGTTTCACCTGCAAAAAACAGAACAAAAACATGGTCCTTCTCAGGACAATTTCAATTATAAAAACTTTTCCCGAAGGCAAATGCACACCCAATTGACATTACGAGTAGACCGTTAATTTTGATCAAACTCTGGCTTTACCTTCATGAAAGAAAATTTTTAACTGTACTTCAAAGTATTATTTTTAAAAGCACAACAAAAGGAATTTATACCTAAAATTTACGCACTTTAAAATCTCTAATAAGAGAACATGCCGTAGCAAAGAAATTATAAAATTACACAATAATATAACACGTCCTGGCAAAAATTTAAATAAAACAGTATACTACTACATGTTAATCAAAAAAAAGATTAAATTCATAGAACACTAGTATGTACACATGACACTACATAAAAATTTTAAACACAATTCAAGTTCATTTAGTAACTAGCTTCAAACCGCAATATTTTAATCATACATTCAACTTCGCATTATTAGTTTCGGCTTAGTCTGGTGTTCGGCTTAAACCATCAGCATTTAAGTGCTCCTTGCCTTTCTTATGGCTCACTTCATAATTGAGGTGTTGAAGGGACAGAGCCCACCGTAGAAGCCTCGAGTTAGTCCCTGTGTTCTGTTGCAACCACACTAAGGGATTATGATCAGTTTGAATGACAAAATTAGCTGGGCCGTCCAAATAGTACTGCAATCTTTTGACTGCAAAGATGATTGCGGCGCACTCCTTTTCTGTAGTGCTATACCGTTTCTCAACATTAGAGAATTTCCTACTCAAATATAAAATAGGATGTTCCTCATCGTTCTCATTTATCTGAGACAACACTATGCCAATTCCTTGATTTGAAGCATCACATTGGAGAATAAATTGTCTGCTAAAATCTGGTGCGTATAGCACGGGATTTTCGGAAAGTCTTTTTTTTAGTTCCACAAAAGCTTTCTGACAGTCGTCATTCCATATGACTGAACCTTTCTTTGACTTCCCTCGTAATAGATCAGTTAGAGGAGCCGAAATAACAGAGAACTTCGGAATATATTTTCGATAGTATCCGGCCAGCCCTAAAAACGCTCTAACTTCGGTTTTTGTAGCGGGTCGAGGAAAGTTCGCAACCGCTTGGATTTTTAACTCGCCCGGCGTTCGTTTGCCTTGACCCACTAAATGTCCCAAGTACATTACACATGACTGAGCAAATTTGCACTTAGAAGGTTTTATTCGTAACTGGGCCCTCTGCACTCTTTGTAACACACAGTCCAGGTGAGTAAGGTGTTCTTCCCAAGTTTGAGAAAACACTGCAATATCGTCCAAGTACGGGACGGCAAATTTCTCGCATTCCTTGAGTATTTCTGCCATCATGCGACTAAAATAATAAGGTGCATTTTTAAGTCCAAATGGCATCCTTAATGGAATGTAAGAACCAAAGCTTGTTACAAAGGCGGCATACCTCTGTGCTCGCTCTGTCAGGGGAATTTGCCAATATCCTCTGGTTAAATCCAGCACGGATATATATTTGGCCGCGGAAACCACTTCTACACGATCTTCGATATTTGGCAGAGGATAGTATTGAGTCTTCGTCAGTTTGTTCAACTTTCTGTAGTCGATACACGGTCGGGGTTCTTTCCCCGGCGTTTCCACTAAGATTAGGGGTGAGGTGAAATCGGAATCGCCTTCAGTAATTACCTTTAATTTTAACATTTTATTCACTTCGGCTCGTAAGATTTCCGTTTGCCTCGGCGACATACGATATGGCTTCGAAAGAACAGATTCTTCAGAATTCAGTTCGATATCGTGTCTCACCAAGTCAGTCATGCCTGGCTCATTAGAAAACACACTCGTATATCTCGACAAAAGTTCGTTCAATTCTCGCAGTTGTGTTTCATTAAGTTTAGCCGTCAACTGACTTTCTTCTATCATATTCGGAATCGTAGAAACAGTTGAATCTGAACCTAATTTAATGAAATCGTTCTCCACTTCGGGATCATCGTTTTCTTCTATCGCTAATAAATTTATGCTCTCGGCCCGCTGATGATACGGCTTTAACATATTCACATGATACACATGGGTCTTTCCGCCCATAGGGAGACTAACTATATAATTAGTTTCGGAAAGCTGGCTTTCGATTTTTCCCGGCCCAATCCACTGAACTGCCAATTTGGTCGGCCGGGTCGGAGCTATCACTAAAACAAGGTCATCTTTCTTGAACTCCCTTCTTACAGCCTTGCGATCGTACCATTCCTTTTGTTTTATTTTTGAAGCCTTCATGTGTTCTACGGCCAGCTCTTGGCTCTGTTTCATTCTATTTAATAAATCAAAAACATATTCAACCACACTACTCTCCTTTCCTTCATAATCCACTAAATTTTCATAAATTATAGTTATAGGGGTTCTAAGATTTCTCCCGTGTACTAGTTCTGCAGGCGAGAAACCGGTGCTATCGTGTGTAGTAGTTCTTAACGCGAAAAGGGCAGGGGGTAGATTTTTCTCCCAATCTGCCGCCGATTCGATGCATAGAACTCGAAGAATTCTTTTTAGAGTTCGATGAAATCTTTCCACGGGATTACTCTGGGGGTGACGCACAGAACTATGAAATACAGTTATTCCAAACCTTTGTAAGAACTCCGTGGTCAGCGCACTCACAAAAAAGATGTCCCTTGATCACACTGCAGTTCCCTCGGGAACCCCATCCTGCTAAAAATCTGCATCAAGGCCTCTACGACAGAGGCTGAACTTATATCTTGCACTGGAATTGCGTCCGGATATTTAGATGACATGCAGAGCGCAGTTATAAGGTATCTCTTCCCTGTCGGTGTAACTGGAAGAGGCCCACAGGCATCCACGTTTATTCGTGTGAATATTTCGGGAATGACTGGTACTAGCTTCATGGGGGCTTTTCTCTTATCTTGAGGTTTTCCTACCCTCTGACATCCGTCGCAGGTCTTTACGTAATCTTCCACATCCGCGTAACAATTTGGCCAATAAAAATTCTTAAATAGGGCATCCTTCGTCTTTGCCGCGCCTAAATGAATACTGGATTGTTCGTGGCAGAGTTTTTTTAATTGCTCTCGATATTTTCGAGGCACGATCAGCAGATTTCTTATGGTCCCATCTTTATCTTTTTTCTTGAAAAATAACATCTCGTTTATCACAGCGTACTTCTTATCTTCGGGTGTTTTTTTATTCGCCATATTAAAAAATACTTTTAATTCTTCGTCCTCACTTTGTGCGACTCTAAATTCTTCGGGCGAAGTCTTTAATAAGTCGGGAGTAATCATCTGTTTCTCCTGGAGAGGCAAGATCGTTGCGCTCTCTTCAGCCGTGATTTCTTCTATCGCTTCCGCTCCGGAGATCACTTGGTCTATTTTCGTTATCTCACCTCCCGTGGCTAGTCTTTCTCTTTCTACCTTTCGTTTTTCTGCCCGAGTTTGCACAGCATTTATCTCTTGAACTTCTACATCCCTGTTGATTTTCATCTCGTCAAGCAAGGCCGCAGTTTTGTTTCCTAGTAAATAGTGTTTCTGTTCGAAAACTGTACTTCTGACGGCTGCTTTAGTTATAGTATGACCCCATTCGCATTCTAAGTCGATCTCTGCTACAGGTAAACAAATGGGTGAATCCATTAAAGGTGAGCCGATCCAAACATGCTCTCCCGTGTACATATGGGGTTGTACCAAATTATTAGAAACTAAATCAATGCTCGCTCCTGTATCTCTCAGAACGGACGTAGCTTTTCCATTTACGACTCCTTGACTGATATACGGAGTCATCACGCTGCCAGAATCTCCTCCATTGGTTTCTGTTGCCGCAATAATTTCTGGTTTTTTAATCTTAGGGCACTGTGGTCTCAGGTGGTCATAAGAACCACATTCGTAGCAACGGAGCTGTTTTCTTTTCT
This sequence comes from Dolomedes plantarius, assembly GCA_907164885.2. NCBI lineage: Eukaryota > Metazoa > Arthropoda > Arachnida > Araneae > Dolomedidae > Dolomedes > Dolomedes plantarius. The sequence continues at coordinate 168,062,576 of OU015493.1, forward strand.
CAAAAATTCTTTCCTTGTTTTGTCCACTAGAAGCTTCTTTTTCCACATCTTTTTTTTCTTTCTTCTCTTCCTTAAATTTATGATTATTTTTAAATGTCTTATTAATTTTATCTGTGGACTTCTGATCCTTTGGGAATTCTCTTGTTCGGAAACTGTCTTGCAAGCTTTCATACTTATCTATTTTTTCCGCTAATTCTAAAGGAGTATTAATCTGCATCCACTGCTCCAAAAAATGATCTTTTATATCGGCAGGTACCCGTCTCTTCATCTGTTCAGTTATGTGTAGGTCTCTCAGTTTCTTAAATGTAGTGATTTCTAAATCTGCTATCCATTCATCATAATAGCCACTAAGCTCATGGGCATAATTCCTCCATGACTTGTCTGCGAGTTTAGGATGGCGATAAAACAGTTGTTTTAATTTTTCTGTATTCATCCTAAATCTCTGGAGAATCATCTCTTTTACATAGTCATAATCTTTTGCCTGTTCTGGCGATTCTCTGGCCATCATGTTAGAAATTTCTGGGGTTAGTACCCCTAACAAATATGGCACCCAATCTTGTTTAGGGACTCCCGCCATCTCTGCTCTTCTCTCAAAATTAATTAGATACAGGCCCATTTCGTCCCGTTTCTCGTCAAATTTCTGCATGGTTTTAAGGAGCTGAATGTTCTGAGTTGCGTCTGCATCTCTGTCCCTCCCATTTCGGGCTCTATTGTCTCCATTAATTCCTAATTCCAGTCTCCTCATTTCGAGAGTAAGTTGGTCTTGACGAATTTTGTCTTCTCTTTCTCTCTCTCTCTCTTCACGTTCCTTTCTATCTTCAATAATACGCTCTAGTGCGAGTCTAGCGTCTTCTTCGACGTAATTTTCGTTTTCTGTAATGATCTTCTTAATTTCGAAAATCTTAAGCGTATCGTCAGCTAGTCCTCCTAACTCTTCTAAAAGTTCTAAAAGGTCCCCTTTCTTACCCTTATTTAAAAAGGACATTTTTCCAAATTTAGGGTTTCTAATTTAGGGTTATTATTAATTATTTATGATAAACAATAAAATTATCCCTCAGCTACTAGCTATACCTTCCGACGGTATGTGTCCTAACCGGAACTAACAAGTTCAAAACTGATCAATTTTAGACCGAACTATAATTTTAGCCCTTATGAACACCAAACTAGCACCGCACAATATAAACATTCACAATTTACTCAATACCTATCAAATCAAAATACCGAACTCTTATACAGAATACACATAAACAGAATTCTCAAATTAATCAACACTCTATATAGATTTCCCACACAGTAATACACAAATACTAAATTATCACTGTTAATATCCAAGCATAAGAAACTTAAATATATCTGTTACTATTAAAAGAAAAAAAATTCTAAATAAACACTGTTATTATCAAAAGCAAAAAAAATTCACTTTCTTTAAAAATAGAGAAAAACATACAGTATTTGCAATTAACAAAACACAGAAATTGGCTAAACTTATTGCAATTCCTAACAAACAAAAATTGGTTCTTTACTTGAACACTAACTGGTTACTCATTCATATACCATAAAAACACACAGAAATTGGTTTTACTTATCACAATTCCTAAAAACAATAGTTCCTACTTAGAACTTCAAATGGTTAACTCATACACCATTAAAACACAGAAATTGATTTAAATCATCCAAATTTCTAATATAAAATATCAGTTCTTAATACGAACTCTAAATGGCTACTTATACATATACCATTTAAAAAAAAAACACAGAAATTGATTTAATTCATCAAAATTTCTAAAATAAAATATCAGTTCTTAATACGAACTCTAAATGGCTACTTATACATATACCATTTAAAAAAACACAGAAATTGATTTAATTCATCAAAATTTCTAAAATATCAGTTCTTAATACGAACTCTAAATGGCTACTTATAAATATACCATTTAAAAACACAATAAAATAATTTTTACTTATTGCATTTATACAAAACCATTATTTAGTTTTTAAATCAAAGCCAGAATCTGATAAAAAGAATCGGCCTACCTGTAATCCTTTCGTTCATCACTGATATCCTATGACTCTTCTGACACCATTTAATAACAGTCTGTAAGGACTTTGCCTAATACTAAGACTGACAGCCTTTAATATTTACAAAATGCTTTATTGGCATTCTTGACTATAAATCGGCTCTATACAATAATTACAAAGTAAACATGATTAAGGATAATGCGTGGGATCAGGATATCCCGAGAGGGTTACTGCAGGCTCTCCGTCTCTGGCACACGTCCGACGATGGAGGTTGTTCACACCTGTAAAAAAAAGGGTCATCTGCCCCCATTTACGTCGAGGTGGCGACTATATACCCTCACAAACGCCTGTGGGTGGTTGAAGCGGCTCTCTTTGATTTCCTTTCGGTAAACTGTCTTCAAACTATTCCGCGTCTTCCGCTAAAGGCTAATCGATTTTCCTCCGGACAGGCTTTGTCTGCAAGGAGGGGGGGGGGGGATTTCTTACAGAAGACGGCTTCCTAATTGTCCGATGGCGACGCGGCGTCTGCCACAACTCGGTGACAAAACGACTATCACCGATGAATACGGTAGGGGGATAATGGCCGTCTTGCCGCCAGGCCTTCTCAGAAATTCCGGGTGTGAAAAGAGGCACCAAGTCATTACAATATATATATATATATGTATATATATATATATGTATATGTAATGGTCTTATGTGATGCATACAGTGGTTAGTACCGTGGTCTAAGTTGTCAATTTGAGGTGATTAACCAATCATTAATTATGCACTCACTATCAACTTGTTCGACCACGCTGTTCGTATCTGCGTTGTGGTTATGAAGAATTGCAGATTATATGATTGATAAATTACAGATGGATTTATTAACAACATAACACTTATACACATTATTTAAATCAGTACATTATGTTTAGTATGTAAGTTTTACACTTAATTCATTTATGAACATTATTACACAATTCACCTTCTCGTATTCGTAAGCCTTCTATGTTAATAATCTACTTTCAATTAGTTAATTACGAGGTATTCGCTCTAATAAATAATTATCAAATTTTGCTTAATACATTTACTCACCATCATTATTCCTTAATAGTTATCATTAAGATTGCATTACATAACACGTTCATACATCGATTATTTATTTAATGGGTCAGCTACCCATATAACAATTTTATAATATCAATTCATGTAACTCTTATACACTAACTATCATTATCTGAATCAAGGATGAGAGGCACACTTTATACACGTTAAATATATATCAATTATAGACAGCACTATACCTTCACTGACGATTCTTTCCAATCTTTTGTCCTTGGGCACACTTAGAATGGCAATCACTGGCGGGTGGGGTTATTCGTAGCTCTTTCTGTGACATTCTGCACGCTCGTTCAAAAACTCGATTTCATTGTCCGTCTCGTTTGCTAGATGTCGTATCTCGCTAATAGCTCTTTGGGATGTGGGGAATTTCTTTCGTCCTGTTGTTGGTTCGGGCCTTATTCACAGGAGTTCTGCTGGCTGGGGTTTAATTTCGTCTTTCGTAGCTCTTTCAAATTGACCATCGTCTAGAGGGGTTTCTCTGCTTATTGTGGACTCGAGGCATTCGGGTTAATAACTTCCCGTCACTCCCATCAATGGCTGGCTGGTTGCCGTCCACAGTACTAGTCCTCTCTGCATAAAAAAAAGTGTCGAGCTCCGCTGCTTCGCTGCCAGCTCACGAGTCGTCATTTCATAATTCTCTAGCATGAATGAATCTCTTTCTTGAGTGTCTATTTTTTTAGTCCACTACCTTCTTCCCCCCTTTCATTTTGGATCCGCCTCATTCCTTCGTTTTTTTATTGGTCAGATATATTTTATTCCTACTCTATTGGGCTACTCATTTCTTTCCAGAATCTTCTTTTTCTCCGCCTTCTCGTAGGTGGGGCCACTCACCTCCCATCATCATTTTTCCCACGGCAATATTCCCATCTTCTCGAATATCATCTGTTTTCAATTTTCCATCACTTAGCCCAAACTATCACTATTCAACGCATTTTTCTCGTTAGTGTGCTTTCTCCTCTTCCTATTTCTTTCACATCTACATCTGATCTGTGCGCTCTTTTCATGCCTAAGTATACCACATATTGTACACTTCCTTTGGCGGCTTATTTTTCATCCTTAATGGCACTTATACATCCTGTTTCTTTTCTAAACTATGTCCACGTCCCTCGCTTATTTATCACTCGTCATTGCTTCTCTTAACTCGATCATTTCTTAATTGATTCCTTCATCTGTGCTTAATGTTGCGGTGCTTTTGAACCGTAACAGTGTATATATATATATATATATATATATATATATATATATATATATATATATATATATATATATATATATATATATATATATTTATATATATATATATATATATATATATATTCATTCTTGGGCCCTTATTCTTGGGATACATGCTATCCCACCCCATAGGAAAAAGGTTAATCTTTTCTGAACTTCAAATTTATTGCAAAATGTATTTTATTTCTTAGATTTTGCATACCCACATCTGTTCATATTTTTAATCATAACTTACAGTATTTTTCAGACCATTAGACGCACTTTTTTACACAAAAATTTGACTTAAAATTGGAGTGCATCTTATGATCCGAAGGTAACATTAAAATAAAATGAATATTTTATTGTATATATTATATATATTTATCATATATATTTTATATATATATTTGTTATATATATTTATCATATATGTTTACATACATTATTTATTATATAGTTATCATATATACATTATATAAAGTACTTATATTTATTATATATGTTTTTTCGTATATATATTTTTTATCTTTATTAAATAAAAAATTGAAAATATCTTTATATGCCTAACAAAATATAGAATATTCTTATCTAAACATCCTCCCACAAATTTGAGATGTGTCTTATGGTCCAAAAAATATGATAAATAATAATAGATAGTAATTTTATAGAAAGTGTTTTTTTACAATGACAATGGTGATATTCTTTTATTTTAGAGTTTAGTTTTTATTTTGAGATGTATATCTATTTACCTGAAGACTAATTTCTTTCGCCGTTAGAATGAGTTGTAGAATATGAATATAGGGAAATGTGAAGCTTATAGAAATTATTAAAGTAATATTAATGTATCGATTGACAGCACATCTTTAATTTAGAAATGTTATAAGCATGGGAAATTTCTTTCTCATTGTTTCTTATAATAACCGATTAGCAAATGCCTATTTCTGATTTCTGTTATTTTGTACATTTAAGGTTGGATCTAAAGAAAAACCTTTAGTTTTATAAATTAATATTTTTCTCTGTATTGTAATTTTTACAGGGCATTAAGTTATTCACGTCTATCGTTACAGATTTAAAATTGTTTACTGAAAAAAAAAAATGTTTTAGAAATATTTTTGCAAAACATGCGCATTACAATTAAAGATGAATTTCCAAATTTAGAAAACCGAATTCAAAACTAAGCAATTGCTAGTTTGTGATTAGAAAAATATTGAGAGGAAAATTTCCCTGTGTAGGAAGGACACTGATGTTGAATACGAACTACAGAAATGAATAATGTTACATTAATGTGGTGTATCAATTGGCAGCACATCTTTAATCTAGTAATGTTTTAAGCAGGGGAAGTTTCTTTCTCATTGTGTGTTCTAATCACAGATAAGCAAATTCATACTTCGTATACTTAAGGTTATTTTTTGCACTTAAGGTTTGATCTGAAAAAGACAACCGATAGTTTTTAAAATTAATATTTCCCCTGTATTAAAAGTTGTACAGGGCATTAAATCATTGACGTATATTGCTACACATTGTTTATCGCAATTGTGAATGGCATAAAGTTGTTTTCTGAAAAATATTTAATTAGAATAGAAATATTTTCGAAAAACATGCGCATTACAATTACAAATTAATTTCCTTTTTCAGAAAATGGAATTCAAAACTAAGCATTTACTAATCTATGATTAGAAAAATACTGAGAAGAAAATTTCCCAGTGTTTAACACTGATGTTGAATATGTGCGATTTCAACCGGTTCCCCCTCTGAAGAAAATTGTTTCGTTTCAACATAACAACGTGTAAATGTGTCAAGGTTCTTATTTCGACTAACTGAGCATCACTAATAATCACTTTAATGTTCAGAGCCCATGAATTGCTAAATTAACTAGATCTAACGAGATAAATTTCTGCTCCTTTCTCGATACATTCACTTTTTTCTTTCTGCAAAATACGCTGATAATCAACGCCAAATCCGGCGAAATGATTCTAACCAGGCTTAATGGTCTTGCGCCAGGCCCCCTTAGGCGTATAATTCGAAAGAATCTTAGTCCTGCTCTTCTCCCGTATCATATGACCTGAATGCGTCGGCAACTCGTGCTCTTCGGTCATTAATTTTTTGTTTCGATTTTTTTAAATTAAGATACAGGAATTGTCATGTTTCTAATTATTTTTGTACTTTTTGTTAAAAAATGTTTCTCTTTCTTTTTTTTCTCTCGTTTCAGAAATGTACTGATAAATACTTAACATTTAAAAAATAATGATTTCTTAGTTTTAGACTTTTGTTGTAAAGAATTCTCTATTTTCTGGTAATAGTTTCGCTTCGTATTATTTTTATTTTGTCAGAAATTTCGATTCTGATTAGAATATTTTGCGCATTTTCAAAATATTATTTGATTAGAGTTTTTTTTTTAAATATGTATCAGTTAAGTACATGCTGCTTTACATTGTCCTTTTTGTTCTTTTTTTCCAGAAATTTTATCCTTCTTTTTTTTTATTAGAAAAAACTCTAAGCTTTTTAAAAAGTTATAGTTTTATTTTAAAATCCTGTATTACCTGGTTCTCACGTCCGATATTTCTCATAACTTTTTTAAATTCTAAATTGCTTTTTAAATCTAATAAAAAAACGAATAATTTATAAACATTTTGGTTGCCTCAAATACCCTTTCACTTTTTTTACTTAAAGGATTCTGGTGTTTTCTGGCTTTTTTCAACGTTTAGGATATATGTTAATGAAGACAACATTTTTGATTAATTTCTACTCATTTAAAGATACTCGACCACTTCCTTCTATAGCCGCTTACGGCCATATTACCAATTTAGAGGCGTTTTACTGAATGTTAAATCATGTAATACTAATGTGGCCCCTATTAACTGGACTACTAATGGCAGCAGTGGACTGTTGAAAAGATTCTGCTAACATTCAACTAAATATGATGATTAATATGGGTTGAAACTTACATGAAAAGTGCTTTAACTCACCATTGAAACTCTTTTAATGAAACTTATATTATGGCTTATCTTTGTATTTCAGAGGTCATATCTTTTGAAAAATGTGTCACTTCAGGGCACCATTTTTATAACATTTTTTATTACAATCACACTCACAGTTTTCATATTATAAATAAACTGCAGTTACTTTTAAAAGTTGAAATGAGATTTAATTTTTAAAAAAAATAAAACTCATGTTCAGGTGGAGGAAAATTCCCCGCTCATTTCTATTGAATAAAAACATCTTCAAATGATCTGAAAGAAAATTGTAGCAAGTAGTTTCAAACACACTTATATTCTTGACTTTCTGCCACTATGCGAGTATGAGGAAAATTATCTGATTTTTTTCCGGAGGACGAAGCGATAGTCCAATGAAATTTGAGCAAGCCGCTTCATGGGGAACATCGCAGGGACGGGCCAAGACTTGCATCGATGAGCTTTAACATTGAGAATGTAGGAGATGGGTCCTGGGGTTACACTTCCACCTCCAAAATTGACCAGATCTCTATTTAGGCCGAGTTGGCTCCTAGATAGTCAAAGCCTCAATACTACTAAATCTTTTCGTCTTGCTTCGACCCGGCTTAGCGAGTTCGCTCCAACCTCACTAATGGCGTATTCTTGGCATTCTCTAGTTTCAGGTCTCTAGAAAATCCAGACTTAGGCATAGTCCTCATCATTCTTTTTCTAAATTTCTAGATTGCCCCCTTAAATGCCCCCCCCCCCCTCAGCCTTCTTCTGGCTCAAGTCTGTGGATTTGCGCTGTTCTCGTCTTCCAGCTCTGCTGTCACTGTGCGCGGGTCGTATGGGGACAAGGTGGGTCCCATTTCGTGCTTCAGAGTATGGGGGAGCACTCCATGTTCACACAAAAGGGGTTCCAGGACATGCTAGAAATGTGAGAATTTTCAGCTCTTTGATACATATGGGGAAAATTACGGCACCCCATATGTATCAAAGCAATTTGCTAATTATGAAGCACATTCTTGGAGTTCAATTATCTACTCTCGGTCCTTCTATGAGATCAGAGGGTGGGGAAGTTACGATCCCCCCAGATGTTACCCCTGAGGGTGCTCGGTCAAAATTAGAGTGGCGCCTAGCCAAGTTGGACCCCGACCTTGTGGTGCTAGAATAAACCGGAGCCACACCCCATCAGTCCGCAAAACCTATATAGAGCTTTCTCTGGAACTTCCGGCCAGTGAACATTAGGAACAATAACAACAATTGTGTAGTATTGCGATTCCTACAAAGTCTACCCTCTAGGTCAAAATAAATAGTGATGATATCGTTTTAAATCTCTTTGTGACTGAAAACTGTTTTCAAAATGATTTAAACCAATCCTCCAGTTACGGATATTGAGTTTCTCTTTACATCGTCAAATTGCATGATTCTTTTAAAATATTTCGTCAATTTTCAAATAAATATGACACTTAAGTAACTGTCTAGAAGAGTTTTTCTACTTTAGGAAAGTATATACATCCCACTTAAACCCTATATCGGTAAATTAAAAACCAGATCAGTTGATTTTAAAATTAGGAAGTTCAGCTGAAAGGAAATTTTACAAACCACTCGAAAAACATGGTCTGCATTATAAATTAGCAACAGAAGTTAGAAATTGAAGTTCACACGTAGCAAGTCTTTGTATTATACTCTAAAACTGAGAACATGGCAGGCTTGGAGTTCGATAGGATCCGTCCTGAGGTACACTATGTTAATCTTCTTAAATATACACAAGACATTGCAAAATAAAACAAACTACAACATTGCAGGTTTTAGAAGAAAGCAAATGTATCAATTCTTATTTCTTCAGTAAAGTTTTATTATGCTTTATAAATTTTGTAACGGCTTTTTAGAGTACTTCAGTTAAAAAATATTTTAATTAAGGGATCTAAGAAGTGTTACTGGTTTTTATATACCCACAAATTTATATTTCTTCTTCACTCTCTTCTCTTTCCTAACTTATTCATTATAAAATTTTCACCACAGAAATCACAAACTCTATTGTATGCATCTACAGCTGAGTTCAAATGAAATTTAATATCTAAAAACTGTATAATTTTAACAAAACGTTGAATTTTTCTTTGTATTGTGCAGCAGAATGTAACAAAATATTGTCTCTAGAAACAAAATTGTAACTGGCAATTATGTAGAAATTCTGTACCTTGAACTCTTCTGCAGTTCAAATTCTTTTTAGATATTTAAAGACATTTTTACGAAATAAAAATTTGATTATTTGAAAAAGAGCTATTACCTTTCAAAATAAATGTTGTAAAATGCAGTTGCTTAAAACATCGCTCAATTAGGAATACAATTTATTCTAAACAGCGAATAAAAAATTTCTCCGAAATTTCAACAAAAATTCGAGACATATTTTGAGGCATTCTGCATGCATTTAAGACAAATAACATTTAGTTTTAATAAGGTCTTCATAAATTGTGGAATTGTAAAAATAAGATTCCTACAGTGTAAAAGGTAATATTGGTAGTATCCGCTTTGTGTGTTGTTCTCTAGCAAAGATATATTTTTTATTTGAATTAAAGTGAATAATAGGTAAAATGATACATACAAAAGTTCAATTTCTGATTTTACAACTCCATAAAACATTTAATTACAGATCGGCATAAAAAATTATTTATCTAAACAATATGAAAACAAATACGAAAAATATGCAGTAGCTTAAGCAGGTAAAATTTCGTTTTAAGAGTATGATGTGATTAATTATTGTATTACGTCCTCAAAAGCAATATACAAAACACTTCCATTAAAAAAAATAAGAGATATATATAAAACTATAGATTTTAAGTGGTTTAACAAACATAATTTCTTTTGAAATATGTTGTTCACTTAAATTTCGATATTTTTTATAAAAAATAAATATTAATATTTTTCCTCCATAACTTCATAATCATGACGAAAGCTAGGAATTTTTACTTTTCAATGATAATCTACGCATTTATTTGATGTAGATTCACAAGCATTCAACTCCTCGCCTCCTTTTGTTTGCCCTTAATACAGCTTGCCATTGTAATTTGTCCTACTAATCATTGGACCTTTATCTTTCATATGACTCATTTCTTTCTTTCACGTTTGCTTTGGAATATCTCGATCCGTTGAATTCTCCCTTTGACTCTGAATCCGGAATAGGAAAATTTTAATTCAGGCATATTTTCCGAGGCACGTTTCTTAGTGGCATGGTGTCCGATCATCAACTGCAAACTTTTATTTATACCCATGAAGGTTAAAGGAGTTCCAGCTTCTACGGAGAAATTCTTTGAAAGATAATCTTTACACTGTGGCCAGCCATTAGAGGTCTCTGCATATACTATTCACATCTTTGGGGGGAAGCTAATTCCCAACAGTAACATTATAAATTTTATAAATTTTAGTTAAAAAATAGACAAAAAATACTGGTAATGTATGCAGATTTAATATTCAGTATACTAATTGTGCGCAATTAACAAGACGTAAAAGAAAACACACAGCCTCTTGCATACCACAATAAAGTCGATGAATTGATCATGGGAGATTCATGAGTCTATTGGGCCTTTGTGACAGCGTTCAGCGTTGCCCACGAAATTCTATAAAATATTTCTATTTTCTAATTTATAACGAAGCTTTCACTAATTTTCACCATCATGGATAAAGACCTAAAGACCTAAAGACTAACTTTTACCGCTATGTAGACCGGCCTGAAGAAGAAATGTAATTATTAAATTAGTTACGAAAATAGTTACAAAGTTAAAAATTTGTCGAGGTTTAACTGATGGTTTCTAAACACTCCAATAAACTTTAACTTACAATATGATTTAGAATGGTGGTTTTGCAGTTCTCCCTGTTTAGATTCAGTTGCTTTCAAGCTGTAAATATATATTGCTAGTTGCATAATACACAAAATTGCAAACATGAAGTTTTCCTGAATTCTTCGGTAAAGTCAACACTGCCGAAAAATTGTTCTCAATAAAGTGAGAAGTCTAATTTTTCTCTTAGGTGTTAAACAGTTTTAAACTTTCTTTGTCTGAAGACAAGTCTTTTACTATTTTTTTTTAAATTGCTAAAAATTCTATTCATTGAATAGAACGCTTTGAAACTAAACTCTTTTAGTTTTAAACGGGAAAAGAATAAAAGAAGTCATAATGTGTTGTAGAAATAATGTCTAGGAAACATAAATGTGAAATTTCTTGGTGTTTTTGTTTTTCATACAGAAAATACAACAAAAAATATCATAGTAAACTCTGACAAGAAATTACATTTTACAATTTATGTAAAGTTTCAAAGTTGTAAGAGAGGACTTAAACTTTGTGATTTTATCTTTTATGAGAGGTTAAAAAATAATTTTTACCTATGATGATTTTTACCTAGACATGTTTTTACCTACGATGTAATAATACTAAACATTTCTTTCATCAATTTTCTATGTTTAAATTAATAGATAGCACTCATTTAAATGTCTTTCATATCAAAGTGACAAATTAATTTTTCTCAATATTTAGGATCTTGACTAGGATTTCAGTTAAGATCGTTTACGATTCTATGTTTCACATTACAAGTATAACACTCGCTATTATAGACATATGCACAAATATTTACTGAAAAAATTATTTAACATTTTAAATTTTCTCAGTTAATTTCTGAAAGGTAATGATAAATAACGATGACCATGGGTGTCATACAAAAAGTTGGTTGAAATACCTTCGGATTTCATTTCCCTATTTATCCGAAATCTAGTCCTCTTCTTAAGGTGGTTAGCATCACGAGATTCCCGAAATTGGGCTCGGGTTTGAATCCCCTCTTTTGCATTCAAATTCCTGTGCTTCCCTTCATAGGAAGCAGTGTTGGTCCAGCTTTGTGTAAAACTTCCATAATAAAATAGCCAACAAAATCGGGAGGTGTATGGCCGAATATCCTATAGACGAGAACTTCTTAAACTTTTTCCATTCATGACCCCCTTTTATGCTCCATATTTTTTCGCGACCCTGGTAAATAATAATATAAATATAAATATTTTCTCATAAATAATTTATTTTTTTGGTAAACAATATACATGTGTAAAATATTATTGAATAAAATAAAATATATGACTCAGATACTCGCGGAGGGTGACAAGGGTTAAATTCATGTATCAGAATTAAATTTTCGAGACCCCAAAATTTCGCTTTGCGACCCCATTTGAGGCTGCGACCCACAGTTTAAGAAACACTGCTATAGACTAATAGTGCCTGCTACATTGGAAAACGGCTGATAGAAAGAAGTGTCTGATGCCCTGGTTAAGGAGGGAACTACAATGGATTTGACCTCTAACACTTTAACTTTTTTGGAGATCTGCTCGAGAGTTAAATCTTCCATCGCCCTTTCATGGCGATCTCCTCTAGCACATGACTGGTATTGTGGCAAACAGCCGGAAGAAGCTATGGCTTTTGTGGGCAATCGTGCTCAGCAGACTGCTTTGTCAAGACTCCTAAGTGGTCACCTGAAGTGCCTTAAATTTGATCAAGGTAATAAGATCTTCCCCATTCGTGGAAGACGTAAAATCAATCATTCCACCCCTGACCATCTTCTTTCTGGCTTGAGGCTTGAAAGGGAGGATTTGACGCAGAGCCCCCTCCTTGTCTTGGATTTTTTAAATGTTTTTGGTCTCATGGATCTGATATAGCCTATCGACTAGATCAGATAGGATTAGTAACAACAACAACATCGTTGGAAAAAGAAATTTGGAAATTACGGTATCATGATTGCACCTTCGAGCACCTTCGACAAATAAATCGTTCAACCACTGAAGATCGAAAAGTAGATAATGAATTTCATTCATCATAAGTTCCATCAGGTATGCAATCTACATAAAAGTAGTATTTTTCATGACAACTCACTCGCATGTTCGTAATGCTACTTTATCCATTAATTTGTGCACTGCCATTACGTTAAATGCTCGCAAAAATATTCTGCATGTACTGAGTCATATTCGTTTTTCAGTCTGGTCTCCTTAATTTCCAATCAATAAATATTGGTGAAATATTACAATAGTAATATTTCACCAATTTTAGGTTTCTGTGACTATGTCCTTCCGAATAATTCGAAATAAGGAAATTAAGAATTCATTCGAAATAAGATTTCCTCAGAATAGTTTAACGGTTAGAATTTCCCACTTCAGATAAAATCACTGTTGGTGAAAACCTGACTCTGGTAAGAAAATGTAACTACGTATAGGAAAACGTTATCCTATATACACAGTGTTTTAAGAGTATTATAACAAAATCTGAAAAAATCTTACATTATAAATCATTATTTTTATTCAGATCTCAAAATTTGTAATTTTTTCTCACTAGAAAGCAAAATCATAGCCAATAATGTGCCAGATGATGTCTTTTGAAACATTTTTCCCTTTGTTTTATTCTGATGTATTCACTAAAATCTTAACTACTCATTTCCAGTGAGCATCATTAGTTCATTAGAGCTTTTCGGCAAGTAAAGTTTCATTTATTGCTTTAAATCCCCTATATTGCAGGTTGCAAGATATCAGTGTATGGGATGAATAATCCATGTATTTCTTCTATGGGAATCCAAACAGATTGAAATATTTTTTCTGTTATGAACCATATACAAATATTAATTTCTGCAACATGGCGTCGTTTAAACTATGTAATACATTTTAACCCTCAATCTATTCCAAGGAAGCAATAATGAGAAGATTTTGAAGTTCTACTTTCATAACATTTTAAGATTTTTAAATCGAATCCTCCTCCACTTTTATACGTCGGTGTGTTCCAGAACTTTTCTGGCCACTAACTTTGTTGAATTAAAAGAACAAAAAACTCGGGAGCTATAAAGTGGCTCAAATGATGGCAAACAGAAATAATACAAGAACTTTCTCCTTGATGGAATTCTTAAAACTCAGACATAAAAGATTGCGAAGAATTCTGAATAAAGTCATACCCCCCAAAACTGGCAGAGTTTACTGAAAGAATTGTTCGGGTAAACGTGGAAAAGTTTGTATTCTTTGGTATAATCCTTTGATTTAACTACTTTCATTCGGTAGCGGCAAAATGCACGACTACTTTTAAAACTCATCTCGAAACAAGTGTAAAGAAAAGCCAGTTAAATGTTAATAAAACACTTGGAATACGTTCGTGGCAAAGTAAAGATATCAACCAACTTTTCTGATAAAAAGGTCAAAATTAATACTTTTATTTGATAATAAATGAATATATGCATTAAAGAAGGCATTTAAAATGTCGTTTAAATGTATTTTATAGGAAATATTTGAAAAAATAAAAATTTTAAAACTAATTATAATATTATTGAAACTTTTAATCGTAAGAACTATGGGTGCACACCACGTTGTCAAAATGTATGGCGAGAAAATAAATTTTTCACGCATGTAAAAATTTAAGTCCAGTAAAAACGCACAATGTTGTGCAAATTATGATGAATTTTTCAATCCCTTGGAGTTTGCGGGTATTAAAACAACGAGTGTCGCCTACATTTCTATTCAAAAACAATTTTTTGTCTTCATATTTTTTGCGTGTAATCTAAAAAGTAAAGGCAACGTTAAATTAATTTTCTTCGGTTGCAGTTTTTACAACACTTTCCTTTTGTTTATTTTAGCTTATTTTGAGAATTTTTTTTTTCAATCCTGCGTTATTTCAATGCAATTTATTTTTGTAATAAACACCGAATATACCAACAATTTGTATTTTCTTTGTTGCTGATACAATCGAACTCCCTTAAAGTAACATTCATCTATCTGGATTAAATAGTATTTGAGTTGTTAGAAGTGTTTAATAATGGGCTTAAAATGCCGAAGGGATGCTCACAAGCAGGAAAGCTTTCTAGAATCAAAATATTGAAAATTTTGGCTATTTCCTTATTTGATGTCCTCGCTGGATCTTCCTTAAAAATTGTGTTAATGAATATGGCGTTGAACAAATTTCTTTTCAGGAAATAGCTGTCTTTATTTCTTCAGATATTTTCGGCAAAGCAATTTGCGCAATGTTGTATTTTCAGAAACGGATAATGTGAATTAGAAAAAAAAATAATCTGTAGGATAATTAATAGGAATATGGTTTCTAATTCAAACAGGTAATTGGAAAACACTTGCAAACATTTACATATTGTGCAGACAAATATTAAAGGAACGAATATTTTATAGCTTTGATCTCTAAATAGCATTCCTTTTTTCATCCTGTAAGACAATTTGTTACTATTACGTTGTTTGGAATATAAAACACAGGATAAAACAGAAAGCAGATATACTTTACGCAATAAATTGATATAAATATTGTAAGTATAGAAGTTTGATTTATTCTAAGTGTTTTACTTTATGAAAGCCGCATATATTACATGTGAAGTTTCTGTTATAATGTAAGAAATAGAAGCATTAAAAAATAACTTTGTTTTTGGTTTAGTTTTTAATCCAGTTACCTTAAGTGGAAGCATAAATTGAAATGGACAATAGAAGGGTGTTTCCCGATATCATGAGCATTGTTTTATGCTTTAAATTCTAATATAAGACTATAAATATAATATATTCTGCCTCAATGTAACGTACAAATGAAATTGTTCATGATTTTTTCATGAGAATCTCCATAAAAATAATTTTAAGGAATTACAAAGTTCAATCTTAAAATTCTCATAAATGTCACAGATTCGCATTTCTCACAAATATTTAGGTTTTCATACCACATCAAATGAAAAAATTCACGAATTCTTCAAGTCGAAGAGAAACGTTTTGTAAACTGTATAAATTTCTAAATTGTACTCTTGTAATATCATTAAATACTTGCTAAAAGTTCCCTAGGAAATTAGAATTTTAAAAGGGTTTGTCAAAAGACAGAAAATGTACAAATTTAAGAGATGCACAGCATACACTTTAAATTTTTTCAGCCATCTCTTAAAAAAATATTACTAGGAAGATATAATGTTTTCTCTGTGAAGTTGCAAAACGTGTTTTTGTAACACAAAGTCTTTTATACAAAAGTATAAAGTTAACTTTTAATCTAAAATGTTAACTGAGAGACATTCTCCTTTCATTTTATTCTGGAAAATGTAATTTCTTGAAAAGAGTTACAGTTGAAGTCTCGGTTCGTTTTTATTGCAACTTTTCATTCATTGTGAGAATTTTATATAGTATAAAAGTTTACATACGTTATACATTTTTTTAAAAAAGCAAAGAGTTGTTGAACATCCGCACAAAAAATTATATTTAAAGAAAGATATTAGCAAGAGAAGTATGGCCTGAAGATCATAACTGTCTAAATTTAAAGAAATAAATTTGAAGAAAAACTAATTTTGACGAAAGTACCAATTTTTTTCAGCGAATGCATTATCATAACTTAAATAGTTATACGAAAACTGAGAATCAAATATATACTATTGTTTTCTATAATATTTAGATCTACCATTATAATCTCTGAATTTTTCCTCAAGTCTTAAACATCATGGGTTCGTATGAGTTAAGTTTGTATTCCCAAATACACGTATATGTTTGCAGTTGCTTTAAAATCTTAGCTCTCTAGTATACATAAAACTCTTTGAAACATATATGCAAGAAGCACCTATCACCAGACCCGATTATGAAAATGTGTTCAGATTCGTATATTTAAGAAGTAGTCTTCAATTGTTTGGTGATAAATATTTAAATAAAAATTACATGTAATAGCACTGTATGAAATTTTAACCTCTTGAAATTTCCTCTATAAACTCCTGTAAAAAGGTTTTTAAGGTGAAACTATTTCTTTTAATCTCCATTTAACTCTCATAACTATCTGCAGTAACCATTATGCGGTCTTAGTCACCCTTTTTCACAATTCTATTAGACTGTTGCACATATCAGACATTTCTTTATAAATTTAAACTCTGAACACGGTAAAAATTAAAGGTGACATGATGATATTCGTGATATACATTCGAATTTTATAAATTTTAAGGCTGGGAAAACTATAGTCTAGCATCAAAACTGTGAAGTCACATTTTAAGGAATAAAGTTTGCAACATAAGATTTCTCCGAGTTTATAGGAAACATTATTATGAAATTTTCAAAACAGAAAGCCCGGTGCTATTTCAATGTATTATTGATATTTTTCTTGAAACGTAACAAAAATTTATTCTTATTGTGCTTATATTTATCCAAATGTTAGCAACATTGGACATTTGCTTATATTTATCCAAATGTTAGCAAATGTCCACAGTATATCTCAAAATAAAACTGCACAGTATATCTCAAAATAAAACTGAAGAATTTTCTCTTGATTTCAGATTATTTACATTGCAATATGAAATATTTTACACTTCCAGCAGAGAGATACATTTTTTTAGTCTAAAGTGGAAGCACTTTGTCGTGAGGCATTCGCCTTTTGTTAATCACCGTGATTTACTGTCTACTTTATTATAGGTGCACCATATAGGCCAGCCAGCATTGTTCCCTATAAGTGGGACGACACGAAAACTACCAAGTCTTATTACGGATTTGAACCGAAGCCCACTGCGTGACAGCTCAGAAAAGTGTTATTTTAAGAAATTGTATTTTTTAGCCTTTAAAAAAAATATACCACTTTTCAAACTATCCGATTTTAAATCCTTAAGAAATCATTTTAAAATGTCTCTAACTGAGGTATAACTCAGTTTTTAAAGAAAGGTTTACAGTTACCGAGACTGGCCCAATACATTATCATTAAGCACTCTGCAAATCTGAAAATCGCTTTGAATCTTGCTAAAATACTATAGTGTCCGTACTGATGACAGTTATTGTCATGAAACTGTTTATTTATGTTATCTCTTTTTGAGTTATGTTCTTCTCTTGATTCTCAGTTTAAACTTGTTTTAACATTCTTTTCGAAGTAATGCTGCAATATTTTATCAACATTCATAGCCGATTTCACATTTGCAGCGTGTTTAAGATAAATCTTTCTTCCAAGAAGCAAATTAAATTATAAATCTGATTTAAGAGGTCCATTATACATAAATACCTATTCCCTATTTTTGAAGTTTAATGGTTCAATTGAAGGCCTTATTTGAATAGTGGTCCAACTCCATTTTGAGATAGAGAGCCATAAAGTCTAATGGGTGCTGAGAAATCACTGCTGAAGTCTGATTTGTAATACCCTATGTTGGCAGCAGAAATAAGCTGGAGGTGTACCAGTTTAAAATAAGATAGAAATCACTTGTATGAACAGAAAAGTGAGACTCTCTCCATTTTTTTTAAAAATGGAGTTGGACCACTATTCAAATAAGGCCTTCAATTAACAATAAAGTACTAATCTCTAAACTGCAAGTATTCGGTCAGTAATTCAACTCATCTTTATACAGTTAATTAATCTCATTTACTTTCAACTCACAATACGGTATAATAGTGTATTATCAACGGTAAATTTCCTTATTAGTTAGAATTGTAATGATTTAAAAATACTTGCACGCTATGATACGGTTATACAGATCTGATGCAGAAATAATTGCATTTTCTAGATTTTTAATATTAGTTGTATTGCTTAATTATAACCACTCATAAAAGTTCAATACATTTTTTTTCCTTTAACTAATGTTAAGCAAAACATCCAAGCAGTTAATCAGCAAGAAGCACTGAAGTTTCTCACCTAACACGCATTTAATTTCCGGATCATTATTTATCTGAACTACATTTAATTAGTCTTCCTACTTCATGAATAATCACTTAACTGAATTACTTTTCTCGGGTGATACCACGAAACAGAGCTCGTCATTTAGAAGTGAAAGAGTTATTTTTAAAGACAAAACCATTGCAGATGTGTTTGGTGGATTATCAGATTTATTTCGGAAAGAATAGAGAGAACACATATTTCTTAGACACCATTTTTCCACAGCTGGCTTATTTCTTTTTTTCTCCATGTCATATTGAGATAACGTATCATGATAATATTATTTCATCATTGTTATTTTCTTTTATTTTACTTCTCGTGTCATCTGAAAGAAAGCCTAATTTATTTTCCCTCAAATAGCATCTGTGGGTACTTAAAGTGAAATGTTGCTGTATTCTAAAATAATATGAGAAATGGTTAGATTGGACCATACTTTTCCTTATGGCATATGTAAGCAATTATTATCCTTTTAGTTTAGTCTGTAAAACGCTTTATTTTTCTAAATGCACTGAGCATGTTATACTGATTTATTGAAATAATAGTTTAACTTATTTCAATAAATCAGTATAACATATGCTATTATGACAGGTTATTTTATATTATATAAGATTTCACTAATTCCTATCTGCTTAAAGTAAAATTTTCCATATAATATGGCAAGAAATTTAAAAAAACCGAATTTAAAAAATATAGCACTAATTTTATGAAGAAAACACAAAATTGAAGAATAAATAACATTCAAAAAGTGTTAAAGTATTGTAAAGATTGTGAAAAAATCTTTCAATAAGACTGTTCTTTTATAATCTGTGAAAAATAGAAGAATATTAATAGTTTTCCTTCTAAATAGGACTTAAATTTTTATGGTAAGAAAAAGTAATTGTCATGTAATAATTTTTTGTATCGTTAATGTCATACATAATTGTTGCTATTTCTACCAGTGATAGATGGCTCTTTTCCTCTCTCCTTAAACTTTAATCAACATATTTCCCAGAAAGTTCGATTACTTAGCCTAGCATAGGGTTGTAACTATCGCTAACTTTCAACCATCTAGTGTTCTCGCTTTCTTAAGGATTCGCTACAAAATAAGACGACACAAACGTTATCACCACTTTATTTAGAGGCTGTAAAATTCTGTTACCGCTTCTCTTTCTACTGTGTGTCATAGTAATTTCATTTGCTTATTTTTTTGTTATGATTTGAGATAGTCTTTTGTAGTTTTGCAATTAAAATCAATGATAATAGCCTCTAGACCTTATAACACTTGAGCTCCCTAAAAGGGGTTTCGGAACGGTCTACTTTCAGGTAGCGCGAGACACATTTACATCTATATGTATACTAGCTGAAAACCCGCGCTTCGCTACGGAGTACATTCAAATTAAATACAACGGTCAGTGTATGCAATTGATGCCAAAATATATATATATATATATATATATATATATATATATATATATATATATATATATAGTAAATATGACGATCAATGTATACAATTGATGTAGAAAAATATATATATTAATTAATAAATCGTAAGGGATATTTTTAAAGACAAAATAATGTCCAATCGTCTGCCGCATTAGCAAGAAAATTTTTTTTTGTCTATTTAGTTGTTACGCACGTGACGATAATTTTATTTAAAGTACCAGAAAAAGAAATCACGTAATAAGCATTTAATAAATTAAATTCTAAAAATGAATCTTTAAAAATTCACCAAAAATCAGAAAATGGAGGTAAAGATTCGACAAAGATGTCATTTTAAAGGAATTTTTATGATCTTTCTCGTGATATAAATTTTATAACCCTCAATGTATTATTTTAAATGCAAACGTAAAAAAAGTTTAAAAAACAGCTTAAAAATTTAATTTTAAAAAATCTAAGAAGAATTTTTGAAAAATCTTTCTTAGTGCACCCCTACACTATTAGAAGAATCGCCATGAAAACTTTCAGCCCTTTAGGTCCAGCGGTTTGGTCTGTGCGTTGTATGTCAGTCAGTCAGTCAGTCAGTGAATGAATGAGTCAGTTACGGAACTGTTTTATATAGATAGATAAATGCCTGTATGTATGTTCCACCATAACTTTGGAACACCTGGAGCAATTTCACCCAAACTTGGTACACATATGACTTACAATCTAGAACAAAATACTCTTAGGGTAACACACCCCTAGCACCCCTAGGGATGGTTGTGAGAAGAGGTGACATTTCAAAATAATCGAAAAAGACTGACATTAGTGTCAAATCCATAGTTTTCGGCGTTACTGAGATGAATAGTGACACTCCCGATACCGTTTAAGCGTTAAGTTTAGCCTTCATCGACGTTGGGGGGGGAAGAAGGGGGAAAATAAAATGTCCAAAATGACCGAGATAAACCGAAATGCCACAATTACCGGGGAAACGCCGGACAAACAACTAGTCAGTTGATAAAATCTGAAACACATTTGACAATACATAAGTGTATTAAGAATTATTTTCAGAAATGAGATGTTTATTTGAAGAAATAAGAACGATTTTATTTAATAACCGTTGTCAGTACATAAGACTTTACTTAAAAGAAGAAACTGTTCTTATAAGTTAACTCGTATGGTAAATTTGACGGTTTACCTAAACTGCATTTACGTTTTAATAGTGTGTAATTTTTTATTGTTTTGGATTATTGAACTTTTCAAGTTTTGCTTTAATCTACTGGGTGGTCATGAAAAAACTTTGCCGATATATGGACCTCTAGCGGCTGTTCCGTTCAACTGATCGAGATGAGATTTCAGATATAGTTATTCAGAGGTATGAGCTCGTGATTCCGTGAATGGCAATAAAGTGGCGCTCATGGTTACGGTTATAGGTATAGAAACTCGAAATTTTCAAATTGCACTGCTAACTTTTTATCGTCGCAAAATATTCAGTACATGCGAAAACTCCTAAAGAGCATTGGAATGATACGTGTATCACAAAAAAAACGGAAGCGTTATGCACACACAAAAAACAGTTCTGCAACCGGCCAACAAAAACACAATGATGGCACCCATGAGGAAAATGTGTAATCCAAATAAAAGTTTTCTTTGTCTTATCTGTGTTGTTATGAGTGGTTGGTGTCTTGCCTCTGTCATATGCAAATTTCCTCCGTGTGCCGAGATCTTATTTTTGTTGGCCGTTCGCAGAGCTGTTTTTTGTGGGGGCATAACGTGTCCGTTTTTTGTGATACGCGTACCTTTCCAACGCCATTTAGGGTTTTCGCATGCGCTGAGCATTTTGCGACGAGAAAAAGTGGGCGTTGCCGTTTGAAAATTTCTAGTTTCTGTAGCTATAATCATAACCATGAATTAAAATTTAATGATTAAAATTTAATGATTAAATCTGGAAGGTTACTAGAGAATTTACAAGTGAAATGGTGAACCTGACCACATGCAGTTACAATATATATATATATATATATATATATATATATATATATATATATATATATATATATATATAAACCTTTCTACGGTTTTTAAAAGAAACAAATGTTTCATAATTATTTTTACTAATATGGTAGTTTTGAGGACAGACTTTGATAATTAAAATCTCATGCTTCAAGGTTAAAAAAGAAATAGTGTAAAATGAAAACCAATGTATCATAAAAACAAATATGTTGCTTATCGTCACGGGTTATTAAAAGGTACTGATCTGACCTAAAACTAATATTTGTAAACAAAGAGGGGATTGAATATTTTATCGAAGGGTTTTGAAGTTTCAAAAACTTGAATTTATTAGATTTAATTATTTTTATAGGATAAGAGTAATACATAATTTCTCCTGTTTAACCTTCAGAGCAGAGGTTCTCATGTTTACTAAAAAATTGCTTCCCATTTTAAAAAATAAAATTCATTCTCTTTATAAATTTTCAACTTTTAAAATAAAGTTTTAAAGCATGATGACAAAAATTATTACATGATGAAAAGATTTCCATGCCCTTGAAATTCATCTGAATAAAAAAGTCTCTTTAAAAAAACGTTACAACTAAACTGAAGTAAAGCTTTGAAAAGCTTCCCAGCAGCAAAATTGAGATATTTTCTTACGACATAAAACAAGTACTGCTTCAGAAATACAGAAAGAAAGTACTTTCATTTAACTACAAACTGTAATAGTTGGTTGAACACGTTATATTTGGATCAAACACTCGAAAATCGAAACTCCTCTGAGAGAAAAGAAACTGAAACATTCTCTCTGGAGTCCATAATTATTTCTAATAAAATAGTCTCCGATATTTCTGATCGCTGGGTTTAAAAAATAATTTCTTTTGAAATTGTCTGCACACAATTCTTTTCCCATCCAAAAAATATGAAAACGGTTACATCGAGCTGATTTATTCCCTTTCTCTCCTTGAACTAAATGCAGAAATCATATAGCATGAAAGAATATTATGAAAAAGTCAGGGAGTGAGGCTGATATCATTTTTTTTCTTTTTTTAGTTAGCTTTCAGCATCCCTTTCTGGAACGCTTCAGAAACTTTTCATTTAGTTCGAAAATGTTCGAGCGTATTAAACTTTATTCAACATTTCTTCAAATCACAAATATTGCCCATTTTAGAGTAAAAAAAATGTTCCGTCATAAAAAGCAGTTTAATTTATTTTCTATTTAATCGCTATATACAGTCAACAGAACAAATTTCGACTTTATTTTCCCTTTTTAGTATGAAATGTAGCTGAAATTTTGTTGATTTACATCAAATACAATGATAGCGTTTACAAATTTCATATCGATGTAAAAATGCACAACAAACGTAAGATGCTAAAGTATTTCCCGTCATAAGTGATTTCAATTTATGCAAAGATTTCGCCCAGCAACCCTAAGGGATGTACTAAGGTCGTTGATCATTATCTCAGCAAAAATATCAAGAACATATGTATATAGATACAAGTCGAATATAATAATTTAAATATTTATAATCATTAGATGCTTTCTACCATTAAAGCAGAAGATGGAAATTTGACTTCTACGGAGAATTCCCTCAAAGATGGACCTCAAATCATCGTCAACTAATAGAACAGTAAAACCTCGTTTATCCGGACTAAATGGGACTATAGGCAATCCGGAGAATCAAAAATCCGGATAATCCAGGTAATAAGGGTAATAACCAAAACAAAATCCTTAACTAAGCAGACTTGCCTTTTATTATGATAAAAAAAACTATGTTTTGTAACACAATTACATAGTACTGTTTACAACACAATTGATCAAGGTCAACGGTCTCTCCCGGCACTGTTTATAGCTGGTGAGTCAATCCAAGTCAGCGCCCTGTGACACTCTAGTAAAGCTTTCTTATACCCAACAAAAAGCATTTTATTACCATAATTTATTGTAAATCTATACAGGAATTGTACATTGAATCAAACTAAAAAGCGAATATTTGGCGTACTTACAGTTACGTTCTTGCTATCATAGTTAAAAATTATTATCTAATGTAAACATTAAATTTTAAAAAAATGTCTACAGATTTGATCCGGATTATCTGGAGATCCGGATCAACGGGTGCCGGAAAAACGAGGTTTTACTGAACTACTTATAATTTCTATGCTGAGTTGCGTGGCGAATGCAGGATTACTAATGAAATGGGAGGCATTTCGAAGTTGTTAAATCAATTTATTTCAATTCATAACTTCGAAAATTACGGCGACCACGGCTCTCGCCTATACGCCCTGACAAACTGAAGACCAGTCACTACGTAGCAAAACCTGTATACGCAGTCGAGGGTTGATTTCCCAAGTTCGGAGCAGTTCAATGTTACAGGCCTGGGCGCCGGATGGGCAGTATATCTACCGACCACATTGGGCTACTCTGGGACCCTATTTCAATTCATAAAACAATTTGACTCTCTGTTGTGTTCCAGATTGTGATATAATCGCTATGCAACCACTCATAGAGTGTAAGAGGTTTTAAATAGCACTACTGGAATGGATGTTTGTAGCCATACGAAATCAGCCTAAAAATGTTAGGTCCTGTTCTGATTAGCTTTTGTGTAGGAACAGATGACCTCAACTAATCTCTAACAAACAATATAGAGCATAAATTATACTTAACGTCAATTCTCCAATGAGTAAATCACATGTATTTAATTTAAAAACAGGAAAATAAGATTGCGCAGCAAAGCATCAGACCCTTAAAAAAAAGAAAAAAAATCAAAGTAATTATTTTAGATGTATTTCATTAAATGGATTTATAAAATACATCGAAAATAATTACATAATAATACTCGGTAATATTAAACACTATACAGTTAAATTGTGATCTTGTACAAGCTCATTGTAACGTAATTATGTTACTTAAATAATTACCCTGTTGGTCTACATTAAAAAAATTCTGTCAATTATCTATAAAAACATATGTGAATAGGCACTAAAAGAGTCTTTTTTTTCAGTAAAAAATTCATCAAGAATATATTTTTTCCGTCCACGTTCCTTTTTTTCCTTTTACATTAGCATATTTAAAGCTTAGAAATAAAAGAAAAAAGTACATAGTGTTGTATACATGTAAGGATGTAACCTAGTGCAACATGTTTCCCTTAAGTTAATCGGAAAGTTTTGTTTTTTAAAAAAATGTATTAATCAGAAAAAAATTACACTATAAGAAAAGTTTTTCCTTTTATGTATTCGTTTACACAGTCTTTATTCTATAATAAAAATTTTTCCAGAGAAAAATATTAAACTTAAAATTGATATTTCCAGTCTGTTGAAAAAAAAGAATAATTTAAAGCAAACTAAATCCTCCGGAGGCAACAAAAAGCCACAGTAAAATGTTGCTTAAAATTATTTCTATGGTGCCCGGTATAAAGGGGTTAAGTCAAAAAAGGTCATTTTTAGGTATTTCTTAGTACTGATAAAAAAAATCTTTTGACTTGTATAAAAGGCTTGAGTCTATCAATTTTGTACGTTGTGACATTGTCTTAATTATTCCACGTAATTAGTACTTACATAAGTATGTGATGCCCCTTTCCTACCCCTCTACATGTCATCTATCTGAGAACTCTTGATCTGAGCGGTCTCATAAACTCTTGGATAGGAGGCCATAAAGTACTAGTAATGTGCGATTTTTGACGTTATGCAAAGCATAAATCCCAGAGTTGTTCGAGAGCTCTTCATATTTTGACACTATAGTGACGGCTCGAATCTCATAAGTTCTGAACACTTACCAGCACCTCAAACGCCATAGAAATCCCTTTGAATTCGCCAACAATATAAAGATAGAGTCATCGACACTGAGATCTGTTTTTGGAGTGCCAGAGAGAAGGAGCTCTCCTGGACGGAGGCCTTGTAGGCCGGAGTTTTCTTGGAACCCGAAAAGCCCACCTGTTGGTCTAACTTTATATTCTAACTTGCTGTACATATGTCACGATCGACTGGGGCTCGCTCCGTATTTCGGGTCATCTTGGCGGGACTGGCTCCATCCATGCCGGGGGACTCTATTCATCTCGTCACTGACTTATCCGTAGGTCATCGGATACGTACTGCTCCGACGGTTCAAAGGGGACCCGCTCCGTCATCATCGGGTCAACTTGTAGGGGCTGACTTCCTCCAGGCCGGGGCTCTTTGCTATCTGCTGCCGGTCAAATCATTCTGCCAGGCAACCTCATTCTATATTTTCATCTGCTGCTAGTCACCGTCATGCTAACTCTCATCTCAGCCTGTCTCCTTATTTTTTATATTCTCTTAATTATCATTCTGTATGCTTTTCTTGTCACTTATTGGGTGCAGGCCTTCAGCCAATGACTTTATTCAACCTCTTGTCGTTGGCTCAACTCGTTCATGGGGGCGTCAACATTTCTTTCTTGCGCGTCCACTATCTCACCCTATTTCCCACGAATTCCTTCACTTGGGGGGTTTCATTAAAAACTGGGTTAGCCTCTAAATCTGCGGAAGACCCGTCATTCGTCCCTTCTGCGACATCTCTCAATCTCTGCAGCTGGCATTCCACCTCTTAAATCTCCTTTCTTCTCTTTCACTTGTCAACAAACTCTCTTCATTTTATTGCCTATCTGCACCCAATACTTCATTTCTTTCTTTCACCAGCACGTAATGTCACGATCCACTGTGACAACATACTTGCTTTGAACGTAGTAGTTGTAGTATGATAATGTGTCGTAGTAAATAATTGAAGCGAAAGGCTGGTCTTATTATTGACTACGGTACAATACAAAAGTATATTCCTTTGTCCAAAAGACTCAAGTCGAAATTTTTGTTCTGCGATTGGTATAAAAGACAATAACTTGGTATATTGAAATCACTTTTTTTGACTTAAGCTCTTTATACCAGGCACCATAGATTTAATCTTGCAATTATTCTTCTTGTTGCTTACGCCTCCTGGCAGGAACATTATAGACCAGGTCCATAGAAGGCTTGAGTGTGCGAAGATAAGCGGCTCCCATTTTTATGGCACCACAAAAGTCGGAGTCCGACCTAAACTGGTTCCACCACTTGCTTCGACCAAGAGTTCCACGAG
The DNA here is from genome assembly GCA_907164885.2 of Dolomedes plantarius. Taxonomy (NCBI): domain Eukaryota; kingdom Metazoa; phylum Arthropoda; class Arachnida; order Araneae; family Dolomedidae; genus Dolomedes; species Dolomedes plantarius. The sequence goes on from OU015493.1 coordinate 168,089,947, forward strand.
AAATTTTAATCTTAAAATCAATTAACATGTGAAAATTAACAGTCTATGTAAAAACTGATGCAGATATAAAAAGGGGCCTTTCGTTTTACCGTGTTAACAACGTATTTTTATTAACGTTTTCCTTACGGTATGTATCCCAAGAATACGGGCCCAAGAATGAATGAATATATATATATATGTGTGTGTGTATGTGTGTGTGGAAGCGCCCTCTGGCACCCACTTCTGGCACCCACATCTGACACCCGCTGCTGATGATTCTGCCTTACAGCCAGCGCCATCTGTACACTCTCCGTGAACCACTTAGAATAGAATTTCGCAGTGTTAAGACGTTCCCAGCAGAAGGCTGTGGTGACTTTTGTTTTCAGATAACGACGTAGTACAAAGGAGTAATTTCTGTTATGAAGATATAACTGTGTTTGTTAAGTTCTAATTGTTTTATGTTTAATGTACCGTTTCGTCAAATACAATTGTTCGTCTAATGTGAATAGTAATTTTTGAATCGTGTAATGATTTAGAAGTTGATGACAACCCCTAAAATCCCTAGACAACCAACTATTCTTACTTACACACACACACACACACATATATATATATATATATATATATATATAATGCTCTTAAGGGCCATTCTTGCAAAGAGGGTATGAACTTTCCAGTTCTAAAGAGGGACTCGGGAAAATGAACCCCGTAAGCTAAAGGTTAAAATTGATACATTTATTATTTTTTCAAGTCTGGACCTTCACTGAAGTACGAATGCCTTTGTAAACATTATTTATATGTCGTATTGGAATTCTCTTTTTTTTTCAATTTAATTTTAGATATAAAAATGTTTATTTTAAATACCTCAGATCATCTATCAGATGAATATGCTAAAAGTTTTATTTTTAAACTATATTTCAATAAAAGCCACACATTATAAGCTTTTAGAAAGCATTATGCAATCATACAAATTTTAAAATAACTTCAAAGGGGCACATAACTTTTGATAGACGCGAGTAGGCGTTACAAATCCCTTACTCCCTTATTAGGGTTTCTTTATCACAGTATATTTAATGAACATATGAAAGAGCAAGAATATGTGCATAATTACTTTCTAGTGCCGTAGTTTTCTCTATAAGCCACGTTCCCAAGAATGTAAAACTACTTGGGACTACTTACAAACATGCAATTTTCAGAATATCTTCAAAGAGGCACGTACAGTTTCATATATTCTAGTAACCATTATAAACCTCTTAACACCTCTTATTATGGTTCCCTTAGTACAGATTATGCATATAATGAATATATGAAGGAGCGTGTATATGTGGAAATACTTTCTGATGACAGGAATTCTCGTCATTTATCAGCAAGCAGTATGTAAAAAATACGAGTTTGCAAAAAATTAAAGCCTTATTAAATCTTCAGTACAAACTCTCATAAAATAAGCGGTAGAATGGACTCCTGCATTTCTGAAGGGAGCTGGTAAGGGGGCGGTGGGGATAGGACGACGCGGGAGGTGGAAATAATTAGTGCGGATTTTCTGCCTATCAGTAGACACCATGAGTTGGTCCGGTGAACATCGCAGTTCCGTTATTGAGGGGTTCTTTAAAAGCATCGATTCTGTAACCGCGACACAGAGGGCATTTAGGACGCGCTTCAGGATCTATGCAACTTTTGTCGTCCCCGAGCGAAAAACGATCCAGTGTCAAACGTGAGAGCAAGTGGTTCTGCATTACCAACGAAACCAAATGGTCATCCTCGGGACATCAAAACTTGAAAATGTTGAACGAGTCCGTGAGTCCGCTCTTGGGAAGTTGTCGCCATTCCCCTAGAGATGGCCAACAAAGTGACGGTAGCGTATCGCAAAGAAAGGGCACCACCTGATTGGTGTTACTTTCAAAACCTAGTGGGGGAAAAACTAGATTATTAGTATTTTTTTTAATGAAACACAATGAACAGGACAACAGTACGACCCATTCATTTATTCTTGCTATAACAATTGTTCAACATGACCTCGAGAACATTGTACGACACAACTAAGGTGAATATTAACAGCTTGACTATCAACGCTCGATCGTGTAATGATAACATTCTGAAAGCAAATGAGAAATCCTCGTGCATCACGGTCTTTTATTGCGAGATTGATATGCATAATTCTGCTGAATCTCTTGCATGTAAGTGTTATCTACCGGTGACTTTTTTAATTAATTTTTTGTTGTTGCTGCTAAAAAAATCCGACTTCCTTGTGAGCATTTTCTTGCAAACCACGCTTCTTTATCATAATTTCTTCCTTTTTATGAATTTTTAAAGTTTTTACGAGCGTTTGGTTCACCCTGCATTTCTTTTTTCCCGGAGATTTGAGTTACAATAAAAAGAGTGTAAGAAAGGTGGACTAAAGGGGGAAATAGATCTGTGACTGACTGTTCCGGAATTTGAAAGCAACACATTTTTCTTCGCTTGCCTCTAGTAAGTGCGTCTCATCCATATTTTATGATATCTACATACCAGTTAAATAGTTAATTTAACACTTAGCCTTTTGCCAGAAAACTTACATGAATCTAAGAGAACATTCAGCCTGCGCTATAGCAGAAAGGAAAAAGTAATTATACGCTTGACATGACATAAATTTTTCCTACCTGTACTGTTGCTGTGTGCAATTACTCAGGAAATGTGTATTTACTCTTAAAAATCTCTGCGAGCAAATTTTTAATACTGCTCGCAGAAATTTTCGCTGTTGAATATTTTCCCAATATTGTCCCGAGAGTCATGAAAAATGCATGCACGGACAATATTCTAGCTGTCAAATTTTGAATACTTGACATCTGCTTAAACATAAGCTTTACAGTTATGAAAGCTTTTACGAAATTTGTTGTAAACTTTACGGGTTTCCATATCTGAGTGCCAAAAAAAAAGCATGCATTTACGTTTATGAGTCTTTCTGAATTTTGATTTTGTTTCTCGGAAGCAGTTGGTGCCGTAAAGTTGAAGGAAAACTGACGCGAAGTTCTTAGGATAAAACACTCTGCATGTATAAAAAAGAATGTTAAAACAGATATTGTTGAATAGAACTGCTGAAAATCATATGCGTAAGTTGAATTTTAGATTGTGCGGTTACATAAAGAAATGATAAAACATCACTGGCACGTGAGGTATGGTCTTATGCCTTCTCTTTTCAAATATCTACCAGGCAATTTCTTTTCTCCTGTCGCAACTTTTGCAAACTTTTTGCAAAGCCTCATTTTACTCTCTCGTGCATGTTCGGAGTGGGACGCTAAAAGAATCTTGTATAAAAAATAGGACGGAAAATTTAGTACGCCAGCAGCACATATAGAGAGCTTTCTAAAACGCTATAGCGAACCAAAGCGTTTTCTCAAAGGCACTGTGCCAAACATCATATGCAATGCAATAGAGAGGGAAAGTGAGCTAAGAAATTGGTAAAGAGTTTTGAATAGAAATGGCGTGTTAATTTAAATGGTGTGTTTTATTAAACTGTATTTTTAACCTTTGTTGTAAATATACGTTTATTTGTTAACTCTAGTCGACCATTTAATAAAGGGTTCTTTTAGTGATGGCTTTGTTTAACACCTAATATACCTAATCGTTTTACAGCTGAATGTTGGTGATTATGAACTTTTATATTTTGTTAAAACCGAATTACTTTCTAAAGTTATTTAGACGTCATTCTCAGCGCTTAAATACCATAATTTTGACAAAGCGGTGCTCAACTAATCTGCTGTAGAATTTTATTTTCAGCGTATCTGAGCCAACTATTTAAGATACTTCACCTCATACCGGTTCTTATTCTAAAAAAGGCTTTATTTTGCTGTACATTCTATGCACCAAAGAATAGCCTTATCATAATAAATAAGAAAAAGCATTTGTTCGATTTTACCAAGAAAAATCTTATAATGCGGGTTGTAATAAATGTCTTTACGGGGTGGGATAGCATGTATTCCCATAATACGGGCCCAAGAATGAATATACACACACACACACACACACAAATATATATATATATATATATATATATACCGGGTGGCCATAATTAAACTGACAGTGCTCACAGTGTTCTGTAGCGCGATCTATTTGCGAGAATGACGCCACATTTTGTAGGAAGATTAAACAAGACGGGGGACGAAGGATTCCGCGAAACAATAAATTTTTTCCAAAAGTCACCGCTAAGGGAATATTTGGCGCAGTGTAATAGAAAATAGAGTGTTAACAAATGCAAATTAATGCGGAATAAAATTACCTTTTATTATGCGCATTTTCTTATTTAGTTCAAGTGCAATATGGCAACACTTTTAAAAAAGCGTAAAATCTAAATAAACACCGATAAAGTCTCGTGATCTGCAATATCACGTACGCTGAGCAGAAGAAGAAGTTCTTTATTCAAATTTCACGTTACATCCATTGGCACAGTGCCAGCTGCTTGGGTTTCAAAAGGCAATGTGTTACGTTTCGAATCAATCGGATTGAAAGTTTATCTGCAGTCTCCTTCTTTAGTCGAACGTGCGTTACTGGTCAAATTCTTTTACCTCAACCAGTGCAACGTGTCAGCCGCTCTTCGTGCTTTTAGAACGCACAAACAAATGCGTAAAGGTAACGGTCCTGTGTCAGTTAATGGGCTAAAAGCAATGGTTGCGACGTTTGAGAAAACAGGTTCTCTGAAGGATCAGTCAGGCAGAGGACGAAAACCTGTACCACAGGATACAATCGAAGCAGTTGCCATGGCGATTGTCGACAGAGGACCACACAATATTGCTGCCACCTCTAGCGCTCGTGGATTAGCTCGGAATATGGATATGCCTTACAGTACGGTATGGAAAATCTTACGAAAGATTATCAACTTCTATTCGTACAAGATCAGCCATGTACAGGAGTTACTGTAGCCCGACCATGATAAGCGATTGACTTTTGCTCTCACCTTTCTTGCCAGAATGGAGGTGGATGATGCTTGGCCGTGGAAAATCTTATGCGGAGACGAGGCCCACTTTTACCTGCATGGAACTGTGAATACCCAGAACTGCCGAATTTGGGATGACAAATCACCACATGCAGTTACAGAAATTCCCTTACATTCACCAAACGTAACTGTTTGGTGTGGGTTCACAGCGGAATTTATCGTAGGTCCATTCTTCTATGAGAACATTACCCCGACAGGACCGGAAACCTGTTCTGTTACCGGAGAGAAATATCGCCACATGTTGAACAGCTTTGTCATTCCGGCACTTCAGCAAAGGCAATGCCTGGGGGAAATCATTTTCATGCAAGATGGAGCCCCTCCACACGTTGCTCTACGGGTGCAACAGCTGCTACGACAGAAATTCACAACAGAAAGAGTCATTAGCCGCTACTTTCCAACTGCATGGCCAACTCGGTCGCCTGATCTTACCCCATGCGACTTTTGGCTATGGGGTTACCTTAAGTCCAAGGTCTATCAAGGAGTGGTCCAGGACCTGGCTACGTTGAAAGATAACATATCATAGACTGTACGGGAGATTCCTGCAGACATGTTACTTTCTGCTGTTGTGCATACTGTGCACAGAATGCAATATGTGGCCCACAACAACGGCAGCCACATTGAACCTCATTTGAATGCAAAATAAAAGGTAATTTCCGTATTGATTTGCATTTGTTAACACTCTATTTTCTATTACACAGCGCCAAATATTCCCCTAGCGGTGACTTTTGGAACTAATTTATTTTTTCGCAGAATCCTTCGTCCCCCGTCTTGTTTAATCTTCCTACAAAATGTGGCGTCATTCTCGCAAATAGATCGCGCTACAGAACACTGTGAGCACTGTCAGTTTAATTATGGCCACCCGGTATGTGTGTGTGTGTACAAGGTGATTTTTTTTTTAAACTCACACTACTCAGAGCCATCTGTAGCGCTATCTATCAGGCGGAATTCCGCCAAAATTGATAGAAGGGACATGCTAAGGACGACATGGGAAAGAGTTTCCGTGAAAAAAGATTAGTTTCAAAAGTCGTCGGTAGGGGACGATATGGTGCTGTTGTTGTTTGCACACCCAAGAATTTACATAAAAGGCAAGTAAAACATCAAAATGCAAATTCATGACTACGTAGTCGACAGCAGCGCCAGTATTTTGGGCTCTAGAGATCAGTGCGGAATCTGTTTCGCCTTCGCTTTACAGAAGAAAGGGTTATCAGTAGGGGAGACCGGGGGGTTAGTTGGCACACTGCTTCTATTTCTTGCCACCGTGGAACTAGAGCACTGTCATCTTGCTGATGGGAGTGTATGTAAAATTGCACCATCCACCGTAACTTCAGTCTGCTTGGAAGCGTCACGAAGGAAGGACCCCTGTTTCATCATTTTTATGACTGTTGAGTAAATTTTTCATTGTAAATTTTTTTGACCTAGTGAACCTGTAGATCGAATTGAGACGCTGCTGTTGGCGGTTTTCGAAAGAGTGGTTAACTGAGGTTGCATGCATGTATCATAATCTTTTGTTTCTGAAGTTTAGGATTTTGTGGTATCAATCTTGTTTTGGATATCCCTGTGGGGCTAGTTGGCATAGATAGGTATGGAAATAAATAAAGATTTTAAAATAATGTTTAAATACGACTTATAAATAAGTTTTAAATCAATATAGTTTTATTTCACTTACAATAGATAATTTTTGGTTTAAACTTATTTCAATATTTCGATCATCCGCAGTAAAACGTAACTAAAAGTATTTTCATCACAGGATATCTTCTCAGTTGGTTTTTAATTAAATCTTCTTAGATATAACTCATTCTATCTTAATTTTATTATACATTTTCATTTTCATTTTTATATTTTTTCAATTTTTTCTATATTATTTCTCTTTTAGGAAGTTGATGCATTTAATTTGTTTCCTGCAATTATTTTAATAAATTAACTTCTAAAATGAGAAAAAAATAGAAAGTCTTGAAAGAAATAAAAAGGAAAAGGAAAATTCATAATAAAATGAAGATGCAATTATAATGAGATATATAAAAGAAAATTGAATTAAAAACCAAATGATAAGATATCATATGATGAAAATACTTTTAGTTACGTTTTACTGAGAATAATCGAAAGATTAAAACTAGTTTAAAAAAATAAACTATCGTAAGTGAAAAAAAACTATATTGATTTAAATGTTTTTATATATTCGAAATGTTTCACAATATCGACGCTGATTTCACTAAAAAAGTTTATAAATAAGGTTCTGAGAGAATAATAACCACTTGTGGTTTTTAGCTATGAAGAAGTACAAGAGAAATCAGACCGAGTAAATTGACCAATTGAGAAGGTGACCGAGGCCGTTCACGCTCACAATGTTGAGGGCAAAAGCTTGGCTCAACATGATGTCCGGAGATGATTGGCTCTCTTATTTTATGATCAGAATCAAATCCTTATCTCTTCGAACACCTGAGGCAACTATCCTAGCTCGAGCCACCAGTTTCAACAGGACTAACGTCGAAAACTTTTTCACTTACTCCAAACAGTACTGAACAGGCATGGATTCAACACACAGGACATCTACAACATGTTCCAGACTGGGATTACAACCGTTAAATAGCAAGGTGATAACACGCAAAGGGTTTAAGCAAATTGGACAGATCACCTCTGCTGAAAGAGGTAACTTTGTTACTTTGGCTATTTGAGTCTCGGCCGGAGGAAGTACTATTACTCCATTTTTCATTTTTCACGAGCTAAGTTCAATGAACATTTAGTGCGATCTGGACCAGAGGGCTCCAGCGGCGATGCCACCAAGTCAGATTGGATGGTCGAATGCAATTTTGGAAATGGGGTTACTGTCCTATCATTTCCTACACACTGCAGCCATAAATTGGAACCATTTGACAGAACTAACTGTATTTGGGCTTAAAAATACGCCAACACGGCTTGTGACACTTGTATGACCAGTCATCCAGGCAAAACATTAACTATCTACGATATCTCGGCAATTGTGAAAACATCCTGTCAATCAGCTACGACTCCGTCCAACATTACATATGGATTTCAAGTGAGTGGGATCTGTCCATTCCACACAGACATATTTGAGGACTCAAGACTTTTTGCTATCTTCCGTCACCGATCATCCTGATCCAGAGGCTACACAAACTACGGCTGAATCAGAGCTAGGGAACCCTAAAGAACCCTGTCTAACAACAAATGTCCTTCACGGCACGCCTTCATTGGTGACTACTCCATCATCTACCCGACACATCACCCCAGGCGAAAATCATCCTTTCCCCAAAGCCGGGCCACGATAGCAATCCAACCGTGGCCGAAAAAGGAGGTTTACTGCCATTTTAACAGACACTCCTATCAACGATAGAATCGTGGCTGAAAGAGACAACAAGAAAAAAGCCATGTTGCCCCAAATTTTGATAAAATAAAATGTTTTTCCTTGAAAATCTCTGTGTTTTGCCTAAGTATCCCTATCTATATCACGTTATGCCAACTCACCCCTTGGGGTATGCCAACTAACCCCACACCCGGGGTTAGTTGGCATAGTTGCAAGCTTTTAGGAAAAGTGTTTTTGGGGTTACCTAAACACGGATTTAAATAATGGGTCCAACATGATTTTGTAGTCAAAAAGTTAAGCTATCTGCCGCATTCACCAGAATTTCTGCAAGTATTACAGAAAAAAATAGAAAAATCAAAAATCAAAATCTGTGCCAACTACCCGGTCTCCCCTAGCTTTTTTGGGAAAAAGCGGCTCGTTCCCCGGACCTAACCCATGTGACATTTTTCTGTGGGGTTATTTAAAGGTGTATCTTGGTAGAGTCTCGAACTTAGCGGCCCTAAAGGAGAACATATCCGGGGCTTTGATGAACATTCCTGGTCACATGTTACGCTCGGCCGTTGAGAACGTTGTGTTCAGGAAGAAATGTGTCGTCCACCAGGAGTGTGGTCACAATGAAGAAGGGAAAAGTGAATTTGGTGCATAAAGTGGTGTTGCAGTGAAATTTCTTTGTTATTTATTTGTCTGATTACAACTTTTTCGGTATTCATCCGTTATCTTTATAGCCCGAAGTACTGGCGCTGTTGTCGACTTCATTGTCGTAAATTTGTATTTTGATGTTTTACTTGCCTCTTATGCACATTCTCCGGTGCGCCAAGAACAAAAGCCCCATATCTTCCCCTATCGGTGACTTTTGGAACTAATTTTTTATCCAAGGAAACTTTTTCCCGTGTCTTCTTTAGTCCCTCTATCAATTTTGGTCGAAGTCCGCCTGATAGATCACTACATATACAGTGGAATCTCGATCGATCGTTTTCGGATCAATCGTTTTTCCGTATGTGTCGTTCATTTTATCCAGTCCCAACGATCATATTGCTTTGTTGTGTTTCCGTATCTATCGTTTTCCCGCATTTATCGTTCATTTCAATCGGTCCCTTGAAAAACGATAGATTGAGATTCCACTGTATAAATATATATATATATATATATATATATATATATATATATATATATATATATATATATATATATATATATATAACCCCCTTAACGTCCGTTCTCACAAAGGGATATGAAATTTCCCGTTCTAAAGAGGGAATCGGAAAAATGGGCCCTGTGAGCTAAAGGTTAACAAGATAAAATGTTCGAGATATTAAATCAACCAGTTTTGAAGTTGTATTCTAAAATCCGCATCTTCGGATTCAAAGTTTTGAATGATCATATAGGGAAATGCTTCTGTTATGAGTAACAGTTTAATGTTATAGTGTTCGATAAACTCGGGCAAATAAATTTTGATTTATTCCGTTTCTCAGTTGGCTCAAAATGCTAAAATCGATAATTTCGTTTTCGAGTTTCAGCAATATGCATACAGTAAAAATTGCTGAGATTTATCTTTCTGTGTTCGAGGGAAACTACGATTATAGACGCTTTCTACATACATCTTGTTCGACATTCTTGTATAAATTAATTTTGATGTCGGAGACTTCACATAAACTATTTGACTAAACAAAAGTATTTGGTAACACTTTATAAGGCATGATTGTATATATATATATATATATATATATATATATATATATATATACATTCATTCTTGGGCCCATATTCTTGGGATAGATACTATCCCATACCGTAAGTAAAAGGTTAACGTTTTGTTAAACAAATAAAATTTGTGTGCTTGCTAAAGTCGCGCATACATACAGCGAAGAAGGCTGATAAAAGGTAACGTGCGAATTTGTTTGTTAAATATATATATACGTAGCAACGAACATCACCCAGCGCACTTGTTTGCCTTTGTCAAGGTTTGCTCACTAGGCGGTACATCAAAGAAAGTTCGTAACTCTCTGTTAGCCTACTTTCGCTGTATGTGTACAGAGCCGACTATTTACATTAGAATCTTTTTACTTTATCCTGGTAATTCGTTTTCGAGTCGGAAACTTAATTTGGTTGTTCATTGCCGTAACTCAAACTTAGAAATATAACTCACCATAACAATTCCTAATACGAAAATGAACTAACGGCTGCAAAAGCATTCGGTTTCTCACTGTGGACGGCCAATAGAATTTCAAACCGAACGCTGAATTTATTCGTTGATAATTGGCCCGATTAGTTCGTTACCCTTCGTTCGCCGTCGTTCGCTGTATGTATATGTTCCATTAGATATGAATTTTTATAACTTAAAAGAACAAAAAATTGTCAAATTTTGTCCTAAAATGATCATATGATTGGTTACTTTTAACTCACGAGATCTTGGGCGCTGACACACTGACTTACCCACAGTCGTCGATAGGAAGCTGTGAGCATGAGTTTCTTACAGGCTGATTGAAGTCGGCTCAGACTACGGCCCTGGAGCTGGAAAAGATAACTGTAGCTCTCAGAAAAACAACCAGGCATTGGAAAGGGAAAGAACTTTTAAATATTCACATTAAATATGAAAACAGAAATGCCATTCAAAAATTCCTCAGGCCAATATGACTTTCTTTTTCTGGAGCTGATCAAGAAAAGGCTTCTAACCATAGCAGGAAAAATACGAACAGAAAAATGTCTCTTTTTTTTATTTGTATCAAATATTTTGTTTTAAATTATTTTGTTTATTTATTTTTAGCTTCTTATACTTGTTTTGGATAATATTTTCTATGCGATAACTCAATTCATAAATTAAATATCTAAATTGTAGTAATATGCAGGTAAGAATTTTTTAATCATAGTGTTTTGTATTATGTTTCTACATATTTTTTTACTTATATATTTTCACACCAAAATATCAGATAACAGATTCTGAGTAAAATTTATTTCTAGACTTTCAGCAAGTTTGTTTATTTTATTATTGGAGGCTCTTATGAATCAGGAATTAAATAAACATTTTTTTAACTAATCAAGTTTCCTGAAATCGTTTTTCTTTTTAGTCCACATAATAGTTCCTCAGGAATGGGATACAAAATCTGAAGTAATATCAATATTAATAGTAATTTTATATTCAAATCTTAATTTTACCTAGGTTTTTATGTAAAATACCTATATCTTCCGAACTTTCAAATTTTTTCCCTTTAATTAAACAGAAACAAAAGTTTTAATTTTAGTTCAGCATTTTTTAAATATTAATTTTTAAAAAATTAAAAGCATTTAGAGTAAAAATTTCAAAAACAATATGATGCAACTTATTTTTAAAAATCATAATTTCAAAAGTAAATATTTCTCAAATTTGATGAGTCAAAATTAAAGTAAAATAATTGAAAAAGACAAGTCCCAAATTTGAACTATTCATCTTTAATGGTTCTTGACTTGGCGAGAAATGGTGAAAAAACCCATTATGCAGGTAAACGCATTTAGAGGTTTAAACCTGGGGTGTCCAACCTTTTAGCTTCCTTGGGTCACATTGAAAGAACACGAATTGTTTTGGGTCACACAAAAATATACCTAACATTAAAAATTCTTGATCAGTTAAAAAAAGTATAATATATAAGTTATCATATTTATTTCATTATAAATTTTATAAAAGATAACATAAAACTAATGTGATATTTGGCATTGAATTTGAGAAACTAATGCATAAATATCTGTGTCAATTGAGGCTGTGTCGCAGTTCTCAGGCAGTTCTTAAGATGTTCATCCAATATTTTGGTTCTAATTTGACTCTTAGTGTGCTTCACTCGTGCTTACTAATTTTAATAACATTACAATTATGAAATACTATAAATCTGTAAAAACTTCACATTTCGTTTTTGTAATGAAATAAATATACAGAAATTACATACGGAATTTTGTATAGAATTAAAGATATTTCAATTGATGTATTGTCGATTTCTGGACTAAACAAAGCGGGATCTGTAATGTCCGCCCGCCATCATTGCTGAGGAGGGATATTGATATTTTTTTCGTTTTGAGCTATCTTTCTGGGCCGCACTAATACTTGCTTTGGGTCGCATGCGGCCCGAGGGGCATGGGTTGAACACCCCCTGGTTTAAACAAAGATTGCCTCCTATTAGAATATTACCAAAAAACTGTTCTGATTAAGATAAAAACAGGATTTACACGTCATTTTAAGCGGATAAGAGAAAAAAAATTTTAATGCAATAAAATTTTTTTCGAACATTTGAAGAATTTTGTGTCCTGTCTCTTAAGAGAAAAACCAAGATTTTGAAAAAAAATTTTAAAAAAAACCATAGACTCATATAATCACTGAAAAACTCTGAAATGGGTTTAAAAACCCAGGTCTGGGAGCCCTAAAATGAATTGTTAAATATTACATTAAAATTTATATTGTGATTGTTTCTTATTAAGGAATTTATTTTACGATATGTCTGCCCTACTTTTTTTTCTCGAGTTTCAATGTTCAACTGACGAGCAAGCATTAAATAATTCATGCTGTAGTCCCGATCCATTTCTTTTATATTCTGTCTCCCGTTCAACAGATGTCAACGGTAATGAAGGTAATTCAATCCACCAGTAGGTTAAAACAGGAGAAAAATCGTAAGAGGATTGTCAAAGTATTATTCCTTTTTGTCGTAAATACTTTTGGGACCATATTAACCTTTCTCTGAAAAGAATTGAGTAGGTAATTAAATTCTTTATTTCGTTCTTAAACAACCAAGGGTTTTTCAGTTACATTAAAAAAATTCAATGATTTATCCATTCTCCATGACGGCAAACACAGTTCGATAGATGTGATTTATAACAGGTCACGTAAATAACAAGCAGAGTGTGACATAGGTATAAAAAAATAAACATGTTACATAAACAAACAATTAAGTCTTAAGCAATTTTTATATTTATGTAAATAGATTGTCAATCATAAATTATTTTTAGCATAAAAATGCTGAAATTTTTTAAGAACAGCTCAAAATCTTAAAAATTAAAAAAAAGTATCACTTTTATTATTTCTTGCGCTAGCTCTATGAAGTGTCGGAAAAGCTTTTTAAGAAGGTAAATTACTTCAGTCTTTAAAAGTATAAATCATAGCTTACAAATTTTTATTTTTTTTTAATAAATTGAATTTTTTAGATGTATCTCACAGAGCTGTTTATAAAGCATGCGTATATATCAAAGGAAACTAAGTTATAAATGGAATTTATCAATGCAGTCCCTAGTTCTGCTTAAAGTTAATGTCTTTCCATTTAGTAGAGATAGCTATTATTCGGTTAATTATTTTACCCGCTCTATTAATCAGGAGCGAGTATCTTTCTTTACAATCGGATGCTGTAATTTAATTCTCTGGAGACTGCGATGAATAATTAAATACAGAACTAGATTTCTCACATATCTAGCTTACATTTCTCACTTGAAATAGCTGAATACTCTAATATATGTTTCCTCATTTCTTTGTTTGACCAAAGTTTAAAATATGGGCTTTCTCTAAACTTCAAACATTCTCGACTGCAGGCAACTTTTCTGATGATAAAACGGGAATAAGGACTGATTTGTCATATGAAAATTGCCAATAATTCTCTGTGAACAAAGAAAATTGAATTACCAAGAAGTAATTCGTTTTCTAGAAACCGCTGAAGAGTTATTTTCCAGTTTTGTTCTTTCGTTACGTTGTTATTTTAATTTCACCTCTCTCTCTCTCTCTCCCTTTCACACTTCCGCACAGAAATCACGAGTGTCTGTATGACTTTTCTCCTGCACTTCGTTAGGAAATCTTTAGATGAAATTTATTTTTCAGGCATTATTCGACTAAAGATTGAAAGGAAACTGTGTTCATGAATGTTGAGGCTCCAAAGGGAATTACAGACCTGACTTTTCTGAAGGGCAACTATTTGACTCAAGGCACTCCCAATTGTATAACGTTCTGAAATTAAAATAATTGCGGAAAACAAAGGTTAGATACAATAAAGATAGCAAGTGTCAGTGACATAAAATCTTTCTGCTTCCTATTGAACACATTACAATTTATGCTAATATCCGACAGTTCTCTGCCCTCTAACGAAATGAAATAAAATTATGAAAACAAAATCAGATAGCTAAATTAAGGAAAATACAAGTATTTTATTTCTGATACTTTGTAAAATTATGCTTTCTATCTCCGGTCTTTCATAAATTTTGTTTCTTCCTTCCTTTTTGAGTTTGTTTCACTCCCACGATAATAGTAAATATGGGGATTGCACATGTTTCTAGTTTTTATGTCATGTATCAGTAAAACATTACTGTTATAGAGTGATCGCACTGGCCTAAAGTACATTGCGTTTGATTAAAAAATTACAATTAATTGATAAAGGAGCAATATATCCAGATAAGCGTCTCACTGTGGATAGTTAATGATATGATTCAGACTTAATTTAAGCTAAAACAGATACGTACACATTTATTTTATGAACAGCCCCACGTGGATCGCATGCATTACGACTAGGTTTTAATATTTAGATAATAAAATAATTCTGACTCTTACCAAACACGAACAAAGGGGACAAGATGATTGTAAAAGAAACTCATTTATAAAAAAAGCAATTAATGTCAAACCTATATAAGAAACTTTAACTTCGCGAATAAGCCTAACATTCCACTCTCCCAGATCATTGCACCGCAAAAAAAAAAGACCTTCATACATGGCAGTCCAACAGCAAGTGTCGTTCTAGCGATTCATCTCGATGAACCACTTTTAAATATTGAAGGAGAAACTCCTTCACTATCTCGCCAACTCGCATGCTCGCATTGCCCTCTGTGGTGATATTTTCTACAGGTAATTGAATGCAATTACGGTTTTCAATAGTTGAGCAACAATTATAAAGCTCATGATCTGCCCTTGAAACAGAATGCGTGCATGGTTGTATAAAAATTACTATTAGCTTTTAGGGATTTGTCCTGGGAGACTACCATACCTAATGATTTGAACATCTGACGATGGCTTGCTCTGCTTTGACCTGAACTAGGAGACAACCGTTTAAGATAGTTAAGATTCAACTAACTTTTATTTTAAGTGACCTCAATTCGAGCATAGGTCCAGGTGCAAGGGCTTGTAATCATAGGTTAAAATTTTCTTGTTAATCAATTGTCTATTTTTCGTTGCTAATAAACGATTAATCTCAGAAAAAAAATCAGAAATATGTAAACAATTAAACTTACATATGATTTCGACTGGCTCACATTTGGTTGACATTTTCCTGCACAAAACTTCAAATCATTAAAGATAATATCATCAGGCAACCGCAATAATTCAAAAACGAACACAAGGAAAATTTAAATTTCCTATTCCGATGAAATTGTTTTGTTTTCACAAGCTGCAAATGCTCTTAATTGCAGGTTTTCTTCTAGATCAGTGGTTCCCAACCCGTAGAAGTCCGCGGACCACCAAACCAGAAATTGAACCATGTGCGAACCCACTCCCCAACCGACTTGAGGGGGGGGGGACCTTCCGACGGGTATGGGAGGGGTATAGAATATCCCTCAGGCAAAAGGGATACAGGATTAACGTACTCACTTTTTGTTTCAACCATTTTTTCAATCTTTAGCATTAGATAGCATAAATCTCAGCCTAAAATTGAAACATATTGATTCATGGGTGATTAAGTAAAACAGTTTTAGAACAAATTATTTATTATTACTTAATGACAAGAAATTGTTATTCAACACCTGATAGTCATCGGATATATTCAGCCCACTTAGTTCAATGAACATTGCTTTCAAAATCCCCATTTATTTGGCAACTTTTTCATAAGTGGAGCCGGACCACTCCAGAGGCTCTCGCGGACCACCGGTTGGGAACCACTGCTCTAGTTAATTCAAAGTTCAGCATTTAACGGTAGGTATTATTTTACAAAATGCAACTGATTATAGATATACGCATGATTTTTTTTAAAATAAGTAATAAGCAAAAGATAAATAATTGATTCCAAAAGCAGTTTTAGATAGAAAATTTATTTATAATTTCTTTTTTGTATTAATCATTAATTGTGTTTTAGGAGGGAAAATATAGAGAAATTGATTTTACTGATGAGAAATGAAATAATATCTTGCTTAACCCTTTCAGGAGCAACAACCTCCACCGTTTGCACGGTGCAGGTCTTTTTCCCCGATTTTTTTAACCTAATTACTTGAAGATGTTTCCAATTAAAGCTTACAAAATGTTTTTATTTCTTTACACTGATAACAGTTGGCAGCACTAGCCATTTTCTGCTCATTTAACTGGAATACATTGCATACAAGTGAAAAGAGAACTAGATTTAGGCGTTCGCACTGGGTGAACGGTGCCGCTGAAAGGCTTATTAGATAAGAGCCATTCATTGGTGACCATAAACATCCAAATATACCCGCAAATGTCAAGAAAGTTCGAAATTATAAAACCTTTACTGAATATATATATTACATCGATATATGAGTACAATAGGGAGTTTATTATCACATTTCCTCGAAAATATTTCCAGTTTTATGACAAAATTTCACGTAAACACAGCCAGACATTCTGGTATTTTCACCATAGTCTGGTATTTAATAGCCATAGGTCTGGAATCAAAAACTTTAAAGACGAAACTTCTTTTGATTATGAACTTCTACACTTTCAAGTACATAACTTCGAGCAGGCTAAATTATATATTATTGATGAGATTAATGATTTAAACAAAAGATTGGATTTTAAAATTTATATATTTGTAAGCTTAAAACACTATTTCCGTAAGGTTTAAACAGTAAACTTAACGGGGAAGGACCGGTGGATTTAGATACTAACTGCGTTTATAAAAAATTCATGGTTATTGATAGGTTTAATTATATACATTCTAATTATAGGGGTAAAAGAGGAAAAGGTAGCAATAGTTTAAAAACAAAATTGAAACTGGATGATCTGCAAAAAATTTGTAATTTATTTATTGATTTTAAGAACATTAAAATAATTAAACATTATTTGTTCAACCAAAAAAAATCTGGTTTTAGGAGGTAATTAAACATCATTTATCTTCAATCAAATTTGTTTCGAGGTTTACAAAACTAATAATTTTAGATTTAATTAAATACAAGCTTAACCTGACTAATTTGGATGCTAAGAGGGAAAGGGATGTAGGGGTAGAGTACTGTACTATAAACTTTCTAGATAAAGTTTTCGAGCATTTAAAACTACCTACTATTGTACACAATAATTCTAAATTATTACCATTCAAGGATTGTGGGAAATTCGCTATCGCTTTTAAATATCAAAAAACGTTAAGGAACTAATCTGTAGCTATAACTTTTATAGTCATAACTTAGGCAAAATTTCTAATGCTGATTGTAATTGTCATATTGAGGAGTTTAAAAACTTTGTTAATCCAACTTCGGGGCATATTGTAACAGGGGATCTTAATATTGTTAAAGATGTTAGGTTGAGGGAACTTCTACGTAAGGGCTCAAAATGTAGGGTAAGAATTAAGGTAAATTTAAAGCAAATTATCTTTAGTTCTATCACTAAAGATTTGGATTATTGTATAGTAAAATTAGCAAGGAAGTACAATTGGCATATCAAAGGTTTTATGGAGTGGAAGGTACATATTTTACGGGATATAAAAAGGAATTATGAAGAGTTTGGTATGGAGGACACGAAGGGTTTCTTTCTAAACAAAGTTCTATACAGTAAAATTAAAGGTTTAAAAAATAAGTTTATTATTACGGTTGTTGATAAGGCGGCAAATAATTTCGGTTTTATGTGTAAAGATTATTTTAAGCAGTTAATTTCTAGGGAATACAACTCAAATAATACCTATCAAAAAATTAACCTTACCAAAAAAGAAATAGATAATAGGATTTTAGCTTTTAGCAAAAAATTTAAGTTTAAGATTAATAGCATAAAATACCCTTACCTGTTTCCTACAATAAAATTCCATAAAGTACCTACTAAATTTAGGTTTGTTACATGTAGTATAAATTGTTATAACACTTTGTTCAGTAAAAAGTTCTTTAGCTATTTAAAAATCATTCTAAATAAAATCAAGGTTACCGAAAATAGCTTTATTATAAATACTAACCAGGATGTTCTATATTTTTTAAAGAGTAAGAATATAGATAGAATATACACGTTTGATTTTGAAAACCTTTTTACCAGTATTCCGCATGATAATTTAATGCTTATCTGTTCAGAAATTTATGATGCTTATTTAGATAGTACTTTAATCTTAAAATGTGACTGGATTGATTTATGTAAATTTAATATGTTTGAAAACTACCTCTTTAATGGCTTGTGTTCTTTAAACAGATAAAGGGTATACCTATGGGAAATAGCTTTTCTAGTGCATTTGCAAACCTATTCTTACATTTTTACGAGACTAAATTTCTTAACTCAAATAATGTTACCGAATTCAGGTATATTGATGACCTCATAATTTTTAACTGCAACGATTTGGAATTTCTTAATCAAATCTAAACCAAAGGAACTAACTTTAAACCGGACTAACGATAATAATCTTTGTGCGACTTATCTGGATTTAAAAATTAAAATTCAAAATAGAGAAATAAAAATAGGGATATTTGATAAAAGGTTAGATTTTAACTTTGAGGTTATCACGTTTACCAATTCCCATAGCAACTTAAACTATAAAATTTATTATAATATTTTTACTCACAACTTTACAGAATAAAAAACATATGTAACAACGCTGGGGATTTTTGGACGCATGTAACATTTTCGAGGAAAACTTAAGTAAAAACAATTTCCCTAAAAATTTCGGCAATTTAAAAGTTTTTAAAAAATGGTATTTAGACTCAGGAATTTTTAAAGATGTTTAGGATAGTATTTATGTTTTCATTTGGTTAAGCTGTAATGGGGGGTGGCGCTGTAGTACTGTTACAATGACGTAACTTCTAGGATAGAATTGGCTGCTGTTTCGCCATAGCCGTCACTTGCGGAATTGAGGTGTGTATGCATCTTTGACTTTGCATTAGGATTATTTGTGTGCTTGCATGTACGGTGCGTTGAGCCCTTACTGTAAGTTGTGTTTGTCTTTTCAATTTCTTTTGACTAATTGCTTCCTTGGGGGACTCGGGGCCTTGGGATGTCTGTTGGTCTTACCTGCATCCTATTCAGAAAGATCCCCTTGAGGTAACTGAATTCGTTAGGCTTCCTGATGAAGATACCTTTCGGTTACCTCTATGTTGTTTTATGGTTCAGTTCCGGCACTTATACAGAATCTTGCCTTTGGTGCGTGGATGCCCTGAGTGCTTGATTTCTGTTTGTTTTTTGTCTATATTCGTATTGTTTTTATCTATCTCTGTTGGATTATTTATTTGTATTTTTTCATTATGAGGATATGAAGCTTCTGCGCTATCCTCTATTGAAAATGTTTTATGTTTTCTTTGCAGGATTTGTTTTAAGTTAAAGTGATTTAGCAGTCTATGCTTGCTTTTTATTTTTTGTTTATTTGATTTGTTTATATTTTACATGGTATTTTCACTTCTCATATATGCAATAGATTTCGTATCTGTATCTTAAAGTGTTTGTCAGAATTTAAACCATACAAACATACAACGAACAAGTGATCGCAAATAGCTGCAAAATACTTTTGGTAAGTGATAAATAATATATTTTGAGTAAGATTTAAAAGAAAAAGTGTATACCCTTAAAAGAAAAAATATTTAATGAGAATGCAAGCAAAAGATAAAGGCTTCTGTAGATGTTTAAAATTAACTTTTTTTTCAACCCATGAAAGAAGTTCAAATATTTAAATAAAATGTGCAAAACTTTTGAATTATTGATATAATTATAATTTTTAAACTTTATTTAAACCGTAGATAAGACGTTGACCAAATTAAACCACCAACGTGTTATTTATTCTACCCGTATTCAAGATTTAACGCAAATTTCAGAAATAATTCAAAATGTTATTTTCCCTAAATCGACGTCGAAACTCTTGCCTTGCGGACAAAATCCTAACAGAAGCGTATAATCCTAACTGTAGCGAATAGATAATAATTTTTAAAATTAATCTTAATGTATATCCCCTTCTAGCAGCTCAGTAGTTTTATAAGCAATCTAGAATTATCTCCATTTTTACGCATTTTAATAAGGAAGAATATATCTTTGAATTTTTGTTTGCGCAGTGAATATCTGCATATCCAGTTTTAGTTGTCTTGATTCGGGACAGCCTTGAACAAATGCCTTACAATTTCTATCCGTAGTAACTCCGGTATCTTTAAACATATCAGCTAGAAAACTAATATAGAAAAGTACGGTTGTACCTCAAATAATTCCATCTTTAGCAGAATAACTTTGGAAAATTTT
The DNA here is from genome assembly GCA_907164885.2 of Dolomedes plantarius. Taxonomy (NCBI): domain Eukaryota; kingdom Metazoa; phylum Arthropoda; class Arachnida; order Araneae; family Dolomedidae; genus Dolomedes; species Dolomedes plantarius. The sequence continues at coordinate 168,110,545 of OU015493.1, forward strand.
GGAGGAACACAAAATTTGGTAAACAAAATTCCAGTCTTTCAATATGCTACACAAACCTCTCTCAATAAAAGAAAATAGCTTTCAAATATACTAGAATTTCAACCGATCTTAAGAAATCCGTTAGAATAGAAAGATTTGTTCAACATCAGAATCCCTTTCTTTGATATTATGACGCAAATATTTCGCATCTTATGTCAAGAGGTGGATAGGGCAAAATTTCATTGATTTGGTTTTCAAGACATATTCTTGAATTAGCGAAAATATGTTTTCGCTTTTCGAAATATATAAATGTTTTGTGGAATAATAGGCATGATCCTTTCTCTATTCAGATATTTTATTGTAATTAAAATTGCATTTGTAAACGATACTAAGTACCTTTAAAATTTATTTACGTTCCAACGGTTTTCTAAGCTAATTACATTTTTGTCTGTAACATCGTTTAAACTTCTAAAAGCTTCAGTTTTCCATTTATATCAATTCCTATAGTAAATTATAGAATGTTGTGTGGCAGTTTTTTCTGCTCAACTCTGTTAACTCCGATGCAAAGTTGTCTCTTTACAACTACGCACAGACTCAAGTAACGGAAACCATGATTCCATACAACTTCATCCAGTGTTGGCATTGCATAGTTGTCACCAAAAATTTAACTCAAACAAAAATCCCCTTAGAGTATCTTTATTCCACCGAACGTTCATCGTATTGCCGTGACGAATAACGGAATGTTTCGTGCTAATAACAACGCACGCGTCATTCGCGGCCGCTAGATAACTTCACTAAGCTGCCTAATGAGCTAAAAGCCAACCAACCTATCTCTTACGCTTTCATCGTTAGTATAACAGAGTCCATGGATTTGTGCCTGGAGCTGTTGAGAATTAGAAGACTGGAAATTACGCGCGATCATTCCGTTGCTAATCAACCAAGCTGTCATGTCAACACGGCATGCTATATCAATAATTTGGATACTGATAGAGATACGCGGAGAATGTACATTTAATTTGTAGCCTCACAGCAACGTAACCCACTCTTACCTTGCGGTCTTGGAGACTTCCTATCCGCCATTTGTACCCCATACCATGCTAATTCCCGCCATGTGCTTCGGGATTTGTTTACATCAGGGGGTCTTAACCGGGGGTGCGGGCACCCCTGGGGTGGGAGAGAAGGTTCTAAATTTTTAAGGAAAATTACCGCCTAACTGCTTATGAGAAACATTTTTTACTCTTTTCTCCCCCACTCCGTCTGAAACCAGACAAGCGCTATCTCTATTTTCTCCTTACCGTGTTGTACGACAGAAATAATTGTACTTTTAAGAACATGCGTCAGTGTACTTGAGTGTAAATGAGATAATTATGAACAAACAACAACAACGTAGCAATCAAAAATATAGATATTGTTTCATATAAAGGCCTTTTTTTGAATAGTGGTCCAACTCTTGTTCATTTTGAGATAAAGAGCCTTAAAGTCTAATGAGTGCTGATAAATGACTACTGAAATCTGATTTGTAATGCCCTCTGTTGGCAGCAGAAATAAGCTGGAGGTGAACTAGTTTAAAAATAAGATAGAAATGACTTGTATGAACATGAATGCGAGGCTAACTCCATTTCTTTTAAAAGTGGAGTTGGACCGCTATTCAAATAAGGCCTTCATATGTAATAATATAGTATGCATCGCAAATGTATTAATTTTTTTATGCTATAAATATATTATCTTGCAATAAATGTCTTTTCCTAAATAAAATATAGAAACACATTTTTCAATATGGTGCGAGATCTTATTTTGAGATTCAAGGGGGGTGTTGACTATTAAAAAGGTTAAGAACCACTGCTTTACATTGTGCACGAAGCATCGTCTAGATCAGTGGATCGCAAACTTTTGTCGTCCGCGACCCATTTTCTTTAAATATAAAAAAATCACACCACCACCCAAAATGAAAATTTTTTGGTACTAGCTTATCTTTTTACTAAGAAAATGTTAACAAATAAATAGGAAAACAAAATAAGCAAATTTTGAGAACCTATTTCAAAAATCAATAAAATATAGATTTTGGGTATACATTTACTTTGCATAAAAACAATAAAAAATGTCTTCCTTGCCATCTGAACTTGTTTTTATCCATATCTTATGTAACTAAAAGCTGATATTTAAATATTGATATGTATTTTTATCTCCTTTAGGTAAAAATTAGTAAATTTTAAAATTAAAAAAGCATGATTTTAAAATTTTAAGGTTCCTATTAAAGCATTGAAATTTATAAACATCATTTAGCTACATAAAACTAGGAAAAAATTAATAAGAAAAGTGAAACTGGATCTAAGATAGCATTTGTTCAATATTTGATGAAATATTTCAGATTGCTACTGTCATATTATCGTTGTTCGGTTTTTATAGCATCTAAGTTTCAAAACCCAGGCTCGCACGTATAGGTAAAAGTGAAGGGAAGCAATGCGGCCTTCTAAAACTGCTTGATACCTTATTCAATAATATCATAGAATTTTAATATATAAAAGCTATAAATAAAAATAGTAAAGATAGGTAATTATAGAAAGTCTAAAGCATGTTTTCTAATTAACGGGACCGTGGACCTTTATTTGAGCAAATCGTTTTTATTGTACTATTGATTGTGTTATCGTAATATATATATATATATATATATATATATATATATATATATATATATATGTGTGTGTGTGTATATATATTTCTGTAGGATAATAGTACCAAAATATTTTTTTTCAAGTAAATATTAATTTATGAAGCTTCTACGAAGTAAGTAATAAAGGTACGTGTAGTAATAAACTTTAAATCTGTTTTGTGAAAAACAGATTTATCAAGGTTTCTAGATTTTTTAAATACTCCATGCGACTGATTTTTTTTTTTCAAAGTTCGTGACATTGATGAGGAAGAATCCTGATAATGTTTACAAACAAACTGGGTATGCATTTTATACTTCGCCTTCATTAAGATAATTAAATTTGATTTATAACTTATTAAAAGGTAAAATTTTGATGAAAATTGGGATGGAATTCAGGAAAAAATCTCTCAAAAATAAGCTGTTCAAGGAATTAAATAATTGATACCCATATTTGTTTGTAATACGGTTTTAAGTGATTAAAATGTAAAATCGAGGAAATAGCTCAAAAATTAAGTCGCAAGGAGCATTTTAAAATTTTACTTAAAAACTTTTAATTTTTGAAAAATCTTAAAATTACAATAACATTGGAAATTTTTTTACGGTATTCTATATACTTATGGCGAAATGTATATATGTACAAAATTTCATATCTCTATGATAAAAAGTAAAAGATATAAATTTTAGCATCCACTGTTCCCTTAAATAATTCAGTACGATGCTGCATTTTTGGGTTGTGTCACTTTTTTTGCTGGGGTACGATATAATGACTTAATAGAATATAAACCCTATTCGGCAATAGTGTGTCATTTTTTTTTTTACCTAGCCCTCGACTCTTTGTAACTTCAAATACCACTGTGTGATATAACTTTATTAGGGTTAATGATGAAAAAGTTGTGTAGTATTTACGTTAGTTTCCTTATATTTTAATTATGTTAAGTCATCAATGAAATTGCGTTCTTTTAAACCGATGGGCTTCGGAATTTTACTTCATTATTTTTTTTTATTTCGCACATTAAATATACTATTTGGTTTATCTTCAACATAATATATTAACTCTCAGATTGCCACCATAAAAGAAACTTAGTATAAAGATTGTTTTAAAATTTGCGATACACATATGCGGCCTCTGGAGCACACATCCCTGGTTTAGATATGACTAATCAGCAGAAAATTTTCTGCCGTTCTATTATCCTTCTAAGCGTTTCAGACGGAATTTCCTACCCCTTTTGCTCGAAAAGCGTCTTTGAAGCTCTAATCCAGCCTAGTGTTCAAATGCTTCTGACTTTGTCCATTCTAAACCATTCGAATATCAAGCTAGAGAATAATAAATCAGTCGAAAATGAGAGAAAAGTCTATCTCAAATACTTAGATAGATAAATAATTGTTTATTGAGCTTAACTTTTGGAGACTAGTATACAGAATTAAATTATTTGATACATAAAAGTATCAAATAATTTTTACATCAGTATGTTTCAATAGCTACAAAAAAACATCTTTCAAATGAATCATTTGTCTTACGATATCTAAATCTGTTTCCATCGATGACAGTAGCTTTTATATGAAGATGGTTTTGTAATATCCATGTATTTCCATAAACTAATAGATCTTTCTAATGGATTTCCATAAAAGAATGTCTTTCAATACTCGAAGATTAATTACAATATCAAAGAATTCGACGATAAAGTCTGGAACTTTTTTTATTGGTAGGCTGTTTTATTCATAGATGAAATTAATAGTGTTTTTTATGAATCATTGTAACCAGGCTATCGAAGTTCTCCTTTCAGGACTTCAGTTAATATATTTATGCTTTATTGAATAGCTAGAAATCAATCATCTAAAAATTCACTGCATGATTTTTGAGATAGAGAAGTTTATGTGTATTTTAATAAGAAACGTAATTATAGGTACACTGAAAACTAACTTTTAATTAGCCCCTTCAAACTATCTCAGTAGAGTGGGGTTGTTTATATATATATATGAAACGATAACTTTTTATAACCATTAAAGGAAACGCCTATTCAAAATTCTTTTATATTACCGCAATATAATAACTCCCCTCAGTCTGATTTTGATCTGGGAATAACCAAAATAAACTATTAGATTTCCCCCTAAAGCCACGCGCCAACACCTTTATATAAGCATTATATAAGGCGAAACTTCTCGAAGGTCTTACGTTGATGTCAGATGTCGTGAACTGCCCAATCAGAAGTCCAGTTTCACTCGTAATCGGGCGAGAAAGTTTTTTTCTTTTTGACTCTTTGTGTGGTAGCACTGGTACTAACAAGACGCAGTTTTTTTCGCGCTGCGATTTTATGTTTTCTGCGAGCTGTTCCGACAGCCCAGGACGACGTTTTCCACGTCTGTTAATCCTACACTAAGTTTGCAGTGTGTGAATCATGAAGTATACTTAAATTCTCGAAATATGATGGAATAAAAGATGTTAAGCCACTAACTGTGACACCTATGTTATTTTCGCCTGGATTTTCTTCCTTCGTTTTTCCCGGAAACTCTCCATTGCCTGTCCCCCCATCAACCCAGCCCCGACTTGAGCCAGATGCGAAATACAATGATGTTACAAGCATGTTGCGCTTCGACCTGATCAGTTAATATTACAAGATAAGTCGCGCAGGAATACTCACTATGTTCGTGAAGATTCCGCAATCGGATTTCCAGCGGAGTTTCATGAATCAAGGCATATTTATTTTCAACGAGCGGAGAGATTTCGCCCAGTTACGTGTGACAGTCAACATTGTGATTTTAGCAGCTCAGCGATGACGAAATAGTGTGTGCGCGTTTCTGCTGTTACATCGCCAGAGTTGAAAATTGAAAGCCATAGCTCGCGACTAGATGGCGGGACAGTAGACGAAGATTGTTTGTTTACAACGGCGTTGGGAGTTTTTTCCATGCGCGAAATTGGGAGTTTTTTTTCCGCGCGCCGAGATTTTTGTTGTTCAACCGCTGAGATGTGATTGTAACTTATATTTTAAAATTGTGTATTCATTTTTGTTAATAAATATGCGTGTGATGTTAATCGTCCAATCTTAATGCTTTTTGCCTTACACAGTGGATTTAAGTAATAGTGAGCCAACCGGCCAAGCTGTTGGCCCTACGTTGTGAAGACTAGAAAAGGGTTTTTCCCCTTCCTTTTTCACGTCTGTCCGACTGTGCCGTGTGTTATTCGCAGACTGTGACAGATTTGTTCTTCTTTTTTTCCTTCTTCGCGTGTGTCATTTGTGATTTACCAGGACAGTTTCCCCGAAAAGAAAATAATCTGTGTGCCAAGCAATGGAAAAAAGGAAAAATATGTGTTCCGGCTCGAGCAATTTCCGTCAGGCTGTCATCTTCTATGTGCGCGAATGTGTTCAGTGTTTGTAGGAAATTGTGAAAGAACTGTTTCGCGTGTGAGCGTATTGTGAATTCATTTTTAGTGATCCACGCCAACCAAGTATTATTTGTGGAACAGATGCTTCAGTTAGAATGCCGTTGAGGCAACAACACAGAGTGTGCCGGTCTTATGGTGGTGAAAGTTTGTTATCTAATTTTTTTCCCTGAAAAAAATGAGGCTGAGTTAAAGTAGATTGTTTTACGTACGATTATATTTAATATTTGGAGTGATACTAAGGTAACAATATGAACTGTGTAAAATCTCTAGGGGTAAGATTTGTGGAGTATTTTGAAAGTGTGATGTCTTTTAAATAATTATATTTTGGAAAAGAAAAGAAAAAAAATAATAATAATATAGTAGATAAAATTTTGTTGGTATTATGTGTTTTTAGAGGGTAAGATCTGAAAATTATGTCTTATATTAATAGTTTTCCACTGATATGAGGTATGCAGGTTATGAAATGTTTTAAGATTTTTATGATTTTATGTTGATGGGAGAATTAAATATTGTTTTAAAAGGTAAAAATGACGTCAAAATTTACAGCAAAAACAGTAGTGAAAACAGAAAGTAGTGAAAATGATGGGGAGGGTAAAAATGCTTAACCATGCAGATTTTGTCCCTTTTGAACCTGAGACTTGGATGAGACTTTCCCAATGGTTTTATCATTTTGAACAACGATGTTCAGAGTCTGACCGAGACGATGAGCGGAAACTCCGTAATGTGAGTAAGATTTTGCGAGGCAATGTTCTCACCACTGATATGAAAAAACGAAGTGACGGTGCAAAAGATACGGCTAATGGTGCGGCACCAATGATAAATAGTAGGGCACTAATGATATATAATAGTACTGATGATATATGAATAACTGAATGCACAGTTATTGATAGTAAGGTTTCTGGCACGTGATCACTGGTGTTAAACAAATTAAATTTTCACACCAGCAAAGTATAATAAGTGCATTAGCGTTGTGAATTTTAAATTTCGTAAAGTATAGTCAGAATAATTCATAAATACTTATCTACTCTTGTGAAATATAAACATTTGTAGACACAGTCTCTTTTACGCAATCCTGGTGGCACGTGGAAGACGATGTACATCAGCTAAAAAAACACGAGGATCCGGCTACGAGGGAAGGATCGAGTTAGGCCCACTACGTAGATTCTGGCCAACTTGTTCACGTACAGCCATAGAAGGAGGAACAGGAAAACTGGCCTTCTAAATGTAAATTTCATATTGTAAATTGACGAGGAAGAAGTCTACTCTGGAACATAGGAGAACTATCTGGACGAAGCACTTTAGGACATGAAGGATCGACTCAAAGGAATACTGGCACAAATTTAAATTTTATTAAATTTTATTCCTCGATGATATGTTGATGATGACAGAATAATTTATACACACTTATGCCAGCCAGTGTCGAAAAAGTAGTCCGGAGACTCGAATAACTAATGGAACTCGCCCTGCTCACAACCTACGTACTTCATGGCGAATCACGTTCTTTCTTTCTCATAAAGATTGCCAGCGCGCGTCACTGCAAGTGCGTGTTTTCTTATATAGAATGCATAGCCTGTTCACAGCCTAGAACTCGTAAGCGCTAGTAAGCTTCCGCTCTGATAAATAGATCGCATCTCCTTTTTGCCCATATTAATCAAATCAAACCTGTAGGAAGGGATAATTAAATAATTTATAAATGTACCTGTAAAAAGTCTACCTGTAGCAAAAGACTATATTAAAAACCAATTACTAAAAACTGCGATTACATTGTTATAATTATTAGGAAAAATTCTGCGTATGAATACATTCTCTATCTTGCACGTGTTTATCAGTTAAATTACAGTTAAGCGATGGATTCGAATCGCCATGCGATTTCGAATATGTGTATCGATTTTATTATTGTAGATTATTTAATTATTGTAGATAATAACAATGTAATTGCTTTAAGAATTCAAAATCTACCTGGCAAATTATAGTTATATTTTAATCATTAAGTTAACCGAGCAAGGTGTTAATATTAATACAGCTAGCAAATAATTAATTAAAGATATGATATAAATTAATAAAGTTATTAATTATACTTAATTAAAGTTAATATTGATAATTATATTTAATATTTAAATTCTGAATTAGTAATAAATTTTCTACATAGTGACGTTATGTCACAACCACATACATTAATCACTGTCTAAGCATAAGGACTTGGAAAGAGATAAAAGATACTCTTAGCGAAGAATTCTTCGATCCCTCCTCAACGAGTTTCAGCGAATTTTCAAATTTAAAATTTAGAATGACCGACCAGATCACAGATTATTTTCATAAGAAAGTTCGCCTTGGTAAGGCCTTGGTTACACAGTTAATTTTGGAGGGACTCACTGATGAGTCGCCCATCAACTTGCGTCAACTATTAACTATAAACACCCAGAACTTTTTAGATTGGTTGGAGCTTGAAACCAAATGACTCATGTGCAGCCAGTAGAAGACAGCGAAAAAAATAAAAGACCAGAATTTCAGGGACCAGCTCCATTTCACATGCACAGACCAGAACAGAAGAATGTCAGATATAGAGCCCCTTTTCAGTCCTGGGGGCCCAATTAACCTAATAGGAACTCCGACCTAACATTTTTGCCAAATCCAAACATGAGTATGAGACTTAGGTTTGGATTTATTGGTAGTGCTGCGGTGATTGTACAGGTTTTCCTGCTGAACACAGGACAAGGCTCTTCAAAAAAGAAAAGGTCCAGAATAAAGTACGCGGTGAAACCACACCAAACAGTTACATGATCAGAATGCAGTGGCTGGTTCAGGTACTCACAAGGGTTTGACGTCGCCCAGATACGACTATTTTTCGTATTAACGTCACCATGCAGTGAAAAGTGGGCTTCATTCGTCCACATGACGTTCAGCAACCATTGTGGGTTACGTTCCATTTGTGCCAGATCCCATGTAGCAAAGTTTTGTCTTGCATCGGTGCCTGAATTTTGTACGGATACAGATTCAATATTCCGAGCAGAATACATCGAATCGACGATTCCGGAATCCACGTTCTTCTCCCAGCTTCACGAGCACTGCTACTCCCCGTTGATGTCTCGGCTGCCAAATCTTCCATGACACTTTGTACAACATGGACGCCGTCCACGATTAAGGATGATCGTGGACGATCATTCAGACTCCCCGTTTCCTCAAAATGTCATACTAAATTCAGCATCCCATTCAATGAAATAGGGCTTTTCTGCGCCTTCCGTCCTTTCTCCGCACGAAGCTTTCGCAATGTTACAGTTGTGGATTCACCCTTCTTGTATAAAAGTTTAACCACCAACGCTCGATCTGGTAAAGAAAGCATACTGCCGGCTTCGAATGACGGATCCATTTCCAGCAAGGTGTTTTATTGATATCCTGATTTGCATAAACATTTCAGTATGACATGAAAGCGCCCTCTTTCGGTTACTTTCAGAAACTTTTTTTTCTACATGGAAAAAAATACAATGTCCCTCTGATCCTATTGGCGCAAACAAAAAATTTTCCCGAGCATTACTTCTTTTATTACGAATTATTGAACTTTGCACGAATTTATGACGCACCCGGTATATATAATTGCGTGTGTGTGTGTGTATGTCATAAATTAATTTTAACTCAATTGAGATCAAATAATTAATAAAAAAACTAGCAGATAGCACCACTAACAAAAAAATTTTCTAACAGTCTTCATAAACATTTGTTTTTGTTGTTGTTCTTGTTGAAGCTGTCTTTAATACCTCCTTGCTGCAAGTATTCCAGACCAGGTCCATAATGGCTAGAGGGCCGCGGGATGAGGCTCCTGCTTATAATGGCACCACATGGGAAGCAGTCCGATTTAGCTAGGTGGCACCACAATTTTGACAGTGCACCCCCAGGGGTGGCATCTGGTGGGATCGTACCCTCTCCCACCCTCTCTGACCTCATAGAGGGATTTTCCGGTCTATGGATTTAACGTGCCTATATTCGACCTAGACACAGAGGTATTTAATGGCACTTATCGTGATTCAATCCGGACACCTTCAATACCGAAAGCAGACACGCTCGAGCCCTTAGTAAACGTCTCGAGCACCCAATCAAATTGCGACACAAGCTAGTTTACTGCTAGTTAAGTGTTGTTGTAACGCTCGCCCAAGTACGATAACAAGAAATATAATATCAAAATTCAAAAACTGACTACAGTTTGCTACATTTCAAGAAATAAATAATTAAACTGTAATCTAAATAAGAAATGCAGCAGTAGCTTCTGGTTTACAAATAGCTCCTATATGGAGCTTAAACCACATAATATCTGACATTAATTCCAAATTAAACGAAACTAAGGACCAGGGCTTTACTTTTCACTGAATACGCCTCCATCCTATGGCAATAGAGGACTTCAATGTCCTCCATCGAGGTGTGATATGAGTTATGTCCATCACTGAAAAGGAAAACTTTTAATTAACCCCTTCAAACTATCTCAGTACAGCGGGATTGCTTGATAAAGTTTATTCATGTCCCATACCACAAAATTTATTTATTTATTTATATATATATATATATATATATATATATATATATATATATATATGTGTGTGTGTGTGTGTGTGTGTGTATGTGTCACGACTTAATTTTGACTCAAGTGATATCAGATAATTAATAAAAAACCAGCAGATAGCACCATTAATCAGACCACTGTAGTTGGTTATATAACGTTTTGTGCACGACACCCCTGCGTGCATTCTACGCTACGGGGTGTAAAAAATAAGGAGCAGAGCCCGGATAAACGCATTGCAGAAAGAACATATGTTAAGAAGTGAGAGGTCGGAGAAAATGGTGAAATGATGATGTTTGAGCTTAGATTTACACTTAAAGTTTCAAGAATAAATTAAATTACTTATAAATTAAAGTGTTATCATCATCACCAGCCTCCAAATACGACTGCATCATGAAGGACTAAATTTATACGGATGTAAAGAATCGTGTCATATATATATATATATATATATATATATATATATATGTGTGTGTGTGTGTGTGTGTGTGTATTTATATATTTATATATATATATATATATATATATATATATATATATATATATATATATATATATATATATATGTATTTATATATATATATATGTATTTATATATATATATATATATATATATATGTATTTATATATACAGGGTGAACCAAAAGTCTTGCCCTGATTATAAAAATTCATTACAAAACAACCGTTTAATATAATAATGTAACTTTTGTATCGTTGGATTGGTCAGTTTTAGTAGTTTTTTTGTGCAATAAATGACGCGAGTGCTTCTTCAAGACGGACTCAAGGGAATATTTGAAAGGAGGACATCATTTTCGGCCGGAATGGCGTCGAATCAAGAGAAAGCCCAAAAAGCGTTACCCCTAACATTTAATTAGACTTATTGCAACTTTTTCAGAAAGATGTCGCACCCCCACACTGGGGATCTTTAGTGCGCGATTTCCTAGACGAAACATGTACTGTGTGTACTGTAACAGAAGACATGTTAAATAACACTTGGCGAGAACTGGAATACCGCTTCGACATTATCCGAGCTACCAAGGGGGCACACGTTAAAATTCACTGAGGTAAATGGTCTTATAAAAAAAATATAACAGTACTTACAATATATCGAAATAAACATAGGTCTAATTATAATATTTTGATCATGATAAATATTTATAATCAGGGCAAGACTTTTGGTTCACCCTATATATATATGTAGTAATACATATGCATATATGTATGTATGTATGTATATGTGTGTATGTGTGTATATGTGTATGTGTGTGTGTAATATGTTAACTTCCCTTAACTTTGAACTTTTTCCATGGAAATTTCAAAATAATCTTCTAAATTTCATCAAATCAGTGTCTATGGAATAAAATTGCCCCTTTTAATTGATCTCAGTCCAGCTATGGAATGTTTCCATCAACATCCAGAAGAGCGTGACGCGTAAGGAACTAATCAGTGTAAACATTGTTTGTTGAATAATTCATCAATTTCTTTCTTCTTCGCTGGATAGTGAAAATTTTTCGAAGCGATCAAGATGAATTAGATTAAAACTTATAAATATACAGCGAACGCATCCTACAAAATTTGAATAAAATTCTACATTGGATTTCTGTTCGCTTGATTAATTTCTTATGCTTCATACAAGAAAATGAGATTTCAAAAAAAAACATAGATTCATTTCTTATTTTTCATTTCCAAATCTCCATGTTCGAATTTATTTCTGTAATTTGTCATTACATGATAAAGAGCAAAGGTACAATTATGGAATTTAGAAAGCATTTCTCTTCAGAATGATTAATATATAATACTCGGATTTATTTTTTCTAAACACTGAATTCATATTTTCCTAATCAAAATCCTCATTCTATGCAAATACATGATAATCGACCCATAAGAAATAAAATGTTAGGGTAATGCATACAACAAAACATATTTATATATGCTATAGCCCTCAATTTAAATCACTAAATGTATTTCGAAAATTTTCTTCCAGAAAGTGGAGGAACAACATAATTACGCCCATGCAGAAGCTATATTTTTTAAATATGTTTATCTACCTGGAAACAAAACATGATTATTAAGATTTCTACCTTTTTCCGGGGCGGAAGGAGATTTTAGATATTTTTGCAAGTGAGTACTGGAATTTTAATTTTGCGTGGGTCGGTTTTTAATTACGCATCTAAACATTCCAAAAGACGAGGAAATTTCCCAGTTGTTAAAAAAGTAACATGTTCTAAAATAGCATTTTTTTTAAATATGCAAATATTGACATGTTTTTAATTAGTTTGAGTGGCCAAATTAATATTTTTTCTTTACATTTCGTTGATTGTTTTGTTTCAAGAGGAATTCTATTTTATAACAGTACTTCGTACAGAGGCTTCTCTAGCCTATTTTATCTGTAGTCTGGGGACCTCATTATAAAAGCTCTAAATCTACAGATAAAATAGGGTAGTTTCATAGAATTGTCGAAAAGGATGGAAAACGGAACACGCTCTAAAATCTTTTTCTTATAAGTATTAGGAAATACCAGTATAAAAAAAGTTTTTAATTAATTCGGGTAGTCAAATTAGTATTCCTTAAAATTCTGCTTATTGTTTTGATTCAAAACAAATGTTCTTTTATAGCAATATTTCGCATAGTTTATCTTCAGTTTTAGAGCTTCGTTATAAAGGTTCTTAACTACAAATAAATTAGGCTAGTTTTACTAATCAGGCTAAAAGTTTAATGTTAAGGTAATACGTAATGATCACTTCTACAACTCCTCAATAAATTAAGAAGGGGCGGCCACATATTTCGAATCCCTTTAAAGTTTTTCATCAGGCCAAAGATCATTCGTGTGATTGTCGCAATAAACAATGAACAAATGCGCATTGCGTCCTTCATACGAATGCTCTTCGGCCTGATGATGTTTCGAATCACTTTAGAGTGTCTCCTCAGGCCAAAGAGCATTCGTGTGATTGTCGCAATAAAAAATGAACAAATGCGCATTGCGACCTTCACACGAATGCTCTTCGGCCTGATGATGTTTCGAATCACTTTAGAGTGTCTCCTCAGGCCAAAGAGCATTCGTGTGATTGTCGCAATAAACAATGAACAAATGCGCATTGCGTCCATAATACGAATGCTCTTCGGCCTGATGATGTTTCGAATCACTTTAGAGTTTCTCATCAGGCTTAAGAGCATTCGTGTGATTGTCACAATAAACAATGAACAAATGTACATTGCGACCTTCGCAGGAATGCTCTTCGGCCTGATGATGAACTATAAACTCGTTCGAAACATGTACCCTTTTAATTTAGTGTGGTACTAAAGAAGTTTTTATTACGTGTTTGAAATCCACAAGTTTACTGTAAGTCATATTTAAGGTACATATATTAATAAAATATATGCAATATGCATGCTAATAAAACATCCATAAAATCTCACTTAACGAGATCAAGTAGGCTGAACGATGAATTCTATGTCTGCTGATATAATTTCTCATGCATGAGGCCGGAGAACAATAGTCAAACTTTTTTTAAATGTATAACTAAATGTATTAAGTAACGGTCACAATAGAAAAGACATTTAACACTTATAAAATGTAGAAATCGGGAGTACATTTATTTCCGGGAACTATAAGAACTATCTTAATGCTGACTAAAAATCTCAAAATTTCTAAAAAAAAGGTTCCTTTGATAATCCATTTCATTCGGATCGCTTACCCGTGAAATATTATCTTACATAATTTTTTTAAACCACCAAACCGAAGTTAGGAACTTGATGACATCATAATTTATTTTAAAATGTATCTGTTGATTCTTTTATAAGCATAAATGTAACATATTTCATGATTTTAGTTTTATTGTTCAAGATTCAAAACCGGCTCTAGGCTTAGACACAAAAGACATCAGCTTACGGGCGTAATGCTTTGGGGTAAAAGTATTATTTAGAAAAAAAAGTATTACTTAATCCAATAATAATTTTTCCAATAATAATTTTTATAGGTATTACTTATCACTTTATCTAAGAAGATTTTTTTTGCTTTGTCTTTGCAAAATAATTACATTTATTATTTTTCTATACCTATTTTATAAGTATACGCCTATTTTAAAATTTTAAATATCTTATTCAAGAATATTTTTATTGAGTTTTCGAATAATTTATCGGTGTAAGTGCCTTAGAGAGGTGTTTTATAACGTGATGGAGGACAAAATAAATAAATTGTGATATATATATACAGGGTGTCCCAAAACGACCGCATAAACTCTGCACAGCTAGATTCCTCGTTGGGAGTACATAAAAACTGCCCAAAGAAGCGTTCCTGTACGATCCATAGTTTACGAGAAAAATACGAAAAACAAAGTATGACGTCACTGTCGGTGCAAGAAAAAAAAACTTTATTGGACATATCAACAACAATATTTGCATATCTTTCCAGACGATAATGTTTAAAACGTTCGCCTCGCATATCGAGTCATGCATACGCGCGCGCCATGGAATGACTTAAGCCGCCGTTGAACTGGTATTTAAAAGGCTGCATCTTGCATCTACCAGTAGTCTTCGTATGGTGGCCATGTACTCCGTTCGTGACTACTGCGACATGTACTTCATGTACGGCCGATGCAATGGAAATGCCTTACGAACTGCTAGGGAGTATGCCCGTCAATATCCGTCCCGCCGTCCTTCCGATATCAACGTCATCCGTAGGCTGGACGACAGACAGCGAAATACGTGAAGCGTCTTGCCAACAGCCAATCTTCACGATACTGGAAGACCGCGGAGTGGCCTGACGGTAGCACAGGCGGATGCAATATTGCAGCGGGTAGAAGAGACGCCCGAGATAAGCACACGCGCATTAGCCCGTGAGATGACTTCGAGTAAAAGTACTGTGCACAGGCTTTTACGGTCTGAGAGGCTACACCCATTTCGGTACACAACCATGCAAGGTCTGAAACCAGATGACTTCAGAAACGCGTGGCCTTCTGTGAATGGCTGTTGCAGCAACAGAACACAGATAATGGTTTCATTGCACATATCCTGTGGACTGATGAATCATGTTTCACTCGTGATGGGGAATTCAACCATCACAACAGCCATATGTGGTCCCAGGTCAATCCGCATGCAATCCGGCCGCAGAAACATCAGGAACGTTGGTCTCTTAACGTGTGGTCCGGCATACTCGGGGATCGCCTGCTGGGACCATATCTGTTGCCTGAACGGCTCTCGGGACATTCGTACTTGGTGTTTCTCAATGAGGTCTTAACCGAGTTCCTAAGTGACATACCATGGCGGCAATACAGGGACTTTGGTTCCAGCATCATGGGGCTCCGGAGCATTTCTGTGCTCCTGTACGTGGTTGGCTGGGTATGGAATACCCCGGCCGCTGGATCGGACGTGGGGTCCGGTTCTATGGCCGCCACGTTCGCCAGATCTTACACCGTTGGATTTTTTCCTATGGGGCCATCTCAAGGAACTGGTGTATCGAGACGTAGTGACAACACAAATGGACTTAGTTGTTCTTCTGCATGCTGCTTGTACTTCGGTGGACCCCGCGATACTGCAACGTGTGATGACAGCCATTCTACGACGTGCTCAAGCTTGCCTCGACATGCACGGCGGACACTTTGAACATCTGCTTTAAATTGTGCATACTGTTGATATGTTCAATAAAGGGATTTTTCTTGCACTGGCAGTGACGTCATACTTTGTTTTTCGTATTTTTCTCGCAAACTATGGATCGTACAGGAACACTACTTTGGGCCGTTTTTATGTACTCCCAACTAGGAATCTAGCTGTGCGGAGTTTATGCGGTCGTTTTGGGACACCCTGTATATATATATATATCACAATTTATTTATTTTGTCCTCCATCACGTTATAAAACACCTCTCCAAGGCACTATTGGAATATGGCCGCCGGCCATCTCAAACTTATGGAACGCTTTAAAACGCGTCCACCATAATCCATTTCATTCCCCGGTCTGCTTATTCTTTTCCCGCTACATCGAAATAACGTGTGCTAACCGCATCTAGACTATTCGAGAACTTTTTAAGCTGAGCTAACCAATTTTCAACGTAGTCCTTTTCCGCCAATTTTTTCAAGGCTGTTCAATTCTATTAATAGCTCTTCGCGTCCTCCTCTCGCTTACTCGCGCTTGTCTTATTAAATGCGAATAATACTGACGTTTGACGCCTTAAAATCAGATCTGCTCTTAAAGTCCCCTTTTTACCCCTTGATTTCTAACCTCACAAAAAATCCTGACACACACACACACACACACATATATATATATATATATATATATATATATATATATATATATATATATATATACATATATATATATATATATATATATATATATATATATATATATATATATATGTGTGTGTGTGTGTGTGTGTATGTATACGGGGTCAAATCTTTTTAGATGCCAATGATTTTTAACGACTTCCATACGTCTTCAATATTCAAGAAAATGTCTGAAAATGTTTGCTTTTAAGAAAGATGTTGTTTGCAGTATTTCCTTTCAAAAAATTTCATGATGTTTCACAAATTCAAAATTGTTATCAAATTCAACATTAATCTTGCAATTATCCTTGCAATTTTTATAATGATTTACCTATTAACCATTCTGATAAGATTTCATCCATATAATTTTTTTTGTAAAAATTGTGCAAATTTTCTTTCACGGTTTCAAACAGCAAATTATTTAATGCTAGAAACTAAATTTACGGTTCTTGAATTATACTGATCTAAAAAAAAATGTAGTCAATCTTAAAACAAAAATTGTTTTGCAGGCATCCAAATCAAAAAATTGGAAGTAAACTTTTGAAATAAACTGAGAAACTCAATTTTCAAGTATTAAAAATGTTAGACAAACTTTCTGCATTCGAAGATGCTGAGGCCTATTACTAAATTTTTAAAATTCTGAAAAAAAAACTCGATGAATGGAAGAGTTTGGAACGAAATTACTTCGGCTTCGGGCATTGAAAAAAATAAAAGAAGTCACAATATATTCTGCAAAAGAAGTCGTTTCTGAAAAAAAATATAAAACTTTTTATGTGTCCAACAGATGACTTTTTCTAGTCAGTGAATATAAATTCCGTTGTAAAAGTAAAACGGCTGCTTAATTTTGCTTTTTTTATATAATTAATTTCAATGTATGAAAACACAGTCATTATGTAACATAGGCATTAATGATTATTTCCAATAAATTTGATTTATATAGTAAAATCATCTTAGTTTATTCATTTATCCATTAACGTGTTGATTCCGAATACGTAATCGAAATATATTGAACCATCATTTTTGTTCCTCAAATAGTCAGTTGAGCATATTAGTCTGCGTGTATTCTGATAGTATTCTGATTTCTACACGAGGAATGCTATAAATAAATTAATTAATGCTATAATAGAGACGTGCAGGATTTAATCCAAACTTTAAACTTCCTCTATAATAACTGGGTCATTACATACAAGTCATTTCACAGTGCGGTTAATCTTTACTTACAAACAAATTTGCAACACAAAACGTCTGCAGTCAATTTTACTTTGCAGGAGACAGAAGTAGTGTTATATATATATATATATATATATATATATATATATATATATATATATATATATATATAAAATCCTTTTGAAGAACAATATTCGAAGAAACTATCCTCAAATTTTTCACTCATTAGTACAATTCATGATTATTACATGATTAATGATCATTCAATCATGGACATGTAATAATCATGCATATGTAAATAATTATGTATATGTAATAATTATGTGTATGTCATAATAATGTAATTAAGATTATTACATAATTACATTTTATAATCATGTTCTTATAATTATTGTAGTATCATAAAATAAAATCCTCAAGATTTACCCAGGTCGACTTTTACACTTATGATTCTAAACCTTCTCGTTCAGAGCAAAATCATTTATATTCGTACAAATAAAACGACACTGTCTATAAGACCATAACACTAATGCCTAAGAATATTAGTAAGTACTCTTTTACTGTTTACCGTAGTGGTGCCTGAAAATAGTATTAGGTTCTGTCTTCTTTAATAGACATTATAGATGAAATGAAAATCTCCTAATCCATACTTTTACGTTCTTTATAGTTATAATCAAAACGATTTCATGCGATCTTCTATAGGAAGACAGATCTGTAAGGTGAGAAACTATTTCATTTTTTTTGTTATACCAATAAAACATTGAAGCTCAAAATGGATTGTCAAAATTTTTCTTTTCTTATATTTATCATTTTTTAAATTGGATCCTTTTGTGCTTGGCTTTGGTTATAAGGCTTTAAATTTTATGGGAGTTGTTTTATACGTTTTTAACTACTAGTTAAATAAATAGTTTATCTTTGTTCTCCATGTCTATATACAGTCTAGGTTTGAAATATATCATTATATGTTCGGTAGCATAAAAAATTAACTATCGGATCTAAGTGGTCCCATCAGAAAAGAATATATATATTTTTCTTATTTTAAGCATCGGTTAATATAAGTTGTGTATCATAAAAAGTTAAGCAACCTTTCAAAAGGGTCCCATAAGTAGTAAAATGTATCTTTTTATCTTTTAAGGAGTACCCTAAAGATATAAATCTAAAACAATACGATACAGAGAGAGTTTTAAAGTAATCGGCAGCAGTTGTTCTAAAACTAAACTGTAAACTTCAAGGGTGTTCTATTTCTAATGGTATAAGAAATAACATTGAAGTCTTCAGTAATCTTCTACTAGTATTTGTTGATTATTTTAGTATAGAATTGAACTGTAAAAGTAATGTAATACTATTTAAATTAAAAAGAGCATTTCTGTAGGAAGATACATACTTAATGAGAACGAAAATGTCGTTAAAATAATGTATAATTTATATATATATATGTGTGTGTGTGTGTGAATTTTGTACGAATGTTCAAAAAACTACATAGTGTGTGAAAATGATTTAGGGACTTTAAAAAGAATAATCCTAAAATGCATGATATGCCATTTTCTTCATGAGAAGGAAATTTTAGATTTTCTTATGAAGGTTAATTTATTTTCAATTTAAAATTGTTGAGAGACTTCACAGAAATAAATTTTTTGATCCTTTAAAACTTTATCAAAGTAAAATTAGGGAAAAGATTACGGGTAATCTCTTTGAAACTTAAGCTTTAAAGACAATTTGTTTGAGAGCAAAAATGAAATTCGCAACTTTATCAAAGGACTAACCAAAGCACTTCAAATTATCCCGCTTTTTTTCCAACTAAAGGTATTGAAATGCTGTTTTCTTAAGCCCGTTATTAAAAAAGTATTTATATAAGTATCATATAATCTTTTATAAAGATTTTTAATTTTGCAATTTGATCGAAGAGGTTAAATGGAGATATTTTTTGTTTTATTTTATTCAGGAAAATATTTCTTTTTTCGCGAAATCGGGAGAAAAGCAGCAATAATTTACTTTTGAGTTACACGTATATTCCCATCAATGTTTTTTTCTTTGTTGCTAAGCTATTTTAATATTATTTTATAACAAAACTAATAAAATTAATAGTTTTAGTTTGGAGTTTTTAACGAGATAATAAAAAGTAGCTACTTATAATTTGAAAAAAAAAAAATTCGTTTAAAGTAATATAGGATAGTAACTTTGATAGTAATATATGATAGTAACTTGAATAAATGGCCTTAATTGCATTTATTCATACAAGTAATGTGGTACAGAATAACATCTCTCTCCCTTTCTTAATTTGTATAACATTATAGATTTTCAGACTTAAGAATTTTAATATTATATATATATATATATATATATATATATATATATATATATATATATATATATATATATATATATAATACCTTCTTAAAGGTATTTGTATAGGTCATGCTG
The DNA here is from genome assembly GCA_907164885.2 of Dolomedes plantarius. NCBI lineage: Eukaryota > Metazoa > Arthropoda > Arachnida > Araneae > Dolomedidae > Dolomedes > Dolomedes plantarius. The sequence goes on from OU015493.1 coordinate 168,130,956, forward strand.
AAATACTTAATCCTTTTTGTGTCAATGCCATGTCAGCAGCACCCTCGAATGAAGATATCATTAGAAATGGAACGAGATACGTCGATTACACACCGATGCTAGAGCCAAATCTCAGCGTCGAACAACAGCAAAAACTGCTAAATAGTTTAAAGAAATTTCCAAATGCGTTCAGTGAAGGTAAGAGCAGTCTATGGCGAATCAAAATTAAATACAAAATCGATACCGGAGATCATTCGCCCATCCGCCAAAGACTCTACAGAGTATCACCTGATGAACGGCGAATAATTAAGTCGAAAAATGCTACACAGAGGAATAATCCAACGATCGGAATGCCCCTGGTCATCTCCAGTTGTTTTAGTTCAGAAGAAAGATGGCAGTAGGCCCTTCTGTATGGATTATCGCCGTTTGAACAAAGTTACAAAGAAAGACGTTTACCCCTTACCCGATATTGATGATACGTTGGATTGCTGAAAGGGAGCGCAATATTTCTCTTCAATGGACCTCTATTCGCGACACTGGCTAATCGAAGTGGACGAGGCAGCAGATCGGGAGAAAACCGCATTTGTTAAAAGTGAAGGCTTGTATGAATTCAAAATAATTCCATTCGGTCTTTGCAATGCCCCAGCAACTTTCGAGAGACTAATGGATAATTTATTGCGTCGTGTTAAGAAGCAGATGTGAATTTTTTACTTAGACGATATAGTGGTATTTGCTCAGACTTTTACTTAACATCTTAAGAGGATTTACTATGTTCTTAAGTGTATACAAGAAGCGGGACTCATCTTGAATCCCAAGAAGTGTGCATTTGGTGCAAAAGAAATCAAGATTCTAGTCCACCTAGGAATTGGTGAGGGTGTGAAACTAGATACCGATAAAATAAATAGTGTTCATGAATTCTCTACACCAAAGAACGTACATGATGTGAGAAGCTTCCTCGGGCTCTGTTCTTACTATCAACACTTCATTAAGGACTTTTGCTATAGGGCGCAACCACTTCAAATGTTATTAAAGGGTGATTCCAAGTTTGTATGAACCCAACCACAGAAAGAGTCTTTAAACGAGCTGAAGTCAGCACTTACTTCTGAGCTCATATTAAGTCTGTTGGACGAAGCGGCTCCTACCGAACTACCCATAGACTCTAGTGGCTATGGAATTGGTGCCGTATTAGTCCAAACACAGAACGAAATTGAAAAAGTTATAGCCTACGCATCTAGAATGCTAACAAATGCATTTAAAAATTATTCAACTATTGAAAAGGAATGTCTTGCTTTCGTATAGGCAATAATGAAGTTTCGACCTTATCTCTTTAGAAAGTCCTTTTCAGTTGTGACTGTTACCATTCATTGCGCTGTCTCACAAATTTAAAGGATCCATCAGGAAGATTAGCTATATGGGCTTTAAGGCACCAAGAATATGATATCTCCATTGTATACAAAAGTAGAAAGAAACACCTAGATACCTATAAAGTTTCTAGAAATCCCTTTAACAATGAAAACATATCAGATGATATCAGTGACCTCACGCCAATCGATCTAGGGCTGGAAAAACGCAAGGATACTGAGACGTCTGCAACCATTCAATTCTTCGAAATACTTTCACATTAGATTTTGCGAAAGTTGATGAGATCTTGTGCAAGAGAAATTTCGATCCTGCAGGAAAGATATGGCCGCCAGTTATTCCGAAGCATTTACGATTAGAACTATTTCGACATTTTAATGACGTCCCACCCAACAGCTGATCACTTCGGATTCACGAGGACCTATGACAATTTACGGAAGAGATTTCATTGGCCACACTCTATATACACTCTGTCACAAAAAAAATATATGCACCCAGAAGGAAACGAGCTGCTATCACGAAACTTAACATTTATGTAGTGTATGAGGAGATAATCAAATGATTGCAAATTCAAAAGAACAGACCATTTTATTAAAAATATATGGCACGAAAAAGGTTACATATCATTAAGTAGTAAATCCACCTCTGGCAGCTATACAAGCCGAAACACGGCGTGGCATCGAATCAATGAGGTCACTTATGATCTCCTGCGGAAGATCGTGCCCTAATCTTTGAAACTGGGCAGTTAATTCACCAGTATTCTGGGATGGCTTCAGTTGCCTTCCAAGCACGTCCCAGACGTGCTCTATAGGCGAGAGGTCTGGTGACATGGCAGGCCATAGGAGTACATCATATCCTTCAAGACACTGTTGGGAGATTCACGCAGTATGTGGACGAGCGTTATCTTGCTGATAAATGGCACCTAGGCGACTTAATACCACAGGCAGTACAACTGGCGTTAAAATCTCGTCCACGTAACTGCGTGCCGTCAAAGTGCGTTGAAGGACGACCAGAGGTGATCGTGTGTCCCAAGAAATCGTTCCCCATACTGTCACATCTTGTGTAGTCGCCGTCTACCTCTCGACAAAAAATACCGGATCGGACCGGTGGCCAGGCCGCCTCCACATGTGTATGTGCTGGTCATCAGCATTGAGACTGGATCGGGATTCATCGCTGAAGATCACACGCCTCCAGTCGGTCTCACTCCAGCTTGCCCGATGTCAGCAAAAATCCAATCGGCACTGCCTAAGATGTGGGTCAGATGTAGGCGTCTTATTGGAAGTCGGCTTCGTATACCTTCATCGGCCAGTCGTCTCCGAATGGTTTCCCTTAATACCACCGGATGTCTGGAAGGTGGTAAATGGCGTCGAACCGATTCTAGAGACGTTTTTGTTGCGGACGTGGTCGCTCTTATGATTGTGCGATCCTCTCGCGCATTTGTGTTCCTGGGACGCCCTGACTCTCCGCGACGGTAGCCTATACCTTCTGTGATCCATTGTTGCCAAGACCGAGCAAGTACCATATCGCTCCGACCGAGGTGGCGGCCTATACGCCTGTTCGACCAACCTGCTTCTCTGGGTACTACTATACGCCTCCTCTCAAAGTCCGACAATTGTTCGTACTGTCGCCGGTTACGTCTCAGAGGCATCCCTAGTCACAATACCGTCCATCCAAGTCAACAAATTTGTCTGAATAACCCTATGGCATGAGCAATCATGCTTTTAAACTCTCCCAGATGCGCATCTCATAAGCGCATAGCGCGCTTATCCTTGTCTCATAGGCGTCGAGATTTTAATCATTTGCATATATCTTACCAGACTACATTCCTGCCAAGTTTAGTGATAGTAGCTCGATTTCTTTTGGATGCATATATTATAGATACGTATATTATATATATATATATATATATATATATATATATATATATATATATATATATATATACACTGAAGTGCCACTCAATTAGGGATAGCAAAGCCTATGCAAAATGTGTAGCGCTGCGCATCATGTATGCGCAAGTGAGGGCGCTGTGGTAACTGCATATATAGCGCGTACTGTGGTTGTTCTGAATTAGTTGTTGGAATTGCCAGTATGGGTAAACTGCCTGATTTAGACGCCTTCGATCGCGGACAAATCGTAGGTGCGCGACGCATAGGCCATTCAATTTCCGAAATCGTCAGACAGCTTGGATTTTCAAGCCTGATATATATATATATATATATATATATATATATATATATATATATCCTTGGCTACTACCCTGCTTTAATATATAACAGTAAATATGTACGATGACTGCTTCTAATCATAACCACTGACTGTTCATTTAATATAACATCATATTATTTCTTTCCTTTTGTAGATAATGTCCACACAGTTTACAATTGTAAAGTATTTTAAATCTTTGAGTGTTCAAGGTAATCTGTTTAACTAATTTGGGCTATTCCTCTGAATTTCATGTCAGATGTAGATATCAGAATGATCAATCCCTAAAAAGAATATTTAAATGTGGTTAATTGTTGAAAATTATTGATAACTTTCTTTAAAAAATAATCCATAGAAATAGTTCCCAAATCAAGATCGGGTGGATTGCTCATAGCGAGGCTATTTATCATTCTAAAGAAGTTTTTATTCGTTTTCTATAAATACGAGAAAAGAAAAATTATTATGAATTGAATTTTCAGAAGTTACAGCTACTTTCAAACGTTATTTCATGTAATTAGTTTGTCTTTGCAATTACGGACTGATGGTAACTCTTTAGTTCTTTCGAAGCACTATATTTTGATAGATCACTTTTGGAGATGTATTGTATCGTTTGTCATCCACAATACACTTTTGAGATGAAAATACCCACTTATTCCAATACTTCACTGGCTTTTACATCGCCCTTCAAAATAACAGTTTCCTTACTTCCATTTATCATGAACCATTTGCAATCTCTTTTTCACCCTCATAATACATCCTGTTACCCCCTTCTATAACCAAAATCCCACAGTTTTTACGTTTATCGCTCAATAAAATCATATTCCAGTTCTGACTCAGTTGTGTTTAAACTAATTATCTGTAAGCAAATAATTTTTAATCGGGGGTTTTCTAAGTATTACAGAACATGCCTTTTTCAGTTAGAAAATTAATTAACTTGTCATCTTAAGCAACCTGATTTTATCTTTAAAAATGTAATATAAATGTAATTCTATCTATGAGAAGGCGGTTCAAGTTTCAAGAACTCTAAAAAATTCAAAGTTGTCTTCTTTTCAATAAACATAAATTTTCTCATCGTTAATTTTTAATACATCGCATTATGATTTGTATTTGTTTAATGGTGAAGAGCAGTGAAATATTTCTGTGCATTTCTACAAAATACCATGCACTCAAAACAGAATTAAGAATTTCGTCACCAGAGGGATATTCAGCTCTTTTTGAAGGAACGTCTAGAGTACAAAATATACATCTCACTAGCGTACAGGTAACCTTGGACCTAAGTTTTAACCATGTTACAGGCTCTCCAACAAGGATTAACCGTGCCCTCGTCAAACCTATAACAAGTGCGGAACTTAGGTTCAAAACTACCAATTCCCTGCAGATGTTAATATTTGCATTAAGCATGGCCCATTTGGCAGGTTTATGCACGTTGTTGTCTCGAGAACAGTTCACTGAATATATATTTCACCATTATCAATCTTATTAGATTGACAAAACCTAGATGGATCCTATTCTGCCCTCGCAGACGGGGTTCAGCGTAAGTTCCAGACAAAGTCAGAGGATTAATTGATCTTCAGACATCGAAAAGCGTCCGAAGAAAAGTCTGTCTCCTTACTGATCGGTATCTACTTGTAAAATCAAAATCAAACTACTTCATAGCTTAAAGATTTGTTTCGCCAGAAAAAAGCGCTTGGAGAGATAAAGCTTGGCTTATCGACAGTCATCCTAAACAGGAAGTAATCTGTATTTGTTTAAAGGTGCGTGGGAAGGGTACGTGGGAATACCACCCTTTCTTTCGTGAATTGTTGCTTATATCAATAGTTTGAAATTCCACTTGCCATTTTCGAGTCAGAATAGACTTGTTTTACGCAAGTCAGGAGATTTGAAATTGAAATAAATGATGGATTTCTTTTATAATGATGGTGGTGATGACTTGCCTACGGATCTGACTTCAACTGCAGCATAACAACGCATAAAAAAGCAAAACTCATTTCGTGCAACCTTATGGCAACAGTGGAGGTTGAAAGAGCATTTTTATTTTTAAAATTCATTATACATGATCGATCGAAAAATTTTAAAATGTCAGCCCCGGAAATATATAATGTGATATATTAATATAAAAAGTATACTCAACAAATGAGAAATTTTTCCAAATATTACTTACTTCACGTTTAAATGAATTTTCTTTTATTACACTTGCATGCATATCTCTTCGCCATGCATATTTTAATAAAATGAAAGTGGAAGTTTATAAATGCATATTTCTTCCATATCTAGATCATATTTTAAAGATATTTAGATCATATCTGCAAGCATAATTTGCTATTTTTATAGTGTATATAATCCACTCTCTACTCATAGGCGTGAGATAATATAATTGCTTGCTCCACTTTCTTGCTTCATTTGCATTTTAATTTGCTCATATAAACGGTGTATTGGCATTTTTACGTATTTATGGATTTCTGGAATCACTTTCTCACAGTTTATTTTATATCATCCGTTTGAAAGTTTATATTTGCAAGTTGTGTGAAGTTACAAAGGATTTGAGTTTGTGTATCTGCTCGAAAGATATTGATAGAGTATTCTAAATTTACCTCTCCTGCACCTCCTAGTGGTGGGTCCTGGGGGTCTGTCTTTTGACGGACTGCTAACGCCGGGGGAGCGTGGGGGGATAAAGTGGGAAATGAGCAGCCACGCTAAGAAAACGGAAAGAGTACAGATGGAGGAGCTAGGTGGACTCACCGAGGACCTGGTGAAGCTTTAACACCAAAGAATGATTAATGTTATTAGTACGACTAAGCTTACGGTAGAGCAGAAAAGGCAACTAAATGATGACATTTTGGAATTGGTGAACTCGTTAACTGACCAGCAAAAGATAATTAGTTACTTGAAAAGACAACTTAGTGTCTATGAAAAAGGAGGTGTAAAGACTTACGCCGAAGTTGCAAAGTTTAGAACGAGTGAGAAGAAAAAGGCAAAGAAAGTTCGGAGAAAAACTAGAAATGAAATTACGATTATTCCGTTGAATGCTCAAGATGCTGATGAGACCAAAAAGGTGGTGAACTAGAACATAAGGCCCGATAAGTTGGATATCGGGATAAAAAAGTGTAAGAGGATTGGAAGAGGAGGCCAATTGGTGGAAACGGAAACGAAGGAAGAACTTGAGAAATTTGTTAAAGCGTTTGACAGAAATAGAGAGGTTAATACGTAATACTTAACACGAAAACCTAAGTAGAGAGATCCGAAAATAATCATTTATGATGTGGAAGATACCTTTTAAAAGGAGGAATTTGGAGAGATTTTGAAAAGGCACAATACGGAGTTGGAGGATGTTGAACTTGACGTTTTGACCAACTTCAAGACGAAGAGAGGATATAATTGGATTTTCAGCGTTAAAGGAGATGACTATAGAAATATAGAAGGTGATAAAAGGTTAAAGGTGGGCTGGAATATTTGTAATTGGAAGGATTACAGAAAGCCAGTAATATGTTACAAGAGTTGTGGATTTGGCCATGTGGCCAAACATTGTCGGAATAAAAAGTTGTGCAAAGCTTGCGCTAAAGACACATGCCAAGATCAGCCTTGTAAAAGAGAGAAACTTGTGCGAATTGCGCAAGATATCAAGAGAAAACGGGGGAGAAGTTGGACATGAAACATCTCCCCACGGACCAATGTTGCTGTAGATACCAAGCTGAAGTCTGTAAAATAATTGAGTTGACTGATTATGGGAGTTGGAAGGTGCGGACTCCTGATGCTTCGAGATATGAGGACACTGATTTCGATTATGATAATGATATTCATTAAAGTTTTCGTCACAATCTGTGACAATGATTGTATTTAAGATGATTGTTTATAGTTTGTATTCTTGTTTTGGTTGCCTGCACAAGTGGTGCAGGACGTCTGTAAAGTTTTGTTCAAGTTGAATAAAAATGAGTTAATGTATTTCGCAGAGTGGTGGCTGCGGTCTAAATTAGGATTAAATTTGATTAATTGACTCTGGCTCATGGATGACTCTGCTCGTAAGACGGCATGTGATCGGTATTAAGTGGCATTGACGGGAATATGACGGAGGCGAAGTGTCCGCGTCAGCGGGACAGGGATGTGTATCGAGTTACCACCCGGGGCCGGAGAAGAGCGGGTTGCCGTCGCGTTGTTAGTAGTAGCAGTGGGGGGCTTGCACGCATTAGCGTGGGAAGCCGAAAACATTTCGAAACCTTATATCATGCAAGTTATAGCTATATATCCCTATATATATAACTGTTAATTACGTACACTATTGAACTCTTAAGTCTCAATAACTATTTCATTCATTCCTGAAAAGCATATTTTTATATTATCATCCTGTAATATATATTCTACTGATATCAGCTTTGATGGGGGAAGAATTTACATGGCTCATTGGAAAGAAATGTTTTATTCCATCTTTTTTAAATAATTTTTTAAATGGTTTTGCTGTGCAGTTCTCTGAAAATTTACATGCTGGAACTTAAAACCAAAGAATTCAAAATGAACCACTGTGATAAACTTTTTGATTCTGGAATATTTCACTAAACACAAAAACGTAAGGCTTTAATTCCGTGCTAGCATGATGTTTTCTTAAAATTTAAGGGTTTTAGGGGTAAAATAATGGAAAACTTTTTTTTGGCTTACAGCGGTTATGAAAAGAACTTTTAGTTGTATTTGTAACTTCAAAGACTCAGAGAAAGATTGATTTTTTAAGCTAAAACTTTTAGCAAAGAATCCATTAAAAAAAACCCGAATAAAATGTATCAGTAAAGTGGTAAATTACATTATTTAAGCCCAGTTAGTAAATATAGGTGTAGTGAACATCTGCTTCTGAGAAAAATTTATTTGTACACATCATTCGTACCCCAACAGCAGATATTAAGAAAGGAATATAGAATAAATTACAGAACTTTTAATTTGTACAAACTAACATACATCTATTAACATAAACAATTGAGTTATCACATCAGTTTGTGATTCAATTGATGATAAATTTTCGAAATGTTTTTATAACTGCAAAATTGCTCGTTTTTAATTCTTTATGTTCTGTGCTAAAACATATAGAGAAACAGGTAACTTTATTGTATCTCACTACATAGACATGTTTGTCAGATTATTATTTATTTGTCCGTATTTGTGGTACCACAACAGCGAACAATACGAAAGGTACACCGAAGAAATTACAGAACTTTTAATTTATATTAACTTACATGCGTCTTGTAACGTAAATAATTATCACATCATTTCGTGGTTAAATTGACGATAAACTTTTTAACTGTTTTGAAAACTATTCGAAATTGTTCGTTTACAGTTTTTACGTTCCGTACTAAAACATAAAGAGAAGCAACATTAAAACGTCTCTCTACATAGATATTTTTGACAGATTATAATTTATTAGTACATATTATTGGTACCACAACAGCAAATATTATGAAAGGAACATTAAATAAATTACAGAACTTTTAATTTGTCCAAACTAACATCGGTCTCATAACATAAACAACTGAATTATCACAACAGTTTGCGATTAAATTGACGATAAATTTTTTAAATGATTTTAAAACTATGAGAAATTACTCATTTTAATTCTTTATGTTCTGTACTAAAACATAAAGAGAAATAAGTAACTTTAAAACGTCTCACTACATAGACATGTTTGTTAGATTATTATTTATTTGTGCGTTTTATTGGTACCACGACAGCAAACATTAAAAAAGGTTTTTAATGTTTGCTGAAGAAATTACAGAACTTTTAAATTTTAACTAACCTGCGTCTTGTAACGTAAATAATTAAATTATCACATCAGTTTGTAGTTAAATTGACGATAAACTTTTGAACGGTTTTGAAAACTATGTGAAATTGCTCGTTTTTAATTTTTACATTCCGTACTAAAACATAAAAAGAAACAACTTTAAAACGTCTCCCTAGATAGACATATAATTTATCTGTGCATATCATTGGTGCCACCACAGTAAATATTAAGAAAGGTACATTGAAGAAATTATGAAGAAATTACAGTCTTTAAATTTATATTTACTAACATGCGTCTTTTAACATAAATAATTGAACTATAACATCAGTCTGAAATTAAATTGAAGATAACCTTTTGAACTGATTTAAATTGCTCGTTCTTGATTCTTTACGTTTTGTATTAGACCATAGGGAGAAACAAGTAACTTTAAAATGTCTCACTACATCGACATTTTTGTCAGACATTTTGTTTATTTGTGTGTACTTCTAAAACCACAACTGCAAATATTAAATAAGTTACACTGAAAAAATTACAGAACTTTTAATTTATATTAACTGGCATGCGATTTTTAACGCATATAATTGAATCATCATATCAGTTTGGGATTAAACTGACGATAAACTTTTGAACTGATTTGCACATTGTTAGAATCTGAAAAATTAAAGGTAAACGATACTATCACTTCCCCATTTAAACGTAGAAATAAGAGTTTGCCTCCAAATGTTTACTTTTGGGATAAACTCTGTGGGATAGTGTTTTTGAACTTTTGAGAGATTTCCGTAGCTCTTAGAATAGCGTATCTAGTGCTATATTTTTTACCGCTATGGTACCTAACAAAAATATATAATATTAGGACGTCTCCGCTGACATCCCAGACGTAGTGGACTTCCTTGCGGCCTTGGATTTCAAAAACGGAATGAATTCGAATGCACGTGGACCTCAGGGGCATCTGACAAGGGAAGGTGATGAGGAACCGTCCTGATAAATCAATTATTATTATTATTATTATTATTATTATTATTATTATTATTATTATTATTATTATTATTATTATTATTATTATTATATTAAAAAATGAAAGGCAGCGCAGTAACCTGTGATTTCGATAGTAACGTCTCACCGTTTAAACGCAGAATTCGTAGCCTAATGTTTACATTCGGGAAAAACTTTCTGGGTATATGGATTTGGAACTTCGAGAGACTATGGAAGCACTTGGAAAGGCGTGTCTAGCACTATTTTTTGCTGCTACGGTGCCGTAAAAGGATAATATACTACGGCGTTTCACCAACAACGTTGACGAAGCGGACCCTCTTGCGGCCCAGGATTTAGAAAACTAAACGACTTCGATGGTACATGGACTTTAAGGGCACCCAAAAAGCGAGGGGGACGAGCAAACGTCCCGATAACTCTGTTTTCTTTTAAATGAACGGCAGGGGAGTAACCTGTAATTTCGATAGTAACTCATCACCGTTTAAACGGAGTATTTGGAGCCTGCGCTCCAGTATTTACTTTCCGGATAAACTCTCTGGGTGTAGAGTTTTGGAACGTAGAAAGACTATGGAAACTTTTTTCTCAAGAAGTATATAGCACTATTTTTGACCCATACGGTGCCGACAAAATGATATAATATCCGCTAACATAGCGGACAAAATGGACCCCCTTGCGGCCGGGGATTTCAAAAACGGGACGAAATGGGGTGTACGTCGTACGTACGGGGACCTGAGGACACCCGACACGGGAGGGAGATAAGTAATCACCCCGATAACTCAATTTTCTTTTCAATGAACAGCAGCAGAGTAACCTGTAATTTCGATACTATCACATCACCTTTTAAAAATAGAATCCGGAGCGTGAGCACAAGTGTTTACTCTCGGGATAAACTCTGTTGGCATAGGTTTTTTGAACTTAGAGAGATTTTTGTACACGTGGAACGGCGTATTTAGGGCTATTTTTACCGCTATGTCACCTACAACACGATATACAGTCGAACCCCGTTATAACGAACTTCAAGGGACCAAAGGTTTTGTTGGCTATATCCGAACCATTAAGAAAAATGTTAGAGTTCACAAAATGTATAAGTCATTAGTTGCTATGTATATTCAGTAATGATGTATTAAAAGAATGATAAAATCTATTAAAAATGATCATTAATGAATTAAATTGACTAAAATCGATTACATTAAACTGACACAATACTAATTATATTAACTAAAAATGAAGACAAATGGAAATAAATTAATTTTGCCTTTAATTGTCAAAAACAATTTATGAATTTCTTTGTCCAATACATCAAATGACTCCAACCCTCTTTCTTCCACTGTTTGTGTAGACAAAAACTTATTAATTACACTTATCTCTGCTGTAGCATCTGAGATGATAGGGATTTCGTAGTTTATGTGCTCCTCTTCATCCGCATCAGAAGCAGAATCTTCGATTTCAGAATGTTTCACTTTAATTTCTTCCCCAATAACTTCATCAGTCAGATTTTCACATGTAATGACTTTATCATCACATGTTTCGGACGGCAGCGGACGTGCCACGACCTGAGAATCATGAAATTTTGTGCTTTTCTATCCACATCGAGATACGTAAATCTTCATCATCTACTTCTTCATCATTCTTTGCTTCTTCAACATTCGCTGTATCTTCAACATTCTTAAAAATTTTAAAAATAAAAAAAATTCAGTTGTCGACTTATTAAAAAATGGTCGTCTTAATATTTCGGAGGTTCGCTGTAAAAGGATAAATTGGCATTAAATACAATAGGAAAACGGCGAGACCAAAATTTTCATTCGTTATATCCGTGAGTTCGTTATATACCGTGTTCGCTATAACGGAGTCCGACTGTAATAGTACCACGGACTCCCTTGCTGCCCGAGATTTAAAAAAGTGAACGACTTCGAGTGTACGTGGACCTCGAGGGGACCCAAAAAGGGAGGGGGGAGGAGCAATCATCCCGATAACTCAATTTTGATTTTTAATGAACGACAGCGGGGTAACCTGTAATTTCATTACTATCACCTCACCGTTTAAACGAAGAATTCGGAGCCCGCGCCCCAGTATTTGCTTTCAGAATAAACTCTCTGCGCATAGGTTTTTTGAACTTACAGAGATTAAATGACAACATAAGGTTTCAGAGGGAAAGTGAACCAAGTCCAGTTTCCATTCAAATTATGTGTAGTGGCTGAATGTCATCTGGATTCCATAAGACAATATCAATAAAATAATTTAAATTAAACATGGCGCTATGTTACCGAAGCAGGAAAAAACATGCAAACGTTAGTGGTTGATTAATTATAATCGTTCAACTTTGAGATCAATTTTCTAAGAACTGACTTAAATGAACTTAGTTCACTTTAACTCTCAACCCTCACAACAATTGTTATTAAACTAAAATTAAAATACATAGTTAGAATCGACTGTTTTAAATAATTAGTTGTTAAAAATTCCTCATTAATTATTTGGGATACGTAATACTCATATAATTTATATAATGTTATTCTTTTACTAAATAATAAATGGTTGGTTAATTTATATAAGTACAACAGTCCTCTTTTGCATCGCGACAGGCTTAACATATTAATAATTAATAAACGTTTTAACTTCAAAATACTCAAAATTTAAAATTTTCCAAACAATAATTCTTCATTGTTAACTATTCTGTATAAAATATTTAACAATATTATTTAAATTCGCTTTATTTCATTTAGCATATTGGCAGTTAATCTACTACATTTTATAATTTTCATTTAAAAAAATTTATATTTTTTAGAAATCTTATTTGAAAAAAAATTAAATTACAAAAATTTACTTAAATAACGTATTCAATTTTTTTTTAATTACTACGCTCTTCGGAAAAATTATTCAAATGAAGATTAACTTCCAGTGCTTGTTCAACTACATTGCAAGTATAGCATTAAAATTTATCTCTTTTAAAAAAATTGACATTACCCTTAAAATTTTCCTTCACTTTAAGCTCCCTGTGAATACAGACTGTTTCATCGGAAATTGTATAAGTAATCCCTCAGAACCTGTAAAAATTTCTTTGAACTACGCTGTATAATAGTTTCTTGCGCCCATGACTTTTAGTGGAAATACTTAAAATGTAACTTTACCGAAAAAAAACCTCTAAACATTCATTCAAGAGTCCATAATCTATTACTTTCAATGTTTCTGATCACTGAATTCAGAAACTTATTTCTTTTAAAATTGGCAGTGCACAGTTTGTATTTTTTTCTCTCAACCCCAAAAGAATTATAAAAAAACAGCTTCATAAGACTGATTTATTCCCCTTTTTCTCTAGGCAGAAATCGCAATGCATAAAATAACACTATGAAGAAATCAAGAAAATAAGTTGGAATTATCTTTTTGTTTTCGCACCTCTCTCTCTGTTACCTCAAGAACTATTCATTTCGTTTGAAATATTAGAGCATCTTAAATTTTATACAACAATTCTCAAAGACAAATATTTTCCATTTTTATTTTAGAAAAAAATCACTTGTTCTTATAAGTGTTCATTTCTTCTCTGCTTAAATATTATGCATAGTCAGCGATATCAAGATTTTTTTTAATCTCTCAAAGATATTTAAATAAATATCAGCGTTCTCAAAATTTTATCATGCATGAAAAAGTATTTTCAACTACAGTGGGAATTTATAAAGTTATTACATTTTAAAAAGGGTCAACAGAAACCAGTAATAAATTTTACAAATATCAAAATATGTTAACTCATGTTTATTGGTCTACAGTTGTAAGGTCTACCTAATGATCGATTAACAATAATCGATCATTGTATTTGCATAAATCAGAAGAAGCTACAAAAAAATGCTAAATTCAGCATAAACCATTACTATACATACCGCGTAGCTAGATTGCGGCAGAGACTGGTTTCTTTGGAGCTGTTTATGCGAGTTGCCTTCAGTGGCTCATAGCTAGATCGTTTCTCATGCTAAGTGTCCACTTGTGACAAAACAGTCTCGAGAGTAGTCTCGACACTAGACTCACAAATGGATAAGGGCCTTAGAGCAGCCTCGGCGCCAAGCAGGTGCAGGTATGAGAGATTGCAGCTGTCACAAGTGGACATGCTCATTCATGCTCTCGTGACTTAGTCTCCAGTCTTCCGTCAGTGTTGGAAGATTTTTGTCAGAGCTGAGATTCGATTTCATTCTTTTATTTTATTTTTATTTAGCAATAAATATAAATCGGTAAATAATTTTTCAAAATGAGTGAAAAGAAGGTTGTACCAGATAAAAGAGAGTGGACTGATGATGAAGTGTTGGAGTTAATCCATCTTTATAAGGAACAGGAGTTTTTATGGAACATGAAACATAAATTAAACAGGAATCGCGAAAAAAAATGAGCATGTTTGAAGAATTTGCGACAAAATTCAAAAACTGTGATGGTCATTTTCTTTTGTTTCTTCCCTTTAATTGTTAGTTGGTACTTTTAGCGTATTATTCGTTTATTTGTCAGTCTGTTACAACTATGTTTTGTAGTGCTGTACAATAAATAAATTTTGAGTTTTATTGTACAATCACAAAGTTGTTTTGTTTTGTTAACCCTATTTTCTTAGGTCAAAAACTTGGATCTACATATGCAGTTTGTAGTATCGAAAATAAAATTAAGCTGAAGGAAAAGATGTAGTCGTAAAAAATACCTAAAACATGTAGCGGGACTCTACTGTTCTTGAATATTCGCTTGAATATGCTTACCTGAAGATATAAAACGAATTGTGACCATCAGTTTGTCATGAACAGGAATTGCATCACGTAATTTTGTATCTTGCTTGACAATATGGTGCTTTACTAAATTTAGAAGCAGTTCAAATTGCACTGCAGACCCTAGGAGTACCGTCGGGAGGGGGGAAGTGGGGGCACATGCTCCCCCAACTGTACTTGAAATAAATTAAAAGTTAATAAAAGTTCAGTTAAAATCGGAAAATTGTAGAAAACTTTTAAGAGAGTTGGTTTTTTCCCACTTTTTCAAACTGTGAAACTGAAGATTCCGATTATGTCTTTAGCCTTAACATAGTTTTTAACAATGATATGATCCATAACAAAAATTCGATGATATATTTTTTACTCATTTTATTTCTATCATATTTATTTTTCTCATTGTATAACTTTTGAATATTATTTAAACATAATTTCTATTGTTATTCAATTTCGAAAAAAATCATATTATTTCATATTTTAAGGACCGTCCAGCAGTCAGTGCGCTGAGGAGGACCCTAACTGAATTCAGTTCATGCCTCCTCCCCCCCCCCCCAAAAAAAAAAAAAAGTTAGAATTACGCTACGCCTATGCTGCAGCCATCTGAGTAAAATTTCTGA
The DNA here is from genome assembly GCA_907164885.2 of Dolomedes plantarius. NCBI lineage: Eukaryota > Metazoa > Arthropoda > Arachnida > Araneae > Dolomedidae > Dolomedes > Dolomedes plantarius. The sequence goes on from OU015493.1 coordinate 168,146,585, forward strand.
ACTTTTGTGCATCTTCCAACCGCAACTCATTTACGAGTGTTGAATAAGCTCCGAATTCAATTCGTCGATCCGCCCATTTTCTTACCCAACACTCCTTTTTTTCACTTTCAGTTTTTTCACAATTTCATGCGCAGTGATAAAAATTAGGGCCTGACGCGAATCCATTTGGAAAGAAAAGATAAAAAACAAATTGCGATCAAATCACACAACTGTCTGCGAGTTCACACTCAAGTCGACACGAAATGTTCCTGGTCACGAGACTGCAGTGACCTTCGAGTGTCTCGAACCTGTCTCGAGAGCGTAACTGATCTCAAATGGACAACACCCTAAGATTAATCTCGAGATTTTCTCTCAAGTGGACACTTAGCATAAGCCTAAGCGAGTTTTTGCCACTCTGGCATAAAGAGGTTGTTGTGTTAGTAATAGTGGATTACCATGCAGCATCACTGGTCTGACTTTATATTGTGAGTACTTGAACTTCATTTCCTTGTATAGTGTTCATAACATTAGCTACCAGTCTTTATTCACTATTGTTTTTACACTGCACGTTATATGTGTCAAGGGAATAACAAACTTTGCTATTTATCCTAGAAAGGGTAGAAATCAGATATCTCTATACAGTGGTGCACCGATATGATATGCATCTGCTGCTTTTGCCATCTATTCTGATTCATTGGTAAGCTTCTGTCGAATGCTAGAGCTGGCCGATGTCCGAATGGGTAGGGAACTCGAATTCCTGTAGCAGAGTCCTTGGGTTCGAGTCCTACTCTTGGCGAGGACATTCGTAGCCGTTCGGAATCGGATTTTAGTGGTAGGTCCTGGTTTAATTAACCCTCGTGTATCAAAAGTTGACCGTAGCGCTCCAAACCAAACCAAACCTGTCGAATGCAGCGGTTTCGTACTGGGGCACCAGTGTACAACAACTGAGTTTTTCAAGAAACAACAACGAGTTGGTGAATATTCTATAGGTATCAGTATAGTGCTTTCGGATTGTTTGACTGATATTTGTAGATTTTATATTGATATGCAGTAGAAGCTCTTTAATCCGGCATATCCGGGACCTCAGTCGTGCCGAATTAGCGATTGTGCTGGATTATCAAACGTCAATAATTTTAACAGAAATACCAAAGATAAATCACTCTATATAAAAAAGCAGACGATTAAAGCATGTATTTTATGTACATTCTGAACCTGTGCAGACAATATAAATATCCGATTGAGTATGTATTTAGTCATATACATACAGTATGAATTTCGTCATTCTAGCAACTGCGGGGTTTAAGAGAAAAACATGGAGTACAAAAATGCACAATATTGACATCACGCATTATGAAGTTTCTGTTTTCACCTTTTTCGAGACGATTAATTATCTCTAGCTTCTGCTGCATAGTGAGAATCACATGCTTACGCTTATTAGTTTTATTAACACTCGAAGAACTCGTGCTGGGCTTCGATAACATTTTGCAAACGTGATTTGTAACCGTTAGAAAACGGGAAACACTGTACTGAAATGAAACCTGAACCAACAGTTAGTTACGATAAACAATGAGCAAACTAAAAACGCGGGAAAAGCGGTCCTAGGCAACACCGTATAACTGCGTGAAACTCAGACGAACTGAAAAGCCACCTGGCAGGTACAGCCAGTGCAGTGCAGGACGTCGAATCCACCCGAAAAAAACCGAACGCACATTTTATACGCACATTTTGTAATACCATGCTCAATCGGTACCGGATTACAAAATGTGCCGGACCGTAGAATGCCGGACTAAAGAACGTCTACTTTATATAGGATCTAACAGGCAAAAGTTTTAATTCATATCTTTGTTAACATCCGTTCTTTACTGTCACCCAAGTCCTGTTCACATAGAATCCGTCAGCATCAGCGTTACTCGTATTGACATATTTTAAACCAATCACAGACCTTAACAGTTTCGTGGCCAATCGTTTGGGGGTTTGTAATTGGTTAAATATATTTCAATACGTGTAACGCTGACGCTGACAGATTCTATGTGAATAGGCCCTTGCTATGGGCAGTGAAACCGATATCAATTCAATTTTTCTGATGTTTAGTCAGTATTAAGTAGGTATAAAGCCTGGTGCGTTCCTAAACGATTCCATGTAAAAGAATATAAGCCATTTTTATAGTTTATATTTATGTGTAATTTATGCTAATTTAATAACACGGACCATTAATGACCCCATCATTCCATAGTTTTAATAATTTAATAGTTAAATTAAGCTAAAACAAATCCCGAGAAATTCCCTCCTTAAAAGTCTTAAACTATGGTTCACGGTGAACCATACATACATATGAAAAAAATATTTAAATAGCAGTACTTTTGAATAATGTATAATATTTTTTTTTGTTTTCCTTTTACATATATTCATCCACTAAAAAAAGTGAAGAAAGTGCTCTTTCTCTCTTTAGGGAAAATTGATATATTACTATTAATATATTTCTCTTTTCCTAAACTTCTATTACTTAACTACGTAAACAGAGGCTGAGGGATAAAGGAAACATTTTTAGAAGTTTTATGACTATGCAGTTATTAATGGGTTCTAATAAAAGCAGAACGTGTCAAAATTTATTGCTGGTCATATCAAAGTATACTTACGGGGAAACGAATTTATATGAATACATATTTTGCAGCTCTCTAGAATCATATTTTCAATACCTGTAAATTACCGCCTTTTGATTTTTGTCGATTCATAGTCGTGGCACACAGATACTGACGCTGAATAGGACTCGACGTTCAGTAATGAATATATAAGTGAGTTCCAATAACATCTGTGACTATATACATCGTAAACAACAGACGGCAGATTTTAGAGAAGGAACAGTAAAACGCAAAGTTCTAAACCATTCAAAAACAAATCGAGATATGAGTGAGGTTTTAGTGAGTTAGTGTCTACCCAGAGATAGGGCAAAAAGGTGCTTACTCTCAATTCTCAAGGGTCCAAAAGGTAAATCCACCGTTATTTAACCGTAATGTCTGCGGATTTAAGGGCCTGTTCACATAGAATCCGTCAGTGTCAGGGTAAAAAATTTTAACCAGTCATATACCAATCATTGACGTATATAACCAATAACCGCATTACGGAATCTTGAACGCTGACGCTGACGGATTCTATGTGAATAGGCCCTAAACCGCTGTACGGAGGTTCGTGAAAAAAAAGAATGATATATATATATATATATATATATATATATATATATATATATATATATATATATATATATATATATATATATATATATATATATATATATTTATATATATATATATATATATATATATATATATATATATATATATACATATATATATATATATATATATATATATATATATATATATATATATACCGGGTGGCCATAATTAAACTGACAGTGCTCACAGTGTTCTGTAGCGCGATCTATTTGCGAGAATGACGCCACATTTTGTAGGAAGATTAAACAAGACGGGGGACGAAGGATTCCGCGAAAAAATAAATTTGTTCCAAAAGTCACCGCTAGGGGAATATTTGGCGCTGTGTAATAGAAAATAGAGTGTTAACAAATGCAAATTAATGCGGAATAAAATTACCTTTTATTATGCACATTTTCTTATTTAGTTCAAGTGCAATATGGCAACACTTTTAAAAAAGCGTATAATCTACATAAACACCGATAAAGTCTCGTGATCTGCAATATCACGTACGCTGAGCAAAAGAAGAAGTTCTTTATTCAAATTTCACGTTGCATCTATTGGCACAGTGCCAGCTGCTTGGGTTTTAAAAGGCAATGTGTTACGTTTCGAATCAATCGGATTGAAAGTTTATGTGCAATGTCTCCTTCTTTAGTCGAGCGTGCGTTACTGGTCAAATTCTTTAACCTCAACCAGTGCAACGCGTCAGCCGCTCTTCGTGCTTTTAGAACGCACAAAAAAATGCGTAAAGATAACGGTCCTGTGTCAGTTAATGGGCTAAAAGCAATGGTTGCGACGTTTGAGAAAACAGGTTCTCTGAAGGTTCAGTCAGGCAGAGGACGAAAAACCTGTACCACAGGATATAATCGAAGCAGTTGCCCCAGCGATTGTCGACAGAGAACCAGACAATATTGCTGCCACCTCTAGCGCTCGTGGATTAGCTCGGAATATGGATATGCCTTACAGTACGGTATGGAAAATCTTACGAAAGATTATCAACTTCTATCCGTACAAGATCAGCCGTGTACAGGAGTTACTGTACCCCGACCATAATAAGCGATTGACTTTTGCTCTCACCTTTCTTGCCAGAATGGAGGTGGATGATGCTTGGAAGTGGAAAATATTATGGGGAGACGAGGCGCACTTTTACCTGCATGGAACTGTGAATACCCAGAACTGCTGAATTTGGGATGACAAATCACCACATGCAGTCACAGAAATTCCCTTACATTCACCAAAGGTAACTGTTTGGTGTGGGTTCACAGCGGAATTTATCGTAGCGCCAAATATTCCCCTAGCGGTGACTTTTGGAACGAATTTATTTTTTCGCGGAATCCTTCGTCCCCCGTCTTGTTTAATCTTCCTACAAAATGTGGCGTCATTCTCGCAAATAGATCGCGCTACAGAACACTGTGAGCACTGTCAGTTTAATTATGGCCACTCGGTATATAGTATATATATACATATATATATATATATATATATATACATATATATATATATATATATATATATATATATATATATAGTATATATATATATATATATATATATATATATATATATATATATATATATATAGTATATATATATATATATATATATAGATATATATATATATATATAGATGTATCTATATATATATATATATATATATATATATATATATATATATATATATATATATATATATATAGATGTATCGATATATATATATATATATATATATATATATATATATATATATATATAGATACATACATATATATATATATATATATATATATATATATATATATATATATATATATATATATATATGTATGTATCTATATACACTCATGGACAAAAAAATTAGCGCACCAAGAAATAATTGCGGGAACGTAATGAAACTTGCAATGAAGGTACATGTCGGGGAGATATGCAAATGATTAGAAATGCAGCGTGATTGTGCATTACGTATAGCCGGTAGAGAGCGTTGAACATCGTACTCTGTGGAGTATAAAACAGGTAACCAAAGCTTGTTTGAGTGTGCTGAATCATTTACAAAGGAACAGCTGAGATAGACATGCCATTACGCCGTGTTCGAAGACAATATAAGCAGTTGTCGCAGTTTGACAGGGGGAGAATCGTCGGGATGATGGAAGCTGGGTGGTCAGCTAGGCGAGTAGCTCGTCAATTAGGCCACTCTGATTGTGTTGTGAGGAGGTGTTGGGAACCATACGAAGGCGCCTGGCTGAAGGACAGTTGGTATCGCGGCGCCCATTACATGTGCTGCCCTTGACGCCCACCCATCGACGCCTCCGTTTAGAGTTTTGCCGCGCACGAAGAAACTGGACTGCAGCGGAATGGAACCAGGTCGTCTTTAGCGACGAATCCAGATTCAATCTCGGCAGTGATGACAATCGTGTTCGTGTGTGGAGAGCCCGTGGTGAACGCTTCAGTCCTGCCTTTGCTGTACAGCGACACATCGCTCCCACAGCTGGTGTGATGGTATGGGGTGCCATTGCCTACAATACACGGTCACCCCTAGTATTGTTCCGTAACACCATGACAGCCCAGTTGTATGTTCATGAAATCCTGCAACCACATGTGTTGCCACTCATGCAACGGCTCCCAGGAGCCATTTTTCAACAAGACAATGCTCGACCTCATACGGCAAGGGTGTCACAAGACTGTCTCCGCAATGTTACTACCCTTCCTTGGCTTGCCCGATCCCCAGATTTGTCTCCAATCCAGCATATCTGGGATCATTTGGGACGACGAGTTGGGCAGCCCACGAGTTTGAACGAACTAGAGGCAAGGTTACAGCAAATATGGAACGAAATGTCTCAAGACATCATACAGAACTTGTATGACTCAATGCCCGATCGTATCGCATCGTGCATTCGCGCTAGAGGGGGTCAAACGGAGTATTAACTCCTCCGTTCTTTTGCCTTTTCCTCTGAAATAAATTATCCTTTTTCTTTGATTTTCTTATCATTTACTTATATCAAAGTAGTCATTAAGTATGTAAAATTTCGTTTCATTTTGACGACTCCTTCTTGGTGCGCTAATTTTTTTGTCCATGAGTGTATATATATAGTATATATATATATATATATATATATATATATATATGTGTGTGTGTGTGTGTGTGTGTAAGTAATTGACGTTTTGTGGTGCAGATTATTTAGAGATTTTCGTAAGAATAGTGCTTACACCACTAGCACTTTTTTTTGCTAACCCAGGTTCAAAAGAATAGGTTCAAAATTTTCCTTGGTTGCCTCTGCACAATATATGTCCATAGAGTGAATAAAAATTGACAGACACTATCAATTACAAACACATTCATTTAATAAAGAATAATATTGCATTTCATTACACATCAAAAAAATTAAGAATTGATCATTAAAAATTAAGAATTGGTATGTCAAAATTTAATAGTCATACGCTTCCTGACCATTCTAAACACATCATATAAAACATTAATACATATCACAAATAGCATATAAAATTACCCTAGACGAAGGATTCTACTCGGTATAAAATAAATTTTAGGGAAAATGTAATTATGACATAGAAAAAAAAATAAGAATGTCACCCGATTCATGAATTTCCGCGCTGAGAAGGGGTTCGGTTGAAGGGCCGAAATTGTAGCACTTCAGGCTTCCGTCTGTCTCTATTCTCCCAAGTCGGGAAATAATGCGACTCCTGGATCAAAATTCTCTGCTAACCATGGGAATACGTCTGATGAATCCACACTGTGAAGGAGCTTGGTTGAATGGCCGAAATTGCAGCGTTCCAGGCTTCCGGCAGGAATTGCACTCCTGTGTCGAGGAAGAAATGGCGACTACAGGATCAAAATTTCTGATGTTCTCCGAAACCCGTCACGTCGGTGCCAAAAACGGTGAATCATTGCTGGGTAAATCCTTGGATAGCGGGAAACACGAGGTTTACAAACTGGAACACGTCAGTACGGAGGTGGTTCTGAAGCACAAAATCCCTCGTCGTAACTTAGAATTCTCCCGCACGTCCAGCCTCGCAGCGAGTAAAAAAATTTCCGACCTACACGCTCACGCACTTCAGCGATACTGCTCCACTCTCGCCCAAAACCCGTCCGGTCGGTCAGAGTGGACGCTGCAGTACCGTCTTTTCATTGGACCAAGAAGTGGTCAGTCAAGCCTAAGTCCGGCCCTTCTCCCCCAACCCTTCAAGAAAAGGAAAAACATGGCGGACATTTTGAACAAAATGGCGAATTCGCCATTTAGCCAAACAAAATAAAAGGGGGGACCGTAAAACACAAAAAAATAAACTATTAATTATTACAGAGTTAGCTTTTAAGTGAGATGATGATAAATTACTATGACATTACTATTATTTGGTTTAGTTAGTAAAACTTATGGAGTGATGAAAAAAAGGAAAGTCGTTATTCGACAGTTAGAACAATCATCACGACAATTTTGCACATCACGGATTCCGGAATACCGGACACATTGCAATCACACGAGATGGAATGCCACACGCGATGAAGTTCCACGGGGTATACAATCACTTTAACGCAGAAATGGACGGAGTGGAGAACACATAAACACACTCGAGGAAAACATAGTCCCCACGTTGAACAGCTTAACTTTTTTATTGAATGGACGAATACTTCACGAGGGTGACATAGGCATAAGGATGACATAAAACTCGAAAACGACACATATCTTGAATTTTGGAGAGTAGGCAATCGACGAAACAGATGCAGGACGGACGCAACATTGCAAGCACGAAGACAGAGAGAAAAGGCCCCAACAAAAACCTTATTATGGCCTAAATAAACTTCATGAGGTCGTCGTCACAGGACCCTTCCACTCTGCACCCATTGGACAGAGGCCCCTAGGCCAGTTTTCTGGGATGAGTTCCGTGGCCTGTATTATAAGGCGCCCACGAGATTGGGGTTTAAAGGGATTATATAGGAATTGTCTACTATTGCTTTTAGTTTACTCACAATAAAACGAAATTAGTTTGCTTACGCCCAAGTAATTTTAAAGGAAAGTGAAAAGAATTTGGAAATTAGAAAAGTTTTTTTTGTTTTGTATGTTATAGAATCCCCCCCCGTCCCCCCGTCTGAGAAAAGGTTGACCACCAATGCCTGCATTGGAGGGCAGACTCGCCCAGCAGATGAGATAAAGGGCATAGACAAAAATTTGGAAAAAGCCTAAAAAAAATTTTTGAAGAAAAAAATTAAGTTGTAAGAAGTCATGTGGCAAGACGTATTAAACTTCAATCAAAATACACTCTAAATATACACTGGACTAACTAATACAAACATACAAAATTAAGTAACAACAATACAACAATATAAACATTTGTAACTTTCCTTTCAACTTCTCACTAATACAGTTTACGGAATGAGTCCTGTTTCTTACATTCTTAATCAATAACTTGTCTGTCCTTTTGAAGTCTTAGACAGACTGTAGTAAAAAATGAATAGGAAATAAAAAAATCACAGTCCTTCACTGTCCTTAAGAAAATATCACAAACACAAAAAAATCCTACTTTTCTAGAATAGCAACAAAATAATACAATTGTATTTACGATAACTAAGTAGTAAATCTACATTTAACTGTATCACAATATTTCCCAACCATAAAAAATTGCTTCCACATTACATAAATGACATAAAATATATTACAGAATACTTATCATATTTTATACTCAATTAATTTAAAATCTTCAACTTCTCTTTTTCAACTTTTATTCTTTATATTCTTTGTTTCATGAATTTTTTTCTTTTAACTATTCTCATTATCTCACAACTCAAATTATATGTCAACTACAAGTTGAAAACCCTCACTTCGCTACGGAGTACATTCAAATTAAATGCAACGGTCAATGTATGCAATTAATGTCATATATATATATATATATATATGTATAAGAAATACTTCGATCAAATTATGCAATTGATGTAAAATATATATATATATATATTTACAAATATCGTAAGAGATATTTTTATAGACAAAATAATGTAGAAGAAAATATTCAAATTAAATCTAATAGGACATACTAAAGAATATAGTACAGTTAATATAGTACAGTTTGAGGAACATATCTTTTACTGTATTTTAATATTTTTTTGGATAATGCCCAATCGTCTGCCGCATTAGTAAGGAAAAAATATTTTTTTTGTCTATTTCATTGTTATGTACGTGACGATAAATTTATTTAAAGTACCAGAAAAGAAATCACGTAATCAGTATTTAATGAATTAAATTCTAAAATTTAATCTTTAAAAATTCACCAAAAATCAGAACATGGAGGTAAAGATTCGAAAAAGACATCATTTTAAATCAATTTTTATGATCTTTCTCGTGATGTAAATAACACTCAACTTACTATTTTAAATGCAAATTTAAATAAAGTTACTAAGACAGTAAAAAGTTAATTTTAAAAAATCTAAGAAGAATTTTTAAAATATATTTCTTAGTGCACCCCTGCACTATAAGAAGAATAGCCATATAAAATGTCAGCCTTTTAGGTCCAGTGGTTTGGTCTGTCCGTTGTATGTCAGTGATTCAGTCAGTAAATCAGTCAGTTACGGAACTGTTTTATATACAGTGGAATCTGGATAGATCGTTTTCGGATCCATCGTTTTTCCCTATGTGTCGTTCATTTTATCCAGTCCCAATGATCATATTGCTCTGTTATGTTTCCGCATCTATCGTTTTCCAGCATTTATCGTTCATTTCAACCGGTCCCTTGAAAAACGATAGATCGAGATTCCACAGTATATAGATTATTCAACTAAACTCCTTTGATTTTGTTTGGGATCCCTGTGAACGAATTTATGTTTAATTGTTGGTATGGTTAGTACTTTGCGTTGATATGAAAACGAATGATTACTCAAGTGTACTCTAATCAATCAATCTATTAAATATTTTCAGAATATACAAATATATAAACACTTCATTATTACTCATATTTTATGCAAAACATCATTTCAATCAATACTACCATGTGATATTCATATCTATGTAAAATTTTTAATCAAAATTAACCTAACCCCATATAATTTACTCGGTCACTACACGCGCTGGGAATTGGCAGAAAAGTAAACACAAAACTCTCTCCCTACCTTGTATGACTTCGCCAACATAAAAATAGTCACTCGCTCCTTTCAGCAATAGAGATTCACTGTTGGGGCTCAACCGTTTGTTCTGCGTCTCCTCTTGATTCGTTCGACAGTGTCATCGGACGTCTCCTGCTCCTCGTAGCGGGCGGCTCGCGCTGGGGGTGCGGCAGAAACTTTCGAACTTTTTACGTCGGCCTGTACTCGTTGCGGATAGGGCGCCGGTCATTCTTCGCTGGGGATTAGGGTCATTGCTGCCTCGTTGGACTAGGCTGGTCGGGGAGTTCCATTGTAGTCAATTTTTCTCATCTGGTCATCTCCGGTCTTGGGGATGCGGTGGCCTCCACTGCTCTTTGCCGTCCGTCCAAATCTGCTGGCGATCAATTGGATGCGGGGATCGGACCTACTGTGGGTTTTTACGGGGCTAATGCTTACGAAATTCCAATAATCTACCTGGATCCGTCCGCTGGACTTCTTAACATCATCAGCTCCCTATATCCACGTCAGCTTTCAATCACATTCCATCATCTCCGTCTCTTCGACACAACTGCCTCTATTCTATTTCTATATTAACTCTGGGGCTTACATATCTGCCAGGGTAAACGCGTCCCTTTTAGCCTCTGATGCGGTCAACGTCCTATTTGACTTCTCAGCCCAATCTGCTCTGCTGAATTTTTCTTACCCTCAACTTAATTTCAATTCTTCACTCTGAGCTTCCATTGGTGGTCACCTTCTGACCAACGGGTCAACCTGGACCTACATTATGGGTTGCACATATATTTTTAATAATACAGTTGGCTCTCTGTTTAGCGACTTTCAAGGGACCGTGAAAAATCGTCCTTAAGTAGAGATCGTCCTTAAACAGAATTTGTGAAAAAATAACATTTTTCTTCACTCTTTACAGGCTTAGTACTGTCAATATATTTTTTAATATACTGGCGTGTTTAAAAAAGTTACTTTTATTATTATTATTATTTTATCCATAAAAGTTATTTTAAGTTACATTGAAAAAAGAGTACAAACAATACAATAAATTAGGTTTTAAGAAGGTCAAAAAGTGTTGATTGTTTCATTTTTCGTCTTTTTTACGCTATTCCCTTTTCCAGATTTTCTAGAATGTTAAATGTGTCATTTTTCATATTCGATGTAATATAGCGTCGGAGAACATCTAGAGAACAAGTTGCATCTGTATAAGACGGTGGCATTGTCTCGTTTACCATGTCTTCAACTTCACCTTCTTCGTCTGACACTGTGTTTTCGTTTACTACATCTTCATAAATTTGTTCTACATTTCTGTAATCTGTTGTTAAAACACATTCATCACAAGTGTAGAAATCTTGAAGTGAAACATCCTCATCAAGACTTTTCCATTCTTCAGGGGTAAATGTCATATTCGTTGATTTCTACATCCGTACTTTGCAGTTCCACTACAAGTTCTTTGTGAATTCCAGCAACGCGAAAGCAGTTTTTTATTGTGGATGAAGAAACTTCTTTCCATGCTGATGTTACCATGTGCATTGCTTCCAAGATCGTAAATTTTCTAATTTTCATACTGTCAGCCACATTGTTTATTAATGGATGCTCTTCATTCAGGAAATCATTGCAGGACTGCCTTATCGAACTCTTCTAACCAGCCACATTGAATTTTCTGCCGTTTGAATTTGTATCCCAAACCAAATTTTTGTGCTGCTTCAAGAATTTTCTCTTTGCTTGCTAAAATGCCTTTTGAGAGTAGACTCGGGTAGCTGAAATTGTCTTGCGAATTGGACTTTTGTTATTCCAACACTTTGTACCCATTCTTCAATATTTTCATCTTTTTATGTAGCGTAATATGTTTTCGCTTTGATGCCATTTTGCTCTGCTCACCTCGTATTCATACAGGAATGAACTCCTATACACAACCATGAATTCTTTAAACATGAACACCTTCTTCCCGGTAGGAGTGAGAGAGGGCTGCTATCGGACAGTTCGTAAGTCACATGACAACAGATTGAAAGAATATTTGATCTTCCAAGATCCCACCCCCATTTTTCCCTCTAAAACAAGTCTATCATTGCAACACTGCAAACATCAAGGAAATTCCGGGTCTGTTATTGAAACCAAACTTGTTTCCCCCCCCAGAAGATTCCCCTCCTGCAGATAAAATGTTGAAGAAAAAGTTGATCATGTGAAAAAAATCATCGTTAAACAGAAACAACGTCGTCTTTAAATAGAATTTTTTTACGTCGGAGGAGCCGGGACTGGGAAATATCGTCTTTAAATAGAGATCGTCGTTAAGTAGAGCGTCGTTAAACAAAGAGCCAACTGTAATTCTTCGTCCAATCTAAATTGCAGGGGACGTCAGCCACTGTTACTGCTGCATCCTCTCTGGGGATTCCGCATACTTCCAAATTCTCATGACTCCGTTCGATCTTCTACTGCACTCCTAACGGATTCAACATCATAAATTTCTTTCTCCCATTTTCATCTTTCACTCCTGATCCTTTTAGATCCCAATTTTCGCCTGCTTAGTTCATTAAATCCAGCTGATCCCTCTTCGCTGTCCGTATTTCCTTTCAACTTGGCATCTCTCGTCTTCATTCTCGCGTAAACAGTTCGTTAAATCCATCTGGACACCATTTATTAGCTGGTCAAGACCCGTTGCCTGCTTTCCTTACTGTATTCCTGTTACTTATTCTCTATTCCTTCTTAATAATGTCGATTTCTGCACCTGTGACTTGGCTCTCCCTCTTTTCTAAGAAACGTGTTGTCTCTCACTACGACAATCCCATGTTTTTGTTATTGAGGTACCTCTTTATATGTGTGTAACTCTAACTTCATAGTTTCGAGATTCTCTGTAATCCCTAATCCTAAGGAGAGAGGGGGTGTATAATTATTTGCGTAAAAAAAGTGGGTTTCTTTCTCCATACTGTATGGCTTGACAAACAGGGAGGAGAGAGGTTTAGCCATGTAGTGGATCAACTTATTCTCCCAACAGGATATGACAGTCAAAACAACATCTTGTAAAGGACAAAGATGGGAAAAAGGAAAAGTGGGCATTTGTCCTACCTGTGGGAGTATAAAAAAGCAGACTAGTTCGGAATGGCCTTTGATTTCCAAAAATCAACCACAACTCGGAACTAGGAGCAAAAGAAACTGGAGGGCAAGGAGCGGTCCTCCCAAGGCCTGTCTTTGTTCATTTCAGGTTTATATGTATATTTTTAACTTAGCACCCAGGGTGACTGAAATTTTTAAATAAATGTAGTAAAGATACAATTACATGGGACGACTTCCAAAACTAAGTGAGAGGGGGTGATAGGCCAGAAGTTTCAAGAAGGAGAGAATTTAAGAACGGTAAAAGAATTAGAAAAGTCAAATTCGGGATTGTTAATCTTCAGATCCAAAAAAAAGTACACACATAACAGCAGTTAAAAAAGAAAGTTTAAACAAGATAGCTAGGTTTTTTTCCTAATGAATTATTTCTATTTTTTAAGGAATTAATTTATTTTTATATAAAGACAACACGCATTGTTTAATCACCTAATGTGAAGTCAGTTGATGTTAAGCATCAGAAGAGATAAAAATAAAAAAAAATAAAATGGATCTTTGATTTTATGAAGATTGTCACTATTCATGATATAATTTTAATTTGTCTGGAGCATTATACTCTCTCAATTTACAAGCATGGACAATTTCAGAATTTTGCCTGAACCTTAGAAATTTGTTTTAAAATAGTATAGGGGCCTGGATATGGTGATATCAATTTTCTTGTATTCGGGAATTGAAATTCCTCATACAACACCAAATCTCCAACAATAAATTTAGATTCTATAAAACGCTCATCATATCTTACTTTGTTTCTACTATGATATTTAATTGTCGTCTCTTTTGCTAGTTTTCTAACTTCATCCACTGGAGGATAAAAATTTTGTTTGTTTATATGAGATTCATAGGGTAATATTCCCAAAAGCAAATATGCTGAATTGGGTTACCGAATGTGGTGTATGATTGTATTCATCAATTACTTCATTTAAGAGCTAATAATAACAATATTAAAATAGAATTAAAATATTAAATCATAACCAATAGAACTAAGAATACACAATAAATGAAACTATTAAAACACATAATAAAGTAATTTGGACCTTAAAAATATGGAATCAAAATTAGCAACACACAACTCTTATGATGTGTGCATATATACTTCCTCGGAGACGGTTGTGTTATGATTTGTATCTACATTACGGCAAAGAAGTTGAAACAAAAATACCTTTATGTGGAGAAAAGTTTCAGTAATTTTGATGGTCCGGAAAGCGACGAAAGTGTAAATAAAATAGGAATTTGTTCAAGGATTGAAATCGCTGTACCGTATGCACGGAACTTGTCAAAAAGGAACTATTGTTTCGGAGTGGTATGTACATTTTGGTCGATATGTATTCAATAAGTGTACTTTTGAGTGCTATTTTACTACTTCTTTCGCGGTTAATGTCAGAAGAAATATTTACAAAGGGGTTTTTAAATGTCTCTTTAGGATACTCGTCATTGATATGTTTTCTTATTATTAGGTTTCTTTCGTTGAAAGTTTTGTGTTACAAATCTTAAACAATTTCGAACCTGAATTGAAATAAGTTTGAGATTGTTCTTTTTATTATTTCTATGACTTGCTTCATAAAAATTGTCTGATTTGTTTTCTTTCACATTGTAAAGATATTTTAAAGTTCTTCAAAACATTTATTAAGATTTCTGTAAACTAATTCTCTCTCTCTCTCTCCCATAGTTTCTATATAATTTACAATCTAACTAATTGTCATAATTCTTTAAAGTCTGAAAAAAAAATTTCAAAAAATCTTTAAAACTGACAAAAAATATTTTTTCTCATAGAACAAGTAGTGTATTCTAATTTACACTTACACTTACACACAAACACACACACATATATATATATATATATATATGTGTGATACACATATATATATGTGTGTGTGTGTGTATGCATGTATATATATATATATATATATATATATATATATATATATATATTGTGAAGAATCCATTGATTTTCACAATCTTAAAGAACAAGCCCCCCCCCCTTCTTTTCATGCACGTTCCAGGAAAAAATAACAGTGAACCTGAAGGCGGAACCCCCCCCCCCTTCTTTCCATGCACGTTCCAGGAAAAACAACAGGGAACCTGAGGGCGGATCCAAACAGCTGTTGAAGCTAGACCAATCAAAATCCAGAGAAATGAGGTCACTTTTAAAAGGCGCCAATTAGAGCCCTTTTTACTTTTAGAGGGATACCAGCGCCAAAATTCAAAGTGCGTTACTACGACAGTAAAAAAATTCAGTTAGCTCTGAGTTCTCACGCTGAGACTGGCTACTCCGGCTTTTGCAGCCGTGACTTCGGTTCAAGTCCTCGGTGAGGCAAAGTGTTACTTCGATTCGGAGAAGAATCGTTCGACACCCCGTCGACTTACTTCGGGCAGAAGTATATTGAAGGCTGAGCTTAGGATCTCAAGCTAAGAGGTGCTACTCAGGCCTCGCAGCCTATAATTTAAATTCTCCATAAGTCCTTGTGATAGGCGAAGAGTTTTATTTACTTCCTGTCGACCTAGCTTGTTTTGTGATTCCAGAAGGATTTGGATAATTGTTGAATTTCTGTGGACTTCAATTCTCGCAGGTGATCGTGACGCATCCTGAGTTCCCGTGCACGATTTAAAGAACTTTAATGCCGGAGTGCAGTTAGAGATCTAGTATAAACTGAGGTGTGGTAACTGACTCGTATATCCGCACAGCATTAGAGAGCATCGCTCCTGTAATCATCTCCTGTTTTCATCGACTCAACCATTATGTAAATAAATCGGTTATTTTAAATTTTATTAGATTGTATCGCTGATTTCTTTTCGCTACCATTCGGCGAATTCTTTACAATATATATATATATATATATATACATATGTATGTATGTGTATTTCATTACCATGGAAGTTCCCATGTTTATAACAAAATTTATCTAAAATTATATTTTTGCTGCATTGCATTCGCGCAAACTATTTAATGAATATAATAAACATTTGTTTATTAATTAAAATTTGCATCTATTTTGTTGATTAATATTGTTTATTGAAGTATTTTTTTTTAAATTCTTTAATAGTAGTTTATAAGTCTTAGATATATTTTATCCTTAAAGAAAGGAACATCAACATATCTTATAAAAATCAGAAATTAAAATCAGAGGTGACATAATTTAGCTAGAGATATATGGACATATAGATATAAATATATAGATATATAGGTAATATATATATATATACTAGCTGAAGTACCTACCTCTGTCCGATGCTTTAAAAGTGTTTTCTAAACGATTGAACAAACTTGGATACTTCTTACAATGAAAATAATATTTTTTAAACAGACAATAATAACAGACCATAAGCAAAGAAAATCATCTTGGAGAATACTGACCGAGGCACTTCTTGTACCAAGCCACAGATATATATATATATATATATGTGACGAGCTTGTTACTCACCCATTCCCAGTATGTTGTCTTACATCCAAACTTAGTCTTTCTTAAATCTATCTCTACATAATTATTAAAGTTATAGCAATCAATGAGTTGAAGGCCGGTGGCAAAGAACTACAATCAATACATCTAACATAGTTTATTTTCCCAATAATTTCCTACCTGATTCAATCTCTTAATTTAATCCAGAATTCATCACGTTCCCTCTCGACGCGTGACCGCACTGATCAAGAATCTCCCGCCGTCTGAAGAAAATGCTATTGTCTTTGACCATTTAAAGCCATCGCGCATGCCCACAAGAGCTTCGTTACGTATACACCGATGATGAGGCATGGGCGGTCCTAATTTTGTTACTATTTATATATTCCCTTCCTGGTTCTTCAATTTACGTGAATCAAGTCCACTCCGTAATATATTTTCTCTGCGATGCTTTTATCCCGATATCTCGTAATTTCACAGTTTTAAATTGTTAATTCCTCATTTCTTTCTAAACAAAAGACCCCTTCATATTTTAGCCTTACGTTTTAGCCTTACAACTTCCCCCCCCCCTGTCCCCTGAAGGCACGCACACAATGGAGTAGTTAATTCCATGTGGCAAGTCTTCAGAAGAGAAAACACTAAAATCAAATTTCAAAAATCCCAAATGACTATAAACCGGAAATGAGTGCTGAGTAGGGACGTCTCCCCAGTCAATAAAAATTAAATTAAACCTAACCTAAAATTTTATCTATAGACGCCTAACCAGATTGAATCAAGGTACTGATACATTTTGCACAAGTCTCCATTTGAGACACAATTGACATTGACGAAGTATTAAACATTACAATATAAATTTCCAAAATTATTAAAGTCACTAAAAAACACAATTAACCTCAAGTATTATTAAAGAAAAACACGATATTACCAACATTAAGTCCTTGTTAGCAAATGTAGAAGTCTAAATCTATACAAGAAAATCCCACGGTGAAGCAAAACAAAATAAAGACATTAATTCACTACATCGGACGCTAGATATCCATCGGTACACAAAACCCCAAAGACATATTTTCAAAAATAACATCATAATTATACAATTGTTCCTATGAGATCCAAATTGCCAAATAAACACAAAGTAGCTTAAAAAGAGAGTTTAATTTTTTGTTATATAAACACATCATAAAATTTTATCAACCTAATCAATAAAACCAAGAATACGCAATTTGAATTTTAAAAATATATGAGAAACAATAAATTAGAATTTAAATGTAAGGAATCAACTTCCAAAATTATATACACTACTCAAAAAATTTCTTTTCTCAAATTTTTCATTACGCACTTTTCAAGATCACTCAATGACTTACTTAAAACTAATCCTAGTTGAGGAGGCATGTGAAACAGGCTCATGCCTGGTCAAAACATTAATCATTTTATCATTTATTGACAAAACATGTTAAAAACTCACATTTTTCAATATGCTATCAAAATCTTACCAATTTCAAGGCTAAAATATTTCGTAAACTTTCACATCTTACATTACTGCAAATTCCACACCTTATATATTTTTTTGTTCTAGATAACACAATCAATAAAATTTATTTCAACACAATAAAATACACTTAATAATCAGAGGCCCTCGTCACTAATTTGTCGGCGACCAAAAATATACACTATTAAAACACTTAACACATAATTTATCAAAAAATGTATAGCAATCAAAAGGATACCCAAATTCTGTCAAGACTCAAAATATAAACACACTTATAAAAACTGTAAGATCAATGCAAATCAAAATAATACTTCATGAAACTCAAAATATAAAAAAATATATATACAAGGAATAAAATGACCATCGTCGAACTAGGACCAGAATCTGCGAAAGTTTTAAAATTGCTCATAATTTAGTATATTACTTTGCTTCCCCCCCACCCCAAGAACAAGATGGATACACAATTTAATTTCATAATATAGTAAATTTAAAGCTTTTTGAATTGTCAAAAAAACCATTAATTTATCTGGAAAACATGAAATAAGTCTTTCAATCTCAAAAGTCTAATCAAAATTCAAGCAAAACCTTCACAAAAACAACAATTTTCAGCAGTCATTAAATCTACTGAGAAAAATGAAAATGTTACACATCTTTTCACAAACCAATTTGAAAATGTGTCAGTTAATGTTCATTATATAACCCGATCCTCAAGCTGTGACTAAAGTTTAACATACTCTTCAGTGAAACTGGGTGGGGAAGCTTTATGCTTATTTAACATTTTATGGGTTTCAAAAATACAACAATATTCAATAATTCTAACAACATAAAAACTAATCTCATCAAAAATATTCATAAAAAAACCCATATTTTTATTTAACACTCTGACACAATCATTATAATACAATCATTACACATTATCTTTTAATCAAACAGTTCTATCAATAACCATTCTTAACTCATTTCATATATAAAAATTTAATAACATGTTGCTTACCCAAATTGAGTTATTCCCTTCAAACAAAAATTTACTTCATTTTGCACATTGAATTTTTATACAAAAATCTTCATCACGTTCAAAGTAGACAAAATTTTAAAATTGCAGGAATTAATTCACTTTGTAACTTCCGTCAATTTTGGTGATTTTATTTGTCGAGTTGGTCCCAAGCGCGATGAATCATATCAGAATATCTCTATTTTAAACACTGTTGATTACCTCTCTGTATTCACTCGTCAAGTGCATATACAGCACCACCGATGAAAAGCATTCCTCTCCTTGCTTGTTGCTTCGTGGGAAAAAACACACTCCACTTTTCAAGGTCTTATGGCGAAAAACAGCGCAGAGAGAACTAAATGCACTGCGTCACACACGATGACTCCCTCTGGGAGAAAAAAATATATATATATCGAAGAAGAATTGGTGTCCGCGATGAGGAACGGACGCATCAACCCAACGGAGAAATGGTGTCCGCGATGATTTAGACGAATGACGAAAAATTTCAGATGACACACTGCAGTAGACAGAAACTCACATCACTAGTGATCAACCTTCAAGACAGCAACCGGCTTCCCTTTTGATGTAATCCAGATTGGGAGATCGGCGTCGACATAATTTATCAGCTTCAAACCACAATTTAACTCTTTACAGTTGAAACACTCCGAAACAGTTGAAAACGCTTTCCAAATTTTCACCAACGGATCAACGCCGTCACGAAGGAAAGTGATGAAAACCTGGATAAATTTTTATTTTTAACTTAAATTTTAAAGGCTGTGGAGTTAAATTTATTTTTCCTCGCGCGATCCCAAAAATCCTACGCGGCAATTGACGCGCTTGTTACTCAACCATTCCCAGTATGTCGTCTTACATCCAAACTTAATCCTTCTTAAATCTATCTCTACATAATTATTAAAGTTATAGCAGTCAGTGAGTTAAAGGCCGGTGGCGAAGAACTACAATTAAGACATCTAACATAGTTTATTTTCCCAATAATTTCGTACCTGATTCAATCTGTTAATTTAATCCAGAATTCATCACGTTCCCTCGCGACGCGTGACCGCACTAATCAAGAATATTCCGCAGTCTGACGAAAATGCTATTGTCTTTGACCATCTAAAGCCATCGCGCATGCCCACAAGAGCTTCGTTACGTATACACCGAAGATGAGGCAAGGGCGGTCCTAATTTTGTTACTATTTATAGATTCCCTTCCTGGTTCTTCAATTCACGTGAATCAAGTCCACCCCGAAATATATTTTCTCAGCGATGCTTTTATCCCGATATCTCGTAATTTCACAGTTTTAAATTGTTAATTCCTTATTTCTTTCTAAACAAAAGCCCCCCATATTTTAGCCTTACGTTTTAGCCTTACACACACACACACATATATATATATATATATATATATATATATATATATATATATGTATTGCATACATTGTAATTAATTTACTTTTATATTAGAGGACACTTATATTTTTGAATGTTTTGTTGCTCCTCTTTGTTACTAGCTTTATCGAAGTAACTATAACAAAATTTATAGACTGACACACTTGCAAATGTAACTTTAATCTTCATAAAGAAATAAGTATGTATTTACACATCGTTATATGTATAATATATATATATATATATGTATATATATATATATATATATATATATATATATATATATATATATATATATATATATATATATATACATGCAAGAGGTTTACGCGATGAATTAAAAACGTGTGTAGCAAGAGTGAATAAAAATTCAACGCTTTTTCCATTTCACTAGAAATAAATATTTTCTTTAAATTACCGAGTGTTGGGCTACTTTATAAGAGGAATAACGCCTTACAATAGCAATTAATAAGTGCTTTTTCACCCCTGAGTTGCTTCCACTCCCTCATTAATGGAGGATATCTCTTCAAAGTGCCCGGATTTTATTTTTCTTAATTCGCATCTCAGTCGTTGAATATTTCCATAATATTGTCTCGACCATCATGAAAAATTCATGCTCCTACCTTAGTCTGTCCCCAACTCCAAACACTGAGTGTTTACCATCTGCTTATACACATCAATAGTTAAAGTCCTTGGGAAGTTTTTATTTTCATTTTTATTAACTTTTCGGATTTCTTCTTTTCTTGCGGGTTAAAAAAAGTGCACATTGTTTCTCTTAGAATTTTTACTCTATTGCTAGGAAAGGGTGTGCGTCGTTAAGAAGGAAAGAAAACTGCCAGTAAATGATTATTAAAATACTCTTTAGTTTGAAAAAAAAGAAACATTAAATATTCATTATTTTAGAAAGAGAACTGTTAAGGACTTCAAATGAAGAAATTTGTAGGGTTTAATTTTGTTCAGTTATAAGACGCGAGTTAATTAGTTCACAAAAATTAGTGCATTAGATAAAATATTCAGTATTTAAATACACGGTTACAAATAATTTACGGTTGAGCATTACTTTTGATTATTTTTATATTTTGCCAATTTTGTCTAATTTTGTAAATGTCATTCTAGTGAAAATAATTTGTAGAAACAGCTTTAAGTAAAAAAAAAAGAAGCAACTTTGCTTTCCTAAAAATAATTTTTTTGTTCTTTTTAGTAACTACTGACACATTATTGTTATAACATATCAATTTTCTGGCTTGGGGAATTCCTGCTTGGTATTTCACGAAGAGTAAAAATGCCATGTGAAAGTTTAGTCTTGCCATGCGATCACAAGTCTGGAGCCATTGGCTGAAACTATGACTCTGATGTCAGAGGTGACGTATTCTTATTACTAAAAGATGGCTAGAAATTATATTTTTTGAGGGGACGCTGCCCATGCTTTGTTCTTGGAATCAGAAGCGAAAATAGCTCAATCGCGACAACGCCCAAGGCAATTTAAAATTTGAATTGAATATAGGGGATTTTGTGTTATATATATATATATCTATCTATCTATATATATATATATATATATATATATATTATTGGAGTTTCAGTAGCCCGAATTTGATCATGTTTACAGTCATTTCAGTGTAGTCAAAGGTACTGTGTCCCCTTAACATAAATAAAAATATTAAATGTCATTATAAAAAGTGTAAAACATGCTTTTTAATTAAAAGAAAATATTTAATATAAATAAAAATATTAAAGAAATGTCATTATAAAAATTGTAAAACATGTTTTTTATTAAATAAAAATATTAATCCAATGCCATTCAGAAGTAGAGAAAAAAAATGTTTTAATGGGTGTATCGGTTTAACAAGAGGTGTGATAAGACATCAGTTGAAAGTATGTACACGGTGTAGCAAAATGGACCCATCATTTCAAAGGGTAATAAAATACGAACGAAAAAATTAAAAGAAAAACTTTATATTTACGAAAAGTACAGTCTTTGCCCAATTTTAAACTTCTAGTTAAAAATCCGTGTACTTCTGTATCAGTTGAGGAGAGAAAAATTTTCTAGGCTTGGTGGAGGACTTATAAAGTTGATTTATGGTGTTTAAATATATTTTCATTGCTTTCTCTTTCAGTAATAATTCAAAATTCCAGTGGGCAAAGTTACCTAAACAACAGTGGTAACTTCCCACCAGATGATTTCTATTGAAAACTGCCTCTAAAATCACTTCTAGTCAATGTTATCTTTGCCTGGGGTAAAATGGGGAAAAATAAACATGAGGACAGTTGAATTTTTTTTATTTATTATTTATTATTTTTATAAATTATATTTATACCAAGCACTCGTTAAATTGTTAAATGTTCGTTATAAAATTTTAGTAGATAATTGTTAGCATACTTATGAGAAAAAAGAGAACATGTGTAGGTAATATGAATCATACTGTTTGAAAAAATCTTGAGAAATCTTCTTCAAAAAGAATTTGCCTCGTCGTTCCCTTGGAGATGATGTTTTGAAAACAACGTCGGTCAGAGAAATGTGAATTCATCCACTTTTTCAGGAAATGGGAACGACTTCCCTTTGGTTCTCATGTAGGAAATTTCCAAGTCACCATCGTCACAGATGCTCAAAATTTTTGCCAGGAAATGCTTCAAAGTTTTTTCCCGGGCAATTTCACAACCACAAACTCTCCTGCATGCAAGTTTAGGGGCCTTTCATCAATTTGAACTCTTCAAAATTTTGACGATGACTTATTATAAGTCAAATTGAGCGGGATTAATAGCCCAGTGCTGGCGTTTGTAGCGTTTTCTGGCCTAAAGATATAAAACCGAATTCAACTCGAGTGTACCTCCCACATACACACCTCTGCTGGACGGTTAAAAACCTTCATAATTTTTCCCTACACAGCTAGTGAGAGGTGGGCAAAATAACCCCAATTTTCCTATAGAACATGGGTTAACATTACCCATCAAAACAATGACATGAAAATTAAGGTATAAAAATTCTACAATCATACCCCTCCAACGGCAATTATACGCAATGTAAATAGAAATAATTTGAAAAACTTGTCAGCTATCCCTATAGGATTCACGGATCAAAGTTGCTCAGGTCCTCAAATTGCTTGCTCACAGTCGCTTTACAAATTGATTAGTTTCACACTGATAAGCTATCACTAAATGGGAAAACTCTCGCCTCACTCTTGCCAACATTACAACTAACAGCGCTGATTATTTGCAGAGAACTCAATGCCATTTGAGTAACCGCTGTTCGGCACGCAAACTTTTTTTTTAAATGGGAAAAGTTACTCCGGTGGGCAAAGTATATATTATAAGTACCCCGGAAACTAGATTATAAGTACCCCGGTTGACTGTACTTATAATCTAGATTCAAAATAACTTTTCTCAGGTGGCACTCGTTATTTGCAATGCACTGCCGAGGCCGTTCTCTGAATTGTTCCATCATTCTGTTTGTCCTCTTTGGGGGAAGAGTGGCAACTTCCTCACGAATAGAATACTCACTAACTCGTTGCCCATTTTCAAGTGTTCTTAATGTTCCGGGGATGACCAATTAGTTTCCTTACCAATGCAGACTTCTCCTTACTTGCTCTGACGTTTGAAACCCATCGCAGGATTGTTGTACAATCAGGAACGGCATTAGTTGAATTGAGCCCGAACCGTGTCCTAATTACCCTCAGTGTCTCCGTTACAGAATCATTGTTTTTAAAGAACGCCTCGATAACAAAAACGCTATGTTCACCGGTCCAACTCTTGGGTCACCAAAGAAAAATTTATGATAGTTTTACTTTGTGATTTGATAGTAGATATTGAGAAAACATGTTACGATTAAAGAAATATACAGATTGGTCAAATATTAATTGGTCCAAAATTCACTAGACTAATTTAAAATAGAATAATTCTTTTATTTATTAAACTTTCACATTTTTCTTTTATATTCAGGGCTCCACAGTACGCACTGTATACTGTCCTGAGACCTCCCTGACGTGGCCTCCTAGCACGAGTTAAATCACTCACAGCCCCCTGTTCTTGAAACCTCTGGAGTAAGTTCAGAATCGCTTGTTTACATGGTTGTTTTATGACCACAAAATAACGAATGTAAGCTCTTCGGAGTTAGCACAATTGATAGTTTATTTTCTACGTAAAATTCGATTGTTTTTTCTTGTTGCTCTATAGTAAATTTCTACATAATTATTTTCCAAGGATTGTAGATGCATAATCTGAAGCAAAATGTTTAAAAAAATTAACTCTAAAAAAGTTATATTCTAGAATGTTCTAGTAACTTTTGTTTCGACTTATAATCTTTAGTGAGTTCCTTTAACTTGAACCAGATAACCTTGCCTTTCTTGAGATAAGTGAGCCACACATACATTTTGGTCCCTGAAACTAGCCTTTTAAGGCGTAAAAAACATTTATTTCACCAGCTATACAATTTGCGAGCAGCATATCCAGCACAGTTTCAATACTAACAACCCTTTTTAGTTCCGATTCGAACACAACTACAAACGACGCCAGCGCTCAGCGCCACCTATTGGAGGATAACTTTAATTCCAACAACTTTTGGGCCATCCTGTATTACAAATCTCCCTCTCTCTCTCTCTCTATATATATATATATATATACACACATATATATATATATATATGTAACAAGAAACCGCGTCTTCCTAAATTACTTTACTTTAAAGCATATTCTATTGTTAATAAAGTACGACCCCTTTTCCAAAATTGCGACCTAAAAGTAAAATAAGATAATTTATCGTAGTCCTGCAGATCATTAAGCAGGCATGTGAAGTATCGGAACTCAATAACATCCCCAGATATGAGTGTTAGAAGTTTATGAGATTCCGAATGTCAGTATAGTGTCAAAATTCTTGAAGAGCTCTCGAACCACTCTCTCTCTCTATATATATATATATATATACACATATATATATATGTAACAAGAAACCGCGTCTTCCTAAATTACTTTACTTTAAAGCATATTCTATTGTTAATAAAGTACGACCCCTTTTCCAAAATTGCGACCTAAAAGTAAAATAAGGTAATTTATCGTAGTCCTGCAGATCATTAAGCAGGCATGTGAAGTATCGGAACTCAATAACATCCCCAGATATGAGTGTTAGAAGTTTATGAGATTCCGAACGTCAGTATAGTGTCAAAATTCTTGAAGAGCCCTCGAACCACTCTGAAGTTATGTCTCCTATGACGTCAAAAACCCCACTTTGCAAGAACTTTATGGCCACTTATCCTAGGCCCAGGTCAACAGTTCGCAGTTCTAACAAGCGCGGGATCTATCAGTCCCTGGGAAACTGAAGTGGACACGTGAACTCCACGAATCTAAAGTCGCCCAATTAAAAATTAAGTAGTTTAGGCCCTCTGGCGAAAATATCGCAAAACACCCATTTAATATTGCATGAACAGAAGACTTCTCTCTTTTCGTTTCTAACTCTTGTTGCTGTCGGACTTACTGTCCACAGTCCGGTGGTTACAACGCTTTTCTCTTAACTCTCCAATGTAAGCACTGCTGTTTGTACGTCCCGTCCGGGCATGGACGCCGGACAAGTCATGTGGCCACTGCAGCTAATACCTTCGTAATGCCTACTAATTGAATAAAGGTGATTTTCCTGGATATCGTCGGAAATGTGTGTTCCTCTTCTATGGCTCTGCGTGTGTTAATCTCCTAAATATCATCAGTGTTTTCCTGGATGAACATTCCGCCCGACTGCATCACTCCTCGTATCCTTGTGCTAAATTTTCCAAATGTGATTATTATCACATATATATATATATATATATATATATATATATATATATATATATATATATATATATATATATATATATATATGTATATATATTTATTTATTTATTTATTTATTTATTTCGCTGTTCAGAGTGTCATAAACACATCAACGCAAATGTAACAATGTAATAACTAAGGCGTAACAACATTAATTAACTGAATAATAGCAGAGATCTTGGCTAAATGGTATGGCATTACCTTTGCCGAAAAGGAAGAATTATATTGATAAGCTACATTTGTACACTCGATTTTTGCTATCGGTGCGTATGTTCCCTACTCATTTCCTGGGAATACTTTTCCTATCTATTAATTTTAGAGCAACGTATTTTTCGTTGTAAATTTCATCGATAGATATTTGAAAATGCATTGAGGTAGAATGATGTATTTTAATTAAGAGAATCTTGATTAGTGTAATATCTTGATTGAAAGTGTAATATCGTGAGTTATTACACTTTCATATTGTTACACAGGGAAACTGTTACATAGGGTTGATCACAGCCCTCCTACATTTCCTTTTATCGTTCAAGTGTCAAGATAAATGCTTACAGGGAAGGGAAGTCATGCATAAATATTTCTCTTAATAATTTAGAGCAGATGAGAATATATATTCTGAACAAAAAAATCGAAATTTGCAGATGCAAGAAATTTAAATTTTATTCAGATGTATTTTATCATTTTAATATATTATAAGATCTTAAAAGTGACAGTTTAACTTTTCTTGTTATATTTCTTAATTAAAATACATCATTCTACCTCAATGCATTTTCAAATCTCTATCGATGAAATTTACAACGAAGAATACCTTGCCCTAAAATTAATAGATAGCAAAAGTATTCCCAGGAAATGAGTAAGGAACATACGCACCGATAGCAAAAATCGAGTCTACAAATGCAGCTTATCAATATAATCCTTCCTTTTCGGCAAAGTTAATGCCATACCATTTAGCAAAGATCTCTGCTATTATTCAGTTAATTAATTTTACCCGCTCCATTAAACACGAGTATCTTTCATTACAATCGGATTCAGAAATTTAAATCACTAGAGATTACGATGAATAATTAAACTCGGAACTAGACTTCTCTAATATCTGGGTAATTAAAATAAGGAAATGCACAGGTATGCCGAGATCTTTTTTTTTCTTTAACTTTACCGCGTCTGAAATATTGAAACTTCAGGAGCGTCAAACATTCGTCGATTGCAGACTTCTTTCAAAGGATATAGCAAAGATATACATTAATTCGTTTCATATGAATCCCCCAATCCAATGTTAATATTTCCTTAGAAATATAAAGGAAGTTATAATAAATTGATCTTTAATTCTTTCAACAAAAAAATATAACTTTCTTTTATTACTAAGTTCAGTAATACTTCAAATTTAATCTGATGGGAGAATCGTAATGTGTAAATCATTTTCTCCTTCACTTGGTAAGAAATGGGATGTATAACTCATTTACCGGCCTCATTTGCTTGAAAAAAATCGTAATTTTTTTTAGGGTTTTATAAATATACAAACACCAAATTAAAGACATTTTGTTCTTAGGATGTCACGGGGCACAATGCATGCAGACAGGGATTAACCAAGTAAATTTCTCCGTCTAGGAATTAAAAAGATATCTTGTCTGGTAATTAATAATCCGCTAAAAACGAGATATCAGAAAATCAAAATTAGACATTTATAAAATGTTTCTGATATAAATAATATAGTATTTCTTATGAAAGAATCTTATTAATTATATATATATATATATATACACAGTGATTTCCGCTTATAAGAATCACGTTCGTTATTACTGTTTTTGATTCTTATAAGCGGTTGATTCTTATAGCCGAAATTAAGCTTTTGGACAGGTACACACACACCTGTATATGCATATATGATTTAATTTACCATAAAATACTCTTTAATTTACGTTAATTATCTTTTATTAAAATTATTTTTTATAATTTTAAAATGACAACTTAATTTCTAGACTTACAAGTAGATACACAAAATTATAGTAAGAAAAGAAAAAATCCAATATTTGTTACAACATACATGCTTAACAGTTTACCATTTCAACTACAGGAAGGGAGCAAGTAAAAGTTTTCTATGGTAGTTTGACGTAATGGAGTTTTCAGGAGGCTGTTTATACCTCTTTCAATATCAAAAGTCTCAGACGAAGATTCACCTTCTAGGTTACGTTTCACGGTTTGATGACGTGCTGAATCTACTAATGTTACGTTTGCCTTAGTCATAGTGGACACTTCGCCGAAGGTTTATGTGTTTCAGGGTCCAGGAAGCCGCAACCAGAAGGTGGGAGGTGGGAAAAAAAGAGTCCTTGTCTTTTTTGTCAGTGGAGAACAGTGAAATCAGACCCGGACGGTTAAGATGCCCACGGGTCAAGCTAATAGAACAGTGATGTGCTAAAGCGTTTAAGGGGAAACTATTATGTTATGTCTAACAAAGAAAGGAAAGTATTTTACGACTGTATTCCATCCAATCTTATCACTCTTTCTTTAAAAAAAATAAAAGAAGAACTTCGTGCCTTTTGAGGGTTTAAGTGGCTTTTTTTGAAAAATGTAAGGAAAGCGAAGACTGTAAGCTGATTCTTAAAACCGGTGGATTGATTATTTAAAGCGAAAATTTTAACATGGAAATAATGCATTTATTTTTGCTTTTGCGATATTGATTCTTATAAACGGTTGATTCTTATAACCACTGATCACTATAAGCGGTGGTCACTGTAAATATATGTATATATGTATGTTTAATTTGGAATAGACCCCACACACCTGTAAAGTTCCCTTCTACCGCTAATGGTTCATACCAGAACATGCAGATACCGATTGAGCTCTTCGGTCGTTTTGGGTGCAGTTGTTTTCTTTCTTCGAGTCACAGTCCGTTTCAATACCTCGTAAGCCTTTTTCACTCAGCTCTCCCTTTCTCCCACTATTCTGTTTGGCAAAGGATGTTTTTCTGTACACTCTGTATGCTATCATGACTTTCGATACCATAGCTCGAAAAACACCCATTTGCTTGGGGGTTGCAGTAACAGGTACTCCAATTTAAACGCGCTCCAACAATTTGCCCTTTTCAGAAAGTCTGCAAGGTTTGACATTTTACGATGTTCCCCCCAAAAGCACGATCCCCTTAGCTTCATTACTGCTACCTGACAGTCGAATAGTACATATACCATATTTTATAAAACAAATACCGGTGGCCAGACTTGTTTCTTAAGGAATACAAAGGACATTCGTAAAAACCACTAATACTGATAGGTTTGTCCATTATTTTGATAACCACCTGTATATATATATATATATATATATATATATATATATATATATATATATATATATATATATATATACACTGAAGTGCCACTGAATTAGGGATAGCAAAGCCTATGCAAATTGTGTAGCGCTGCGCATCATGTATGCGCAAGTGAGGGCGCTGTGGTAACTGCATATATAGCGCGTACTGTGGTTGTTCTGAATTAGTTGTTGGAATTGCCAGCCTGATTTAGACGCCTTCGATCGCGGAAAAATCATAGGTGCGCGACGCATGGGCCATTCAATTTCCGAAATCGTCAGACAGCTAGGATTTTCAAGGTCGACAGTGTCAAGAGTATACCACGAATACATGGATGGTGGAAAAAAAACTAGAGATCGGCAAACTGCAAAGGACAATTAGCCTTGACAGTGCGTGGTGAGAGACGGCTCAGGCGTATTGTACGTAGCTAGCGAAGCCAAACATTAGCTCAAATTACCACCCAGTTTAATGACGGTGCCAGTCGTACAGTCAGTAAACGGAGTGTAGAACGCTCGCTTCACCGTATGGGTTTCGGGAGCCGTCGACCTACGAGAGTACCATTGCTCTATACTCGCCATCGGGCTGCACGTCTTGCATGGGCAAGAGAGCATAGAGACTGGAGTGTAGAGGACTGGAAACGAGTAGCATGGAGTGATGAGTCTCGATTCCGACTACTTAACGTCGACGGGAGGCTGAGAATATGGCGTCAGGCTCATGAAGCCATGGATCCTGCATGCCTGGCTGGAACTGTACAACGGCATGGTGGCTCAATCATGGTCTAGGGTGTTTTTTCGTGGCACAGTTTGGGATCTTTGGTGCGTGTACCAACCTCCCTCAATGCAATTCGGTACGTAGAGTTGCTGGGTGATCACCTCCATCCGTTTATGCTGTTCTGTTATCCTCACGGTAATGGAGTTTTCCAGCAAGACAACTGTACCTCTCACAAGTCCCGGTTGGCTACTGGCTGGTTGGATGAGCATTCCTCTGACTTCTCTGTCATGAATTGGCCACCTAGAAGCCCAGACTTAAATCCTATTGAGCATCTTTGGGATGTTTTGGAACAAGACGTGAAAGGCCATCACACAGCACCAAAGAACCTTACTGAATTATGGACAGCCAATATTTGGCCAATATTTGGCCAATATTTAGCCAATATTTAGCCAATATTTGGCAAGCCATTCCCGTGGAACGTTTCCAGAAACTTGTTGAATCTATGCCTCGTCGTGTGGCAGCCGTTATCAAGGCCAGAGGAGGCCCAACTCGTTACTAGATAGGTATCCCTAATTCAGTGGCTCTTCAGTGTATGTATATTATATAGATATATATAGATATATATATATGTATGTATGTATGTATGTATGTATAAATGTATGTATGGATGTTTAATTTCGAATACGCCCCCCCCCCCCACATAAACACACACTCCAGAAGATTACCGTTCCGGAACCTCTATTTCTAGAAATCGAGCACAAAAATATATGCACCCAGAAGAAAATGAGCTACTATCACGAAACTTAACATGTATATAGTGTATGAAGAGATAAGCAAATGATTACAAATTCAGAAGAACAGACCGTTTTATTAAGAAGATATTGGATAAAAAAGGTTACAAATCAGTAAGTAGTAAATCCATCTCTGGCAAATATACAAGCCGAAAC
Source organism: Dolomedes plantarius (assembly GCA_907164885.2). Taxonomy (NCBI): domain Eukaryota; kingdom Metazoa; phylum Arthropoda; class Arachnida; order Araneae; family Dolomedidae; genus Dolomedes; species Dolomedes plantarius. The sequence continues at coordinate 168,177,974 of OU015493.1, forward strand.
ACGGCATGGCATCGAATCAATGAGGTCACCTATGACCTCCTGCGGAAGGTCATGCCATAATCTTTGCAACTGGGCAGTTAATTCACCAGTATTCCGGGACGGCTGCAGTTGCCTTCCAAGCACGTCCCAGACGTGCTCAATTGGCGAAAGGTCTGGTGACCTGGCAGGCAATGGGAGTACGTCATATCCTTGAAGACATTGTTGGGAGAGTCGCGCAGTATGTGGAAGAACGTTGTCTTGCTGATAAATGGCACCTGGGCGACTTGATAGAATAGGCAGTACAACTGGCGTTAAAATCACGTCCACGTAACTGCGTACCGTCAAAGTGCGTTGAAGGACGACTAGAGTTGATCGTGTGTCCCAACAAATCGCTCCCCACACTGTCACACCTTGTGTAATCGCCATATGCCTCTCAACAACAAATGCCGGATCGGACCGGTGGCCAGGCCGCCTCCACATGTGTATGTGCTGGTCATCAGCATTGAGACTGAATCGGGATTCATCGCTGAAGATCACACGCCTCCAGTCGGTCACACTCCAACTTGCCCGAGGTCGGCAAAAATCCAATCGACAGTGCTTATGATGTGGGGTCAGTGGTATGTGTCTTAATGGACGTTGGCGTCTCATACCTGCTTCAACCAGTCGTCTCCGAATGATTTCCTTTGATATCAGCGGATGTCTGGAAGGTGGTAAATGGCGTCGAACCGATTCTAGCGACGTTGTTGGTGCGAATGTGATGCGCGATCCTAGAGCGCATTTGTGTTCCTGGGACGCCCTGACTCTCCGCGACGGTAGACTATCCCTTCTGTGATCCATTATTGCTAAGACCAAACAACTACAATATCGCTCCGAACGAGGTGGCGGCCTATACGCCTGTTCGACCATCCTGCTTCTCTGAGGCATACTACACGCTCCCTCTTAAAGTCCGACAATTGTTCGTACTTTCGCTGGTTACGTCTTAGAGGCATCTCTCGTCACAATACCGTCCATCCAAAACGACAGATTTGTTTGGCTAACACTATAGCACGAGCAATCATGCCTTTAAACTCTCCCAGCTGCGCATCTCATATACGCATAGCGCGCTTACCCTTGTCTCATTGGCGTCGAGATTTTAACCATTTGCATATCTCCTACTAGACTACATTCCTGCGTTTCGGGATAGTAGCTCGATTTCTCCTGGGTGCATATATTTTTTGTGACAGTGTATATATATATATATATATATATAGTTCGAAGAAGTTTAGTGATACCTCTCAGTATGAAAGAAAAGTAGTGACAATCCCGTCAGAACAGAAAAAAGCGAAAGTGGTTAAGTATGAGTGTGGTAACCGCGTATTTAATCTCGCTTGACTATTTAAATGCCTAGAATAACGATCTCTGTGATATTGAAAAATAAACATGCTGTCAAAGGAGCCAGTGTTGCTAGAGGTGTGAAGGCCGTGACCTAGCAAAAGTAACTGACATTAGAAGAAATTGATATATCGTTGTATATTTGGATAAAAAAAATCAAAAACAGTTGGGAGGTGATAGCAAATCCGATGCAATAATTTTCGAGAAGGCATAACAAATGCATGCGGATATGTTAAAAGATAAGCCTGGAAAGATTGTTGAGAGCAGTGAAATGTTTAGAGCCAATCTATTCGACTCCTCCAAGCAATATCCCCTCTCCTCGTCTACTTCTCTGCTATCCCAGTAGGCCATCAATTCCTTTCAGTACAGTTTGAGTGAAGATAAATTTTATTTTATCCAATTATTGTTTTAAGTTTTGTCTGTCTAGTTAAAAAATTTTGTATGAAAAAACAACTCCATCAATTGATAAATTGCCCAGTAAAATGGGAAATTTCTGGTTTTCAGGAACTAATTAATTCCATTTACATTACTCCTCATGGGAAAAATTCGTTCGGTAATCGTCGTTTTCAGTACTAGTTGTACCTTCTGAAACCAGTTAACGACGAGTACCGAGGTACAACTGTATTAAGCTTCAGGAAGCCCTAACATGAAACCTAAGTCATCAAATTTCAGAATACACTGAAAAAAAACACATCGTGCCGACCGACTGAATAATACAGATTAGTGGTCCAAATAATATTATACCAGCCACGAAAACAACAGAAGTATTCTTTTACCTTGTGGGGGTGAATTGCGTAGTGGTCGCAAATTGCAACCTATCACAATCTACTATCACGGCCTCTGGAAAGGTTATGCAGATTTCCAGCTCAAAGTGCATTAGCATCAAGTGTTAAACCTCACATATAAAACTTCGTTCCCGTACTCTCTCACAGATACCTTTGATGTGTTTTGTAGCTGCCAAGTAACTGACGAGCTTAGGTCATCGTGCAAATTAAGGCTAGTGAATAAAGTTGTTGTTTATAAGGTACGTGTTGTTTTTATGCTAAGGTGCCCTACTACAAACAAGACACCTGCCCCTCTACAGTGTTCGACTCGATGCGTACGTATCTTTACAACCTCATTACAAGGTAATGATCAAAGAGAGAAAAACATATCAAAAGAAGAGAAAAGTCCAAAGAGACGTTAATTTCTTTAAACCGCTGAAGAAGCAGGACATTCATTTATTTCCGCTATGACTGAAAAATCCAATTCCCCGAACCAAAGGATCAGTTAATCGAAACATACACTGACACAAATATACCACTAGCCAATAAAAGGGAATAAATCATACAGTTCTTAAACGCCGAATTTATATACATCCAATCAAATCTCGAACTTTTTTGAATAGCTTTTTAGTGATATAATTTACGGTATTTTCCGACGTATAACGCGCACTTTTAACACAAAAAAATTCATCGAAATTTACGGGTGTACGTTATACGCCGGATATAAAAGTGATAGATTTAGAAATAAGGAAAATATGAACATAAAAAAATTAGATATCTACATGTATCTGAATGCTGTTTATTTAAAAAAATGACATACCTTATGAACTTAATCGGATAACATAAATATAAACTTATTATAAACTTATAAACTTATTATCGGATAACATAAATAGTTCGTCATAATTGTCTTCCGTTACATCTTCAGGCACACCATCGAATTCTGTTTCTGAAAGAGAAAACATCTGACTCCTAATTCCGCAAATTCATTCGGGTCAGACGTGCGTTCTTACTTCCTGTTTTCATAATTAGTTACTCCCTCAAGCATTTCCCCCCCACACACACATATTGTTCCCCTTATCGCTTGTCAATTCAGCATGTCATTGTTCGGAAGCCTGGGAAAATCCATCGAATGAATGACTTCAAAAGAAAAGAGCATCGTACATGTACATTTCAGGTTTCTTCGTCAAGAAAAGGGTGCGCATTATACGGAGAATATACCTAAGTATTAAAAAATGTAGTTTGAAATTATAAATTCGAGTTATACGCCGGAAAATACGGTGTTAATTCATCAGTGCAATGATTTTTGAAGAATTGAGGAGCAATATATGTATACTCTTTTAGGAGGGAAGTCTAGATTTTTATAGCGAATTCAAGATTGTATTTAGTTTTTTCACCTCTTACTCTAATAAAACTGAGCAAATTAGCATTAAAAAGTATTTATGTCGTACACATTTTGGTTTATTATGTATGATTAGGGTAACGATGAATAACATAGACTCCATGGAAAAAAACAAATTTCAGGTGGTCTCTTCTAATGAAACTACCGCGGGTTATTAACGTAGGATTACTAATCGTTGCTTACCTTTTTTATATGCATATATGTATGTATGTGTTATGTATATATGTATCTGTATACATGTACGTATGTATATATATACGCCAAAATTTGTCGCATTATGGTACTTTTCTGTCTAACTGTTTACTGCTTGCCCAAGCGATACAAACTGGGTTTGGCGTGCTGCCAGTATTATAACTCGCGACGCAGGACATCTAAAATTTTGCTATCCGGAGGGCCGTTATTCAGAAACGTAATCCTACGTTAAAATACTACTTGCCGTGCTTTCTAATTTTTTTTTTTACTTCTTGAGATTGAACTAATACATTTAGTTCTAAATATCCGATGATATCCGTTGACGGATTCAAAGCATTTTGCAGAGATTAATTACATGTTATATTTTTGTGCTTTATTCCCCTTAAAATGTATCATCCCTTGTGAGAGAGCCTAAAAATTAAAGATTTCTTAAAAAGGGAATCAATAACGTTGTAATAATATTTAATTAACCATATTATGAGTTATCGATTAGGCTGATAACAATAACTTATCATTTATGATACCCAATAATGATGCAAATAATTACGTGCTTCACCAACTGAACTATTCATGCAAAAGTAATCGAGATTTCGGAATATCGAGTTAAGCTGTAGCATTTTATAAATTTACATAATAGAATATTTTTCCAAAAATCTTACTTTATCCATTGATAATAGTATATAAATTATGTAAGAGATTAAAATACATATCTGAATCACATAGAACTTGATCCTTCTCTTCCATGAATTCAGAAGCCATTTTATTCAAAAGCTTTGTGAATGTATACTATAAAAAAAGTGAATTTTACTATGAAATCGCTTTATTGAGTTATCGGGAAAAAAAAACTAGAGTAACGTAATTCCTTCCAAAATATCCTTGCAAAATATTTCCTAACGTTATCTGAACATTCCAAACAGAGATAACAGTATGCAAATTTTAAATCCCCTATTTTAAACTTTAAGCATTTATACAAAATCAGTTATACAGAAGATTCAAAAAAGGCTTCGAGATTTCGAACTGTAATTGCGTAAACAAAGTTTTTTTTAATTTGTAAAAAAAAGCAGCAGATCGAGCGAAAGAATTCCAGATTTCTTTAATGAGATGCCTGGATTACTTTCTTTTATTCAAAAGCTCAACTTTTTATTTTAAGCATCCAAGCATGCTATTTTTTTTTCTTTTTTGTTGGGGACTTCACTCAAAGGACTAAACTGGTTCTAACACGGTGACCTAAATATAAAGTATACGTCTAAGAAATGCTCGCCACAATTTTTTTAGGTACGAGGGAACCCCAAATTAAAATAATCATAATTAAAAATAATAGTACCTCATTAGATTGGTGTAAGGATAGCGGAACCGGACTAAAAATTCAGAACCAGGTTTTAGTTCTCAAATTTTTCCAAAAACCGGGTGCCCGAGTATTACCCAGGTTTCAATAATGGATAACCCACGAAGTATTTGCACTAAATATCAATGAAAACACTATATTTGTTTTCAATATAAAGAATTTCAGTTTATTGAGTAAGAAAAAGATATATTTATTTTTAATTTATTTCAATTACAGTCAATTTAAGGGAATAGGTTCTAAAATCCGAAATTACTAAATTCACTGTGATGATTATGTCTTTATTTTTTGTTTGCTACTAGATTAGAAATTCGTTGAAGACTAGATTCCGTAATTTTAAATAATACAAAATGCAATCTATTTTTTCTGTTTATAACTGCAATAAATAAAATTTCTTTTGAAAAGTCTATATGAAATAAATCAATAAAAACAACTCCTTAAAAAAGTGAAATTACAAAAATGACATCAACTTTGAGCAGGCAAAATTATATATAGAAAAAGAAGTAAAAGATTTAAACAATAGGTTAGATTTCGAAAATTTATATATTTGTCAGCTACAAACTTTATTCCCATACGGTTTAAACTGTAAACTCAGAAGCATATGATATTTTCGAGGGAAACCTACGCAAGAATAATTTGCCTGGTACATTTATGAAACCCAATAATCCCTTGATACCCAATAATTTCTAGCATGCTACTTAAATAATACACCTCAAAGAAGGACTTTCCGGTCTATGGATTTAACGGGCTCATATCCGACTTTGGTAATTTAAAATTATTAAAAAATTGGTATTTTGATTCGGATACAATTAAAGCCAGTTAAGAGTCGGGTTTTTTTTAAACTTATTTCTTTGCATATCAATTTGGTAGGTGGCGCTGTAGTGCGGTGCTGCAATTTTTAAGGGTAATTAGCTGGTTCTTCCTTTCTACTGTCACTTCTCAATTAATCGGGGTAGGGGGAGGTTGCTCGCAAATTTCTGCTTTGTGTAGTTCTTTCATGTACTTAATGTTGTGGGGCAATTCCTAATGCTTCTGACATTCTCTTTTCAATGTGGGGATCTCGGTGCCTTGGGGTGTTTTTTGGCTAGACCTACATCCTAATCAGAAAGTTCACCCTTGAGGCGACCGACTCGGTTAGGCTTACTGATGAAGAGACCGGTTGATTGCCTCGTTATTTATTTTTTGTTTCATTAAATTTTTTTGTTCTTTTAGTTTTTGAATTTTATACTTTGATTTCTATTATTCAATTAAAACAAATCACCATCAGTGGCATATCTTTTGACAGCAGTAAGGGATTGACATCTGAGATGGTAGAGGAGGATCTAGAAGTTAATACTGTAGATGCGCATAAGGTATATGGTTCCAAAGATCTATTTTAGTGATATATCGTAAAGCATAGTAAAACTTTTTATCCCCATTAAAATATTTTTTAACCAAAGATTTGCAATTTTCAAATACCCAGTTCTACAACCATTGGAATAGGGTTTTAGGTTCCAAAATTTTTTCCCGGGTACCTTGTTCTGCAATCCCTAGGTTGGTATATCTTTCTTCTGAAAAACAGCAGGATGATTAAAACACACATCACAGGTAGCAGAGACTTGTCGATGCAAGATTTTGGTTGGTGTGTTTATCGGATTGACTCAGGCTGTCACTGATTTTTCTAGCATGCTACATAAATAATACACTTTAGCAGAATAGTCAAAAATCTAAGTTTTATAGGTGTAATAAATGAAAATCGTAATTTTTTCCCAACGTGGCAGGCTCATTATCATTTGACATTTACCCATTCTGAACTGCGAAATTGTTGGTTTCTTGTAACAGGAGGACAATTTGGTTGAGCCAACATCGCCCTTTGGAGCTACCTGAGCACCTGACTGTGCAACCCCAAGGGTGATATCTGGGAAACTCGTAGACTCCTCTGACCCCCTGCCAACCACAGAAGAAACCACTTATGAATGTAGAAGGCTAATCTAAATCCAATTAATAATTAGTGGTGAAAAATTCTTAACGGGGTGTTGTTGTTGTTGTTGTTGTTGTTGTCCTTTTCGTTGTCGTTGTCGTTGTTCTTGTTATTCTTAACGCACCCTGGCCAGAAGTTCCAGACCAGATCCATATAAGCTTCGGGCAGAGTAATGCTATTCTGGTTTATAATAGCACCACAAGGGTGAGAGTCCATCTAGGTGCCAACCCCAATTTTGACGGAGCTCCCCCAACCCCAGGGGCGACATCTGGGGGGATCGTACCTTTCCCACCCACTGACCTCAAAGAAGGACATACCGGTCTACGGTTTTAACGGGTTCATATCCGACCTAGACATGGAGGCATTTAACAGCGCTTGTAGGGATTCGATTCGAACACCCTCAGTACCGAAAACCAACGAGCTACCGATAGGCTACCTCTGGCCTTCAACGGGGAGTAAATTTTCTTAGTAAAAATTAATTTTATACTTAGTACGAAATTTAAAACAATTTGAAAACCGTTTTCATTAATTTGTGCTTAGTAAGGTATATTTATCGATTATTTTAGTTTTTTTTATATATTATTTTGACCATGAAATTGCAGATTTATAGAATCTTCATCTTGAAATATAATTCATTTTATTTTCTTGAGCGTTGTTAATCTTTTTTTTACAGAAACTCAAAGTTTTTTTTAAAGTTTTTACATCCTCTAAAGAAACAAATCAGTTGTCTTACAAATCAGAAAATTGAGATTTTAGATAGTTCTAATTTTTTTCTTCTTTGCTTTTAGAGTAATCATTAAAAAAAATGAGAGCATTACGCTTATAACTTTACGTCTAAGAAGCGTAACTTTAGTTTGCCTGCAGTATGCTATTTTAAACAAAGCGCATATTTTCAACAATTAAGTTGAAAATGTTCCCCTTTTTTAATACCATCAGATTTTCCCTATTCACAGATAAGTATTCGCTCTCACGAACTGTTCAATAAATTTTAATACGCTCGAGTATTTCAAACTAAATGGAAAGTTTTCTGGAGTTATAAAAAAGAGAAAGTTGGAAAAAAATATTTTCTCTTGTTATTGCTTCATACTTTACGACATTTGTATTAAGTTTCAAGAGCAGGCGATCAACTAGGTTACGTGTAAAGTCTTTTTTTATGCTTTTTGCACGGTAAAACTTTATGCATTAAAGTTTTAAATAAAAAAAGTGTATTTTGAACTAGCGAGCAGCAGAAATTTTTGAAAATGTGTCATTAAAAATTTATCGGGTATTAACAACATTTTGGTTTTTTTCTTGAAGGTGTCATATGTTTCAGTCTGGGAAAACTTACTTTCATTTTAATGGAATATTACAAATTTAAGTAGCAATTAGATTTTATGACATGAATTACAAGTAATTTTTTAACAATACTGTTGAACTATATCTAGCATAAACAGCACAATCCCTATTGATCCTCAGAGGAAATTTAGCTCCTTTCGGTTTTCAAGAGCTTACATAAAATTCATATTTTTTTAGTAATGTATCTTCAGATGCATTTCTAGGATGACACCTTTTATTATTCAGGTTTGACAGAAAGCTGACATAAACGCTTCGATTACGTTAACGACTAAACTTCAATTCCCGCTTTCACCGTATCTGGAAGTCAGTTCGAGATAATATCTGAATGAGGAAAAAAAATTGACTCTGAGTCTTTGGTATCTCATCTTCAACCTCTCAGAAATATATATCTAAACATTGATATAAGCAGTATATCTCGGAAAATTTTAATGCAGAAATCTTACATAAGATGACGTCTTTACATAGTATGTTTCAGCAAAAAAATATTTCTTCTTCACATAAAATATTTCAACGTTTGCCATTTTGTATCTGTCTCGGCATCTAAAAAACAAAAATGCCGCAGTGATATAATCTGTATTACGTTACGTAAACTAGCAGAAAATTTGAAAAAAAATAAATTGTCAGTTCTGGTAACAGTTAAAAAAACAGTACTTCATGGGGTTATTTAAATGTACTTGGCTTCATATTGACTACGATCTCAGTGCCGACAGTTAAATCTTACATACCTAATAATAGAGCGAATTTGAAAGATCATTAATACTCCACATATTATAAAAAATGTCCTAAAATGTCTCTGAGGGAGAGAATTATAATTTAATCATAATGCATTTAATTTAAATTAGGTACTGTAGTGACCCTGTGGGGGGGGGGGGGTCGTAGGCTGTGATCGTATAGTTACACTTTTGCGTCGCGTTGCGACCAATTCTGTCTCAGAAACTTATCTAAGTAAAAGGGTGCAACTCTCAAATAAGACATCATTTTTATACATATATACATATATTTAAATCAATATGTATACATACACATTACTTAGCATAAAGTTGAATTCTTAATACTATTCGATTATTATACAATTCATTCAAGATTACATTTCATCATATTCATCGTATACCCGGCGATGCCGACACTTGCGGGTAAGTGGCGAGTATGTAAATAAGCGAGGATGGGAATTAAACAATGTTAGAAAAATGCTCACCCTGAGTCTGTAGTCACTGTATTTTGGGCTCATTCCCACCACTTGTACACAAATAGTCTGAGTAATATTCGTAGGTCACTGTGCACCACAGTTCTATTAAAAGAGTTCTATATCTCGAAACGGAAAGAGTTCTGGATCTCGTAACTAAAAGAGTTCAGGATCTCATAGTTCGAAGATCACTCAGGAATACACCTCGGATGCTCTTTGTCAATCTTCGGATCTATCAGCAGTGGTCCTCTGTCATAGGCGAGTTCACCTCGGAAGCTGTATGTCGGTCTGCGGGTCTGTCAGCAATGGTCGTAGGTCACAGGCGCGTTCACCTTGGCACCTCGTAGTAATTTTTGTTCCGTTAAGCTCTGATCAATCAGCTCCAATCTCTTTAGATTCCTTTATCATTTAGCAACTAAGAGGTTATGTACACGCTCGTTCAGGTAATGACCAGACAGCATTAGTCTCACTCAATCGTTTCCATTTCTTTTGTCATACAGTTTAACTTCGTCTTGATTTGCGAACTTTCGCTGGACATTCAATCTTGCGTAGTTTCAGGATTCTCCTCAGCCCTGCAGCAGCTTAGTTTATTTTTCTTTCTAGTAGGGGGCTATCTTGAAACGCTCCAACACTGTATATATATTTCCTTCTTTCTCTTTTCCATTGGCTGTCGCCGTTCTGCCTTTCCATTCGCTCGCAAGACCCCTTTTTATTGGGATGAGGGATGGGTCATTCTACTCATAGGTTATATTCTTGATCCCCTTCACTGCATTGGTTGCATCTTAAGTGTTCGCGGGGCATTTTAATTAATTATGGCGCCTGCCTCTGTCTGGAACATTTTCTCACCGGGCAGTTCCTTGCTTCTTCGACCTTTGACATCAGTTTTATAGTTGTCTAATTAATTCTCGATGTTTTATGACATCAGTTTTGTCGCTCTGTACAACGTCTCTCTGGCACCCCTAAGAGTGGGTACTGTAAATCTGGGACTGACAGCCTCCCCTGGGTGGTTCCTACCAATTTAGATAGCCGCCTAAAGATAACGCATATTCACATTCCGCTTATTACATATTTCCCCCTTTGGTGATTAAAAAAAATCGTAAAGCGATCCCGCTTATTGCAGGTACTACTCTCATCAACTGCCTATGAGTAGTAGAAGCACCATCGTATTTCTTCAAGTTTTTCCATAAAGTGAAGGAATCGTGAAATATTATATCAAAGAAGCAAGCCTTTCAAATAAAATACTTGTTGCTATATATATATATATATATATATATATATATATATATATATATATATATATATATATATATATATATATATATATATATACAGTGCCGTAACTAATCATTCCTGTACCCTGGGGATGAATTTGCATTTTGGCCCCTAAATTAATGAGGTTTGAGAAAATAATGAAACAAATACAGCATTTTGGGCCCCCCTTCCAAGCGGGCCTGGGCGGGTGCCCCTGTTGCACCTGCCTAGTTACGACACTGCATATATATATATATATATATATATATATATATATATATATATATATATATATATATATATATATAGATAGATAGATAGATAGATAGATAGATAGAGAGAAAGTTTACTGTAATGATTAACACCAGCTTCTTTCATATCAATCGGTCTAGTTAACTGCATATGATAAATTGTAATCAATTTATTAAGAAGTATATTACAAAATTAAGTTCCGTGTGATACTTAATTTTTTTTTCTAAAGTCACTGATCATACTTTGATATACATTGATATACACTGACATACTTGATATACACTGACACTTGATACACAGTTTCTAAAAGAACGCATTCTTTGGACGAAATAAATTTCTATGAAGACAAAAACATGACATAGATGTTCTAGCATGAAATTGATTCAGTCTTTGATTGAGAAAGCATATTTTCAAAATTTACTCTTTCGTAGAAAAGGTTTATAACAAGGCTTAATTACAAGTTATTGTACTATTTAAAAGCATTGATTCATATCGCAGATTTTCTAGAAATTTACATGAAGTAATTACGCTGATATACACTATTATGAACGAGAATTATATTGTTAGTTTTCTCTTCGAAAATAAAATATCTAATTACAAAATTTATACTTGAATAATCTGCAGTTATTATCTGACGGAGAAAAACTTCTTAAAATAATAATAATGTTTCTCAGACGGATCATTAATTTAATGGTGTCTGAAGTTAATGTAAAATCTGGTTATAAAAATTTAAAGCACTCTAATAATGGTTTGAACAATGTGATACAGCATTGATTTATAATTATAAAGCAATAAACGAAATTCGGAAAATGGATTTTTTATTTTGCTTGTTCATTAACACTAGAAAAGTATAATAGCTTCCTGTTAAAAGTTTAATCTTTTCTTAAAGCGCAAATCTCAGCTGCAATTGTGAATGGACATTTTAACAAAGAAATCAATTAAAAATTCAATTAACAAAAGGAATAATTCTAATTATCAAAATTTTTTCTCGAATTTACGACGCTTCTTAAATATACTGAATGCCGTGAACTGATGCTTGACGAACAGTCGTTCGATAAATGTGTCAAACGTAACACATGTGATCACTCATGTAAAACAATTAATTTTCTTTCAAAGTGTTAGGTGCCATCTAAAGTATGCACAGTTTTGTTATCAACAGCGTTTCATGAAGAGGAAAGATTGCATTTAGATTATTAGCTTCGAAGATAAAAGAAAAAATGATTTTCTTTTCGGGCAGAGCTTTTTGGTGATATTTTTTTATATTTATGACATATCCAGCACATTTTTTAACCTGAAATATTTTCTGATTTTTACGACATGAGCTAATTTCTTTGATAAATGTAGCTTTTGCGCGTTTAGTTAGTTGACTGATTTTAAAAATATTACAGCGGAAGACACTACACAAGTTTGTTTCATAACTTTTCTATGAGAATTCGTATGATTGGTTGACCCCTTTATAAGGTACCCGACTACGTTTAAAACGTCGATTTATAGGAAAATTCCCAAATATTTTCAAGTCTTGCATCTTAAAGAATGTAAATTTCTGTTTCTAAATCTGCTTTTTCTGTACAATAAAACAGCATTGAAATTTTGGTGATTTAAAAGAGAGCAATAGCTGTCTTATTGAACACATGCGAAAACTTTAATTATTTTTTGAAGAACTTATTTTTCATCAAGAATTCTGTACGACTATTGTGATAATTCAAAACGTTATCCTTGTGTGTCTTTGATATCTTTCATGTACATTTTTCATAATACATAAAAAGCAATGAACTACAGATTTGGTTTTAGGTATATGGTTTGCTGAATTTTAGCTGAATTTATAGAAAATCTCATGATAAATTACTGAAATTTTATTTGTAATAGCATGCAATCACCTTTCTTTTATTTCAAAATATACATTAGCTTTTTCTTTTGTCTAAGGCGGAGACACTTTGCCGTGAGAAATTCGACTTTTGTTAATCACCGTGATTTACTGCCTACTTTTTAATGGCAGCGCTATATAGGTGAGCCAGCATTGCTTACAATGAGGAGAACGGCACGAAAACGACCTAGCCCTATTTGGGATTTGAACCCAGGCCCACGACGTGGCAGCTCAGAACGCTTAACTAATACACCATGAGGGCGGCTACATTAGGTTTTAGTTCTTTACACTTATAAGTAAGTGCCTTGCGTGCATATTGTTACTAATTTTGTAACTTAACCTTTTACACGCCAATGTTCTCAAAAGGGAACATCAAATTCAAAATTCTGTGAAAAATACAATTTTATTCATATTGCACTATAAAAATTATTACTTAGAACGAATATATGGATTGATTTTTTGCCATCGAGGTTACGTTAATAAAATAAATAGTGTCTAGGAGAAAAAAATCGTAACTTTGGCTTTTTTCTAACTTTTCATCGAACAAAATTCAAAAATTCGTATAAAATTCAAAATTCAACAAATGATTTTAAAATTAAGAGGGAGTAATTAAAAATGATCATTTTCTTGGTAGAACATAAGTTATATCAATAAAGATTAAATTTTATTGTTACTATTAGATGAAAAATATGCATGTTCCCAAAAGGGAACATTGGCGTGTAAAGGTTAGTTTTTCAACATAATTAAGTTATTTTGATTACAGTGCATAGGAGTATTGATAAAATGTTTTCGAATACGAGAGCTATTAGTACTTATCAAGGAAAGATGTTTATGACTGCGATCTACTTTCATTACGCCTGTCCCCCCCCCCCGTGTGTGACGGAGAGGGGGGAGGGGGACTCCGATGGGTCTGAAGTGGATTACTCATAGCTGCCGCTGAAAAACGCGTGTTTGCTCATAGTTAGACGTTGTTTATGACTCTATTGGAGGGGCACAAAATATGTTGGAAAACACGTGATTATGAGTTCTGATTATTTTCCTTTACTCTGCGATTTTCTTCAATTGAGAGAGGATATGTCACTTCCATTCTAAATTGAGTACAGATGAATTAATCCATAGTGCCCTGTTACGATCATCATTCGGGTAAATTGTGTATACGGGGTAAACCAATATAGTTTGGTTTTAAAATATGGATGTTGTGTTCCAGCAGTGGCTATTCATATGCTATGAGAATCTATAGTGGAAAAATTTCAGAAATAGAAAACTCTCCTCTTGGATCTAGAGTTGTGTGGGAGCTTCTATCCAGTGTTGAAAATCCAGAGATGCATGAAATTTTCATTGACAACTTTTTCTCATCACACAAGCTGTTTACCGAGTTTTCTGAAAAAGGGTTTCAAAGCAACTGGCACGATTCCGGAATTTCGGACAGGAAGATGCTTTTTCAAATCACCAAAGGAAGCCTCAAAATGGCAAGGAGGAAATTTTGAGTATCGAAGTGATGGTCAAGCTTACATTTGTCGCTGGACATCCAATTATTCGACCCATGAGCCTATCGTAAAACCAAAAGAAAAGAATTGATGTTTCTCAGCCACATCTGATAAAAATGCATAATGAGGGGATGGGAGGTGTCGATTTACTAGACATTCTTCTTCGATCATATCGACCTATGTTTAGAAAAAATCAAAAAATGGTATTGGAATCTATTTAGCAATGCGCTAAACATGGCTGTCGCTGCTGGATGGATTTTGCATTTACATTTGCACAAAGGTACAACAACAGAACTATCGCATCTCAGGAGAGAAGCAACTTTGTGTTTGCTTCTCATGAAATTGAAAATCCACTCTGTTCCTGAACCTCACGCACATTGCTATGAATCTTTGAGACAATCAGATACACATTTTATTGTGCCATCAGCACAAGGATATTGTGTTGTATTCCAAACGAATACTAGAAAAAAAATATTTTGTGTGAGAAAAGACTGCATGAGAAATACTTTCCTACCTACGATGGACAGCAGAAAACACGTAGAGCAAAAAAGCTAAGAACAGAAATTATTTTTCGTTTTCTTTTTCTTATTTTAAAGAATTTCGGTAGATTTTTTTTATCTCCTTGTATTTGTTAGATTTTCATTCATATTATTATTGTGCTGTGAATTTTTACACAGAGATTATCTGTTACTTCCTTTTTTCTAATGGGGGGGGGTTGGACCCCGACTATTTTTCTGCTTAACCTGTGCTATTACTCTATAACTTTTAGAAATTTACTTATAACTATTAAAAAATTGGGTACAGAAATCGAAATTTGAATGTAAGGGTCGTTAATCATATTTTATAAAAACATGTGGAAAAACTAAGTGTTTCCCGCCAATGTTCCCTTTTGGGAACATGTTATAAATCATATACAAAAATCTTTTTCTTGAAAAAAAAAAGTACTCATAGTTCTTATGTTTGAGTTTTAATGTGATTTTTATCAATAAATAGTTTGTGTTACCTTTCGATCATAGTGCGGTGTGTAAAAGGTTAATATGTCTTTAGCTTAAATTACCTTTAAAATTGTTATTCTGCTTGCAAAATAATACATTATTATCGTTTGTTCCATATAAATAGTCGTATTAGCTAAATTTCTGCTGTACCATGTATTTAAAATAGGGTTTCTATGGTATCTCGCCAAATTGGCGAGATATTGGCTTGTTGGTGACGTTTTTGGCGACTACTTTTTGGTGCCAAATTTGGTGCGATAATGTCGCCAAACTTGTTGATTTTCCCAAGCGTGGTATTTTCTGGAACATTGTAGAAATCCCAAGACTCTCTAGAAGCTATAAATACAGCCTCAATTCAGAGTTCAGGGTTCAGATTTCAGTTTTGAGTTGCTAAAAGCGCCGCTGTTAGCTGTGAGATTTTCTTTGGAGAACTGCTCGGATTTATGCCGCGATAAGTGCGGTTTCATGCCGCGTCTTTTGTGTTAAGTTTTACCGTACTTCTGTGATCTAGAGATAGTATTAGTTGCACTGTATTCAGCTTCTCCCGAACTGTAAACTGTGGTATTTCTACTTCCTGTAAATAAATCTTTGTTCTTATTCTGTCTTATTCAAAGTCCATTAAACCGCCGAACGCGAACTGGGAATTTGTAACAATATGATGAAAAACGTTAATATTACATGCATAATTTTTGTGTACAGCTAGGGTCATTTATGTAAAAATTTACTAAATATGATCAATATTCTTCGACTTTATAAAATCTTGCCTAGATATTGTGTATTTTATCATTATATTCCTGCTTTGGATTTGTTTTGCACCGAAAAATCTGACATGACTTTTCACTAGTAAAGTGTTTCGAAAAAATTACTCTAAATGTATTTGGATACCTTAAAAATGACTTCAATATCTTGAAAATTAAAAACTAGAATAGACAACAGGTAATAACATGTAGTCCTGGATTAAATTTCTGGAGGAGGGCAGGATTCCCACTGGATTGTCCAGCCATTGAAGAATGAAATTCACTCAGAATATTAAATTGTGACATGGGAGTAACTGTTAGGAGAAAGAGAGTTTTTTGCATCCATCTGGTCATTTAAAACCCGAGACTAATCAGTGAAATTTTCCTATTCGTAACCGTTGCTGCGGTTGTTTAGTGCTTAGTTATCGTCGCAATTTGCAGCAGAACATCACATCACTGATGAAATTAGTAGTTTGTTTTTGCAGTTTTAACTCATAAGCAAACACTCTGTAGTTGAGCATCTTTTGTTAATATGGTATATCCAAACTTGCAACGCTTAAAATAAAGACCTCAAATGGTAACAGTTTTGCTTATTTTCTATCAGGACCAAAACACGAAATTAGACAAAGAGCAGACACCGCTGACAGTGTTACACAACTTGATGAGGTGTATCTGAAAACAGCTTTTTATTCTACAATTTTCATGCCCTTCAATTCCCTCCTATTCATGCCCTCGTATTCTTCAATTTTCATGCCCTTAAGCTTTCAGCACGATACAAAAAAACCATCTTCTAAAGATGTTAGATCGACATAGCCTGTAGTTTTGGGAGATATTTTTTGTTGTTGTTCTAACATGGATTGTACTATATAAAAAAAGCTGACGCAAAAAAAATAAATGAAAAACAGTGATTTAATTTTTTATCTGGTTAGTTGATTAGTTTGCGATGGCAGTTGGGCTAGTAAATTGGATAAATATAGAGTAATCTTATCTCCATAATGAACTAAACTTTCACTCCATAATGAACTAAAATTCTAAAATAATTAGGAACACAGTTACTTAAAATACTTTCATAATATACGCCTCTCTTTCAACAGATAATGTTTAAGAAAAAAATGAAAATTCGATCGGAATAAATTTCCAAACAAACTTCTTAACTAGACTACAGCAACTGATTATCATAAAAGAATTGAAGTCTAAATTATTTTTTCATTTAACCAAATTTCAAAATATTTTTTGAAAACACTTGCTTCTTTAATAAGTTTACAGTCTGCCTTTTTCTCTGTCTTCAAAAGTCTTCATTTCATAGAGAAAACTAAACATTTACGTGAATATCGGTTCCAAATTTTTCCATGAACAACCTCATAATTATTTCTCTCAGTACCCATAAAATGAAACAAAATTTAAAGAGTAGACAACATTTTTTATACGTAATCGATATACTATTTTATGGAAACTAATTTATCTAGATATATAACTATAATAACGTCGAGTACGAACATCTGGGTGGAATTTCAATAACATCATCCCCGTTTCCCAATATTTCGAACAAGCAATTCACTGAGGAATGAAACAAAGCAAATAGTAAAAATGCAATCACAATAAAAACTGTCGTAACTAGGACAATGTTCTTTCTTTATACGAAAAATCTTCTTACCTCTAAGTACCCTATTTCTCAATTATGGGCCTTTTTGAATCAGAAATAGAAATAATTCAAGTAGAAAATTACATTTTTTTTATAAAGATTTGTTCCAAGGAATAGAATTTCAAAACTCCCTAAATAAAATTAAAAGAAAATGTTTTGGCTACTTATATTTATGAATTTGATTACTTCCGAAAGTGACAGCATTTATATCCACACGTTTATGCTAAACTTATGTTCTGCCTCATTGACATAGCATCATTTACTGCCTCTTTGATTCTTCTATCCTAATGGGAAATCTCTAATATGTTATTTCGTTTTAAGTAAATTTTCTGACTCACATTATTTAAATATTATAAATTATATTTAACAAAAACAAACACACACACACACACTCATACAGAGAGAAAAAGACACCTAGATAGATAGATACACTGAACAGCCAATACAACTGGTACCGACGTGCGTATGCAAATAACGGAGAAATGCAACTAATCAGAGTAACGCGATGCGGTCGGCAGCAATTATATAAAACTGCAGGTGTCTGGCGAAGCTGTTAGATCGGTTCCTTCTGCTACAATGGCATAGGGATGAGACATCGATGTCGATGTTTTCAAAACATCGATGTTTTAAACATCGATTTATTGAAGCCGATGTTTTTTTAACATCGATGTTTTTTGCTCGATGTTTTACGTTGTCTCGATGTTTTTTTTAATGAAAAAGTACCGTAATAAAAAAAATTTACCACGTAGCATAATTTTCACACTCAGTAAATGTAAGTCTGAATTCTGAAAAGGAGGAATACAAAAGGAGGAATGATTCCTTAGCAAATAGACAAATGGCAATTAACAACCAATGAACCAATCAGATCGCTTGGAATGTTCCTGACACTCCAGAACCTTCCATCGGGTTTTATTTTACAAATAGTATATACACGAGTGCATCCAATGAAGTTTTTGTTTCGTTCTGGTTTTATATAAGTTGACGTTAATATTATTAGTAAGATGCCTCCCAAAAGTACCATTTGGAAATATTTTTACAAAACCTCTGACAAATTGGCAAAATGCAATATTTGCCTTAAGTCCCTTAAAACTTCTGGCAATACCACGAATTTATATGGACATTTGAAGGCAAAACATGGCGGTATTTACAACGACAATTTTGAGTCATCAATGTAGCCCAAAGCAACCCAGTTTTTGTCATTTATGTCTGCCCAATCAGAGAGTAAAATTAAATCACCCCTCCCCCCACGACTAACGGAAATAACATTAATGTTAGAGATTACTAAACCAGTTTTAAAAAATGGATGTTCTAAAACATCGATGTTTAAAAACATCGATGGTTTTTGGGCGATGTTTTATTAGCATCGATGTTTTAATATTGAATATCGATGTTTCAGAACATCGATGTTTTGTTATCGATGTCGCATCACTACAATGGCAGTATATCCCGATTTTTGTGACATTGAAAGTGGCGTTATAGTCGGCATACGATAGATGGGACATTACATTTCCGAGCTAGCGATGAGATTTGGATTTTCTCACATGACCATTTCACGAGTTTACCGTGAATATTATGTATAAGTTAAAACATCAAATCTCCGACAGCGGTGCGGCCAGAAAAAATACCTTGAAAGAACGGGACTGTCGACGACCGACGAGAATACTTAAACGAGATCGACGTACAACACTTCTCAAATTCCTGCGGGTTTCAGTGCTGGGGCATCAACAAGTGTGAGCGTGCGAACGGTTCAGCGGACCGCCATTGATATTGTCTTTTGGAGGCTCGGACCCCTCGTGTACCGTTGTTCACTACACAGCACAAATCTTTACGGCCCGCCAACCCCTCCATTGGAATGTTGATGACTGGTAACACGTTGCCTGGTCTGACGAGTCTCGTTTCCAATTGTATAGGGCGGATTGACGCGTATGGGTATGGAGACAACCTCAAGAATCCATGTACCATATATGTCAATAGTGGACGTTCAAGTTGATGCAGTCTCTGTGAGGGTATGTGGCGTGTGCAGTTGCGTGATATGGGACCCCTGATACGTCTAGGGATGACTGTGACAGATGACGGGTACATAAACATCCTGCCCATGGCTTCAGGATCACTCTTCTGACTTTGGACACTTCAATTATCCACCTAAATCCCCAGACATGAACGTTATTGAGCATATGGCGGAAGCCTTGCAACGTGGTGTTCAGAAGAAATCTCCATCCCCTCGCATTCCTATGGATTTGTGGACTTCCCTGCAAGATTCATGGTGTCAATTGCCTCTGGGATACCTTCAGACATTTGTCGAGTCCATACCACGTCGTTTTCCGACTCTTCTTCGTGCTCATGGCGGCCCTGCATGGTATTAGACAGGTGTACAAGTAATTCTGTCTCTTCAGTGTTTATATATATATATGTGTGTGTGTGTGTGTGTCATTTAGCATTATAAATGAAGTTCTGCTGGATAATTCCCTTTAATGCAGACATTTTTTGTAAGTATAATTTCATAAAGATTTATGTGGAATGCTATATAGTGAAACACTACTGGCGGTTGCCGTGACAACCGCAAAGTCACATTCTGACGAGTAGCAGCAGAGAAAGTGAAGGAACCGTAAAGTTATATTCTGTCGAAGGGCAAAAGAGAAAACTAAACTATGTGGAGAAAAAAATGTTAAATGTTCTATATGAAGATTATGTGTTTTATTTTGTGTTCGTTTTAATAAAATATTTTAAAGAATAATAGAATTCTCGAGTCCCTTAAATTTATATAATTTAAAACTGGCACTTAACAAGTAGATAACTTAGAACTGTTGCAACTTTTTTTTCTCCATTAACTGTAATGTGAGCATTTGTAGTGATAATCATTTACAAATCTGAGGATATTCTTTCCATTGCATTTAATCAAGTTGATACAAGAAGAAAATATTAAACATAAGAGGCGAACTCAATTGTTATACAATAGCCTCAAAGTAATCAAATCGTGTTAAAAAACAAGTACCGTGGTTTTCGGACCATTAGACACACCTTTTTACATAAAAAAATCGACTTAAAATTGGAGAGCGTCTTATGGTCCGAAGGTAACATTAAAATAAAATGAATATTTTATTATATATATATATATATATATATATATATATATATATATATATATATATATATATATATATATATATATATATATATATATATATATATATATAATAAGGAGGGAGAATTATGGTCTGGGGAATGTTTTCGTGGTATTCTCTGGGTTCACTCATCATTGTGGAAGGCACGATGGATCAACACAAGTATGCATCTATCCTTGCGGACCATGTTCACCCCTACATGCAAATTGTTTTTCCTCGGGATGATGGCATCTACCAGCAGGACAATGCGACGTGTCATACAGCTCTCAGTGTACATGCGTGGTTCGAAGAAGACCAGGAGAAGTTTACCGTACTCCATTGGCCAGCAAATTACCCGGACTTGAACCCAATCGAGAATCTGTGGGACCACCTCGATCGGGTTGTTCGCACCATGGATCCTCACCCACGTAACCTAGCGCAGCTAGCCACGGCACTGGAGTCGGCATGGCTCAACATCCCAGTAAACACCTTCAGGAACCTAATTGACTTGCACGTTTCGCAGCGGTTCGCTCTACGAAAGGTGGTTACTCTGGATTTTGACAGGTGGTTACATTAATGTGACTGGACTGTGTGTGTGTATATATATATATATATATATATATTATGTATATTTTTTATTTATTATATTTATTTTATACATAATATTTATTACATTTATTATATATATTTTTTATCTTTATTAAGTAAGAAATTGAAAATATCTTTATTTACCTAGCAAAATAGAAAATATTCTTTACTTAAAATTCTCCCATAAATGAGTCGCGTCTTATGGTGCAAAGGTAACATTAAAATAAAATGAATGTTTTATTAAATATATTATATTTATATTTGTTATATATATCATATATATATATATATATTTATTATATACCAGGTGATCGTAATTAAACTTGGCCTATTCAGAGATCTCTGTAGCTGTAACTAAAAGGCGGATTGAGCTGATATTTTGCAGATAGATAATTCGAAGGATTCGCTGAAAGATTCCCTGGAAAAAAGTTCGAAAAATGTCCACTAGGGGGTGAATTACATGGCAATAATTTAAACAAGCTACAAATTCCAATTCCAGCATAATTTATTTGTTACACACTGTCTAGAGATGTAAAGAAAACTATTCAAAGTGGGCTCCCTCATTAGTATGCAAAATGTGCAGGCGATGAACAGCGTGTTCAACAGCGGACCGCAGCTGGTTGCCAGTAATCTGTCGAGCATACAGTGTTATGCGGTCCTTCAGGTCAGGCAAAGTTGTAACATTCCCTACAAGGAACATTCTTTAAATGGCCCCATAACCAAAAATCACACGGAGTGAGATCGGGAGAACGGGCCGGCCAAGGAATAGGAAACGATCGGCTAATAACCCTCTCATCCGTAAAATGTGGTCGCAAAAACCTCCACACACAGAGTCCATTATGTGGAGGGGACCATTCTGCATAAAAGTAATAGACTCAAGGCACTGTCGCTTCTGGAGTTGAGGTAAAAAGAAACTGCCGAGCATGTCACGATATCTGAAGATTGTTACAGAACGTATGATAGCGCCATTATCTTTAAGTTCTTTGAAAAAGAATGGTCCAAGTGTAAATTGGGAAGTGAATCCCTACCAGACAGTAACTTTAGGCGAGTGTTGCAGAATTGTGTAGAAGGCACGTGGATTTTTCAAGATCCTAATTCGACAATTCTGGGTGTTCACTGTTCTATTCAGATAAAAATGAGCCTCGTCACTCCAGAGAATGTTCCACGGCCAGGAGTCATCAACTTTCATTTGGGCAAGAAAAGTGAGGGCAAAAGATAAGTGACGGTCACTGTCGGTAAGAAGCAGTTGTTGGTTGTGTCTGATCTTATACGGAAAAAATGTCACTATTTTTCTCAGAATCTTCTGCACTGTGCTATATGGTACGTCTAATTGTCGTGACACTGCACGTGCACTTCTGACTCTATGATCATTTGTCAGTGACTGCTCGACAACGGCCGTTGCTACTTCTGAAACGACTTCTTCGCTGATAGGCTTTCGCCCACTGCCACGTTGAATGCTTAAACACCCAGTGTTTTCAAATCGATATATCATGTCTCTCACACCTTGTGGAGACATTGAACCCAACGCAATTTCTTTTGACGTTGAATTTCGCGAAGAGCTGCAACAGCATTTCCATGGTTTTGATAAAAAAGTTTTACGATTAACGCACGATTAACGAATCTGGGGCTGTGAGTGCCGCTCTGACGATTGCTCGGTCTTCACGTTCTGTCGTGTCTCTAGGCCAACTGCTTCCTTCTTGACGTTGTGTTCGGCTATGGTTCACCCATTCCTGCCAACATCGTATAATAGTGGCATCGCTCCTATCCAAATGTCGAGCAATTCGCCAATTAGACCAACCGGCTTCTTTGAGCCCAACTACACGTCCTCACTCAAATGCTGACATCTGTGCATATTGTCTGCGCACTTATATGCGAGGCATAGTTGCTGTCTACCTGAGTACACGGAAAGAAATTCGCAAAGAGTTTATGACCTGGAATCGAAATTTCTCCTCTTTAATCTCCTGCCAATTGCGCAGTTAAGATGCGCTGCACCGTCACATGTTCATTCATTGGACTTTAAAATTTTGCATTTCCCGTCGAAACCTGTATGCATATGGATTTGGGACTAATTTGCATTACCCCTTCTTAGTGCATCGTTGTTTGTTTTGGGTTGTGTTTTTTTTTTTTTTTTTTTTTTTTTTTTGGGGGGGGGGGTTGTCTAAGAGTGTATATATTTATTATTATATTATATAAGTTTTTATCTTTATTAAGTAAGAAATTGAAAATATCTTTATACAGTATACCTAACAAAATACAAAATATTCTTTACTAAAAATCCTTCCATAAATTTGCGGTGCGTCTTATGGTCCGAAAAATACGGTAATTCGAAAGGGAATAAAATCCAATCATACGAGAGCAAGTTTATAAAATCAGTTGATAGAGGAGATGATTTACGAAGGTAATAAAATACAGCGATTTAATGGAGTGTTTGTAAAATTAAAATATCATACAGATCCCAGTGCATTTATTTACGTAAGAAGTGTATAAAAAACAATGTATGCCCCGCTATCAAGTATACCTTTCTATCAATAATCTTCAATTTTCTTTCATAGAACCATAAGTGGAACAAACTTTTATTTCCTTTTGTTCAACTTTCGTCGAGTTTTACACTTGTTTACTTTCTATTCGTTTATGAATAATGGTGCAGAAGGAATGAATAACTTAACCTTTTCAAAGCCGTATGAGTCTTCGCTCACAAAAGACTTCCCTTCAGTGTTGGGAAATTTCTGGCTTCGACACTCTCAATTTCCGCCCTCTAATAGCTTATTCTCCAGCTTTCTATTTATCGCAAAGAGCTAAAATATGACACATTTGGCGCTTCTTTGCATACCAAGTATATATACTTTATTATAAGTTGGATTCTTATTAAGAAGTGTTCATACTGGATGCAAGAAGACGGAGAAATGATTTTTTTTAACTTTTTAAAACTTTTACAAATTATCCTAAATATTCACTCCCATTTTTTTTCTAATTACAGTTAATGTAAATTATGGAAGTTTGTAACAACTCTCACTCTGCTATCTCTGGGTTAATCAACTTAAAGGTGTAAAGAGTTACCAAAATTTGAGACTCCCTTCTCTTCCCCAATATCGGATTTTACAGTTTTCCACTTTTAAGTAAACCTCAAAAATTTTCTTTGTCCAACAGAAAAAAAACTTAATCTAAACAATCAAAGCTTTATTTCGTTTTAAAATAAACCCTTTAAAAATAGTTTTTTTTCTTATATTTTACACGACTTTCCGCTTTTAACTTCTAAATAATTAATTTAAAAGAAATGAAACATACATTTTAAATAAGTTTTTTAAGAAAGTTTCACTCTTTGCTAAAACTATACTAATTTTTTTTCAACTCAGTTTATAATAGTAAGTTTTTTATTTAGTTAAGAAATGGCGTAATTAGTTTTCAGCAATAAGAGCGAGGATCCGTGACTAGAGGTACTAATGGTTGAAGTTAAAAAAAATAAAGTAGACAATTTCAGCTTTCGGAAAAGTTCATCGCAATCCATTTTTATGAGTAAATCAATTGACTTAAACTCATTAGTCGAGTCATAATACAATGACTTATTTCATTCCTGATAAAGGTTATAATAAAGACCTTATTTTCACTCTCCACTCCTAATTTTTAGGGCCCTAAGTCTAGTAAATATATATATAAAGAGAGAGAGAGAGAGAGAGAGAGAGACGTACGTGTCGTGGGGATAGATCATGGGAAAATGGTGCGGATTGAGTTATATTTAATGTTTTAACGAATAAAGATATTGGTTATAATTTAAGTAGCTAATATCACCGGCCTCCTATCAAGACTGCATATTAGAGTAAAAGAAAAGAAGGATTTATTCTGCAAACAACTGGATTAATAAGTATGGACCTTTAAGTTAAACGTAGTTAAGCACGATATATATATATATATGAAATATCATAGCAATAGGCATCGTTGGAACGGTTGATATTGGAATACCTGTAAAGGAATTCTTGGGACGCAGTAAACAGGCGATTGGGTTAACACAGCTTTATTGACGTTTCATACGTAGTTTCCCCATAGGAAGGGAGCTAGACCGTGTGACATATTCTATGTACAATCATTATAAAGAAGAGCCCGGCTTCATGCCGTGTTCACATTTTATATCGGGAACATACAGAAGACTTGGTGTAAGCAATAATCCCTATGACGCTATGCTACGTCATGGACTAGGGCGTGTCCGATGATTCTTATCGGTTCAGTCTCCCTAGACAGAGGCTGTTCTAAGTCTATCAGGATATTTCTCTGTCTATAGGGGAACGAAGGGATTAACTACTGCAAACTTTAAGAGCTATTATATCATCATTAGAAATGGAATAAATTATGTTTTATAGGAATATAGACAAGTCAGATAATTAATATAAAAATTATGTTTATATTACATCCCCCCCTCAAAGAAAAAGAAATTCCCCATGCCAAACAAAAGAAAAAAATTAATTTACCTATTCTGACAATTTAAAACTGAACCTATCCACCAACTCTTCTGTGTACAAAACTAACATTCAAATCTCTGAATGCTCACTTATAAAATTTTTAACAACAATCTTTGCATAATATTCTCTCCAATTTCAATATTCTTTGCAAGTTCAACATAAAAATCGCAACGTATACTACAAAAAGCACAATACAATATAAAAATATAAGACGTCTTGAAGAAAAAACATGTGGTAACAAGTGGTGACAACCATGGTTGTTTTGTTTTTTGGCTTATACAGTCTTTTGCAGAGAAATTATTGTCCTTTCACTGCTGAGCCAAATAAAAATGAATACAAATGCACTATCATAATACTGAAAAAAATTGCAATACAACAATACGTAAAAAAATACAACCATATAATAATATACAGACATACATACTTTATTTACATTATTCATGACTCAGTTTTAATTTTTCTGGTACATGGTATTTTCGTAACTTCGAAACATGCACAACTTCTGAAGATTCTTGAGAGTGGGTATTTTTCTTATTAATTTCATAATTAACGTCAGAAATTTTGTTAAGGATTTTATAAGGACCACTGAAAACTGGAGACAGTTTCCTAGTATTAGGGTATTTAAATTCTTCATAAATTACCGACTCATTAGGTGTAAATTGTATATCCACAAATCTAGCATCGTAATGTATTTTATTCCTATCATGGTAATGTTTTGTTCTCTGAACTGCTATTTTTCTCGCCTCTTCAACAGGAGGATAAATACTTTCCTTTAACGGATTTGTATATGGAATTGTGCCATACATTAAATAGGCTGGTGGAAATTTAGTAACGGAATGGTGGGTCAAGTTGTATTCGTGAGTTACTTCCTTTAGTAATTTAGGCCATGGAACTTTTGTAGATGATTCATTAATTTTACATTTTAAACGTGTGATTATTGTTTGGCCTAATCTCTCCACTTTGCCATTCGTTTCTGGTCTGTGTGCTGTAGTCAATAGTTGTTTAACGTTATAATGCTTAAGAAATTTTTTAAAATGAGAAGATGTGAAAGCTGGATTTCTATCACTTAAGATACTCTTTGGCACTTGAATTTGAAAAATTTGGTTTAGGAAGTTAGTGTAAGTTTCTGTTGTAATTGATTTTGAAGCAAAAGCCCATATAAATCGAGTGTGATGGTCAATAATTAACGTCAGGTATTTTTTAGTTGAATTGTAATGGTTAAGGCCACCCACACTATCAATTGCAATCAAGTCAAATGACTTGTCAACCGGAGGCATTGATTGCAAAAGTCCAAATCTTTTTTGTCGAGGTTTTTTATTTACTTGACATGTATGACAATGCTTAATAAAATTACTAATATCAGAAGTTATATTTTGCCAATAATAAACAGGGGTGAGCAAATTAATTGTTTTTTGAATACCAGAATGGCCAAATTTTTCATGAGCAATTTTGAGTAATTTCAGTCTTAAAGAAAAAGGTACTACAATCTTTGTAAACCCTTTTTTACGAAGGCATAAAACATTGTTAATTTCGACAAATTTTCCAGTTAAATTGTCATTTTTTTTGAGCCTCGGTAATTTCACTCAACTGCAAGAGATGTGATACCTGAATTTCAACATTGCTTACAATAACATCATTGTGTACATTGTTATCTAGTACAGCACGAGAGAGCATATCTGCTTCGATGTTTGTGGTGCCCTTTGTATATTTAATATCATATTCATACATACTTAACTGCAAAGACCAGCGGAACAATCTTCCTTTTAATTTTTTAACATTTTTGAGCCAAACTAACGCCGCATGGTCCGTATGTATGGTAAATGTTTGTCCGAAAAGATAATGATGAAACTTATTAAAAGAATCCACTATAGCGAGACATTCCAGCTCAGTAATACAATAATTTTTTTCATAATCTTTTAATGAGCGGGTGTGAAACGCGACAGGGTATAGGACACCAGAAGCATCTGTTTGTTTTAAAACCGCTCCTACACCAGTGTGACTGGCATCAACATAAATATGACATTCAGCTTTTGGATTAAAAATTTTCAACACAGGTTTACAAATTAAAGTTCTTTTTAACATTTCAAACGCTTCTTGGCATTTCTCAGTCCATTGCCAAGGTGTATTTTTTTAACAAGTTATTTAGTGGCTGTCTAATAGTGGCATATTTGTCAATAAATTTATGATACACATTAATTGAACCGAGAAATCTTTGTAAAGATTTTACATTATTGGGTGGTTTTAGCTTTTTAATAACCTCAATGTTGGTGTTATCCGGAGTGACAATCCCATTGGTAATTTCATATCCTAAAAATTGAATTTGTTTTTGTAAAAAGGAACATTTAGAAAATTTTAGTTTTAAGTTTTCCTGTCTGCAGATATCAAAAATTTGTTGAATGTGTTCAATATGATTAGAATAGCTATCTGAAAAAATTAAAATATCATCAAAATAATTTGCAGCAAATGTAATTTTATATTTAGTTAAAATTCTACGAATTGTTCTCTGAAAAATGCTGGGTGCATTGCGCCAACCAAAAGGTAAACGTAGCCATTCATATAATCCATTATGGGTTGCAAAAGCGAGTTTTTCTGTGTCATCTGGGTGAATAGGGATATGCCAGTAACCTGAGGCCATGTCCAATTTTGAAAAATATGTACTTTGAGCTAGTTTATCAATCAATGTCTCGACCAGAGGTAATGGTTCGGCATCCGACTTCGTCACCTGATTTAATTTCCTGAAATCAATACATAACCTATTCTTTTTGTTTTCATCTTTTTTATAAACAAGTGTTACTGGTGCCGAAAATGGAGACGAACTTTCTTTTATGATATTGGCTTTTAATAACTCTTCAATTTGAGTATCAATTTCTTCTTGTTGTTTTGGTGAAGTTTTATATGCGCGTAACGAAACTGGCAAATCGGAAGTCAATATCACTCTTTGGGGTTCTATTCTTACTGATCCCACGTCATATTTATTTTTCGCAAATATGTCTTCATATTCCTCTAAAAGTTCTTTTATTTCGGAACTTCCTACATTTTCACTCATTTTCGTTTTTTCCTCGACTGTACTCTGATAATGTGTGCACCCATTACCAGAATCCATCTCGGAAACATTCGAAAATGTTAAAACTTTTTTATTTTTAGACTTTGTCTTTACTTCCTTTTTCTCTTTAACGTTATTAACATTTAGCTCAACATGATTTTCGGGCACGATATGCAAAGACAAATCGCTGCATTCAGAACTAGAGAAAGTGATCAGTTTTCTCCCATCCTGCTCCACAATTTGGTTCGCACAATTAATTACCAAACGAAAATCAACACAACTCTTTAAACCCAAGAGGGCATATGGTAAATCGGTGTCAAGTATGAAAAACTCTGCCGATTTAACAATATTACCAATTTTAAGGTAGAGATTGCATGTTTTGTTAATCTGTATTAGACCTTTTGTTTGTTTCACGTTTATCACTTTATTTTCTCTAATGGGAACATTTAATTTTTCAACAATTTTACTTGGAATTATATTAAGCGAAGATCCAGTATCAATATTTAACCATATCTTATTATTTGAACTCGAGTTATTTTCATTGTTTGTTTTTCTTTTATTATGTACGTACGTTTTGTTTTTTGTGTATCCGGATACTATTAATTGTCACTTTTCGGGTTGTGGCTTAGGCGCTGCAATTTCAGACGTAGATGGTCTATTGATGCAAGAGAACCCCCAATGATAAGAATTCATGATCCCTATGTTTGCGCAAAACTTACAGGGGTTGGGGGGCATCTCTTGCACTGCATGCGTCGTTTGAACCTTTGCTGGTTTTGAATTATTATACATTCGTGGTGTAATTTTCTTGTCTTTACTACATTGGAAAGATTTGTGTCCTAGCTGTTGACAAATAAACAACGGATTTCAGGTTTAAGTTTTTCTGTCTTTCCATTCGTATAGGGTACCCGATGGAACGGTACTTTTACTTTGTCCATGTCTTTGCGAATTTGTTCGTAAATTTTCAATTTATTTTTAAACTCAACTAAATTCTCACATCCATATAAAATGGCTCTGTTCTGTGTAGTGTCATTAATCCCGTTAATGACGTAAGTGATTAAAGCACCTTCGTCTATATTACTTTGATTAGCAATTTGTTTCATGGTTAAAAAATATTCTTGCATTGACTCATTATATTTTATTTTACGTTTTTGTAGGATGTTATGTATTTCCGCCGAATTATATGTTACTTTAAACTCTTCAATTAATAATTTCTTTAGTTTGTCAAAAGAATTGACCGAAGTTTCACTACGAATGAACAGAAGTGCGTTCCCCCTAAGACAACGTTTTGCGAATAAAAATTTATGCAACTCAGATAAGGAGAATAATGCAGCATGATTTTCAAAAGTTTCAAACCATTGTACGATATTTTCATGTTTTTCTCCCTTAAAGAGAGGAATCACTGCCTCAATGTCAGAGAAGTTTACCATAATTTTTGTTTCTCCCATGTTTGACAATTTTGAATTTTTATCGACATTTTCGATTTTAGAATAACTGTTTTCCTCGTCATTACTGCTTTTGATTTCATGTTCTCTACTTGTATTTTTTTTCATTTTGACTCCAAACGTTTCGGTTTGGGTATCATTTTTGTTATTACTTGTAAGGTTTTCGGTTTGAGTAGTATTTGCGGTAATATCTGTAAGTTGTACCCCACCTGTTTCGGTTTGAGTACTATTTTCATTATTGACTTTATTTGTGGATCCGGACTGAAATTCAGCCTGTTCTGTTTCGAGACTAATTTCGTCTTCCGAAATGTCCTCTGCAATTATCGAATTTTTAAGAAATTCGAAATTAGATAAGCACGAAATAATATGTTTAGTAATTTCCTCTTTTTCACCTTCTCCCGAAATATTTAAAATATCACAAATCTTAATCAATTCCGCTAACTTAAACTGTTCTGAAATTTCATTCACTTTAGCTAAAAACTCTTTATCTCCAACTTCATATTTAAAGCCACAAAAATTTAAAACTCTATTACGATCTAATCTCGTGTTTCCATTTTGGAATATGAGTTTATCTAATAACTTGACCGTTGAAGCTTTTTGCTTCTTCAAAGCTTTACAAATTACGTCAATATCCTTAAGTAACATGGTTACAATATTAATATACAAATTCCAAAATATTTACACATAAAGCAGATTCAGTTATAAACCATTATAAAACTACAGCATATTGAGATATAAACCATTTGTTAAAATTATTCATTATTCAATTCAAAAAAAAAATCCTATCCACATTTATTTATGACTTAATAAAGAAAGAAAAATTACTCACGTAATGATTCACCACTTCCTTGAACGAAAAAAAAATAATAAAAAAAATTTACTCCTTATGTACAGTTTTTGTTCATATTTCACTGGAATCGTCATGCACGAAACGAAAAAAAAATCGGCTTAGATTGTCCACTTTCGTGTATTTTAATCCTGGAAGCATTTGACTCGCACTGTTCTTTGATTAATCCACAGGTAGCACTCAAATAGGAAAGTATCCAGGCTTTGGGATCCAGTTCGAACAGAAGGTTGGTCCTTTTCAAAACAAGTGTATTCACACGCAAAAACATTATTGATGTCGCAGTGGCCGTAGAAATACTGCATCGGAACTAACACCTCTTAAAACGCTATCTGTCATCCTCCATCTGTATTCCAGCTTCCGTTTCGGTTTAGCAGGGAATTTGGCGGGTAGACACAACACATTCCTCCAAGAACGAATTTCAGCCATCGCCTGCGTCCCACAAAATTTAATCATTTTGTCTAGCCCCCTTTATAATCCTGACGGCTTGTAATATCATAGCAATAGGCATCGTTGGAACGGTTGATATTGGAATACCTGTAAAGGAATTCTTGGGACGCAGTAAACAGGCGACTGGGTTAACACAGCTTGTTCCGGCAGCCCAGCAGACCGATAGGGGGCGCGACCGTCTTGACAACATAGGACGAGAGAAGCGAGATAGAAACGACACAGAACCGTAATGGGACTGAACGAAGATAGAGAGAACTCGTATAATCTTAATGTGTAACGCCTTTGTTTAATTGTTAGTGTAGTTTGTAGTAAATGTAACGTGTACGTATTATTAAATGTTCGTTTAATTGTTAGTTGTAGAATGATTTCGAGTCTGATTTGAATGTCGGAACAACAGAACTGGATTTGAGAGCCAGCGGCCCTTAGCACGAACTCAGAAGGTAAGTGGAACTTACTTACCTAATAATTAAAATAAGAAAGTAGGGTTTATAGTCTCTGCACATAAAATTTTGGCGCCCAACGTGGGGCCGCTTGGTTCTTAAAATGGAAAAAATTAAAGTTCTCTCTAAGAACAGAGGAACGCTTCGCGCCTCTGTAACGAAACTAATAAACACGATTAAAGAAAATATAGAACTTAATAATGAAGATCCCGCAATTGAGGATTCTTTAGCTCTGCTAATTGACAAAGAAAAACAATTAATTGAAATCGATAAAGAAATTTGTGGGTTAATTAAAGATGAAAAAGAACTGGATAGAGAAATTGATAGTACTATGATATATAGAGATGACATTGTGTTATGTAAATCCAAAGTAACCCGATATATAAGAAAATTACATGCAACTAACGAATCGAAACAGGACGTTTCAAACTCGAAAGAACAAATAGAGATTAATAAGGTTACAGATAAGAATCAAAAGGTTAATCCTTTTGGCGTAAATCTCCCCAAACTATCCATCAATAAATTCAGAGGAGATGTTTGTGAGTGGCAAAATTTTTGGGCACAGTACCAGTCTGCCATTCATGATAACGAAACCCTAAAAGAAGTTGAAAAATTTAATTATTTGAAAACATTACTGACTGATTCAGCTCTAACATCTGTTTCGGGTTTGCCATTGATAGCTGAAAATTATACTAAAGCGGTAAAAATCCTTACGGATCGATTTGGGAAGCGGGAAAATTTGATATCAGCTTTTATGAATAACCTATTAAATATAGAACCCGTTAGAAGATCGGATGATCTAAAAGCTTTAAGAAATTTGTATGATAACTTAGAAATCCAAATAAGAAGTTTAGAAAGTCTTAAAGTTACTGCAGACTCATATGGTTGTTTATTGTGTCCTCTTCTACTTAAAGCAATACCGAGGGATTTAGTTCTAGAATTTAACCGTAAGAAGGATTCCGAAAGTGAAACTTCAATTACAGATATTCTTAATTATTTGAGGAAAGAAATAGAGTCACGCGAGCAAACATTTTCTCAAAGCGTACAGAAACAAAGTAAAACTTTTCCAACCCCTGTATCGAAATTCATTTATCCACGGCATAAAGAAATTACGAATAGATTCGAAAGAAATAATCTGCCCGCCGCGACGTCATTAAATGTAAACACAGAAAACCGAAAATGTTTATTCTGCAACAGCAAAGAACATACGCCCGACCAGTGTTCGATGAGCGTAGATGAAAAAAGGAATTCGTTACGTAATGCAGGCAGATGCTTCAAGTGCTTAGCGAAGTACCATATTGCTTCAAAGTGTGAAAATAAAATAAAATGTAAAAATTGCAACCGGGATAATCATAATACGGCCTTTTGCTTGGCGCCGACAAACGAGGATGCTTTGAAGGAGACTGTAGTCTCGTCAGTTACAGAAATCAAAACACAAAGCTGTGCGTCCTATTTATTACAAACTGTTAGAGCTCGAATAATAAACAAAATGACAGGTCGCTCACAGAACGTGCGAGTTCTTCTTGATTTAGGTTCTCAACGAAGTTTTCTTATTAATGATGTTTATGCGAAGCTAGATTTGCCGATCGTTGGGCAGGAAGAAATAAAAATATTCGGATTTGGTAGTTCATGTTCCACCGCACAAAAGATAAATCGCGTTGACTTAGTTTTACAGAGTATTGAAGAGAATGACATAAATGTGAAAATTGAAGCTTTGATTACACCTGTAATTAGTGAAGCTTCTATTCAGTTGCCTGGGTATGAAATTACAGAATTATGTAAAAGGAAAGGAATACGATTAACAGAAAATTTTAATAGGAAAAATGAAAGTTTGAAAATATCTTTACTTTTGGGAGCAGATTTTTATTGGTCGGTAGTTAAAAATCGTGTGAGAAGATTATCAAATTCATTGGTTGCGGTAGACACCAAATTAGGTTGGGTAATAAGTGGAAGTGAAAATATGTACGCCACAAGTACCAGTACAGTAAATAACCTGAATGTCGTAGTAGCTGATACAAATAAGATTGAAGATGCCACAACGTCTGAATTGATTAAGAAGTTCTGGGATCTAGAAACAATGGGTATAACACATTACGAATCAGACAATAATAATAAACTTGAAAACGATTTAATATTGGATAATTTTGGTCAATCGGTAGAATTTAAAGATGGACGGTACATTGTTTGTTTTCCCTGGAATCACAATGAAAGTGAATTAAGTGATAATTTAGAAGTTGCTAAAACTAGATTTAAAGGGTTAATTCGCAAATTTAAGAGGGATCCAAATTTCTACGAAAGATATAGAAACGTTATTGACCAATACTTACAAGAGGGGATAGCAGAAGAATCCGACCTTGAGACTACTGGAAAAACGTATTTCATGCCTCATCAGGCAGTGATAAGAGAAGATAGGGATACCACCAAGTTAAGAGTGGTTTACGACGCGTCGTCACACGCAGAAAATAGCATGTCACTCAATGACTGTCTGGACATAGGTCCCAATATGTATCCAGAAATTTTGCACTTACTTCTAAGATTCCGTGAGAACCGAATAGCTATCACTGCTGATATACAACAAGCATTCTTACAAATTTCCCTTGCCGAAAAAGACAGGGACGCAGTTAAGTTCCTGTGGAAAGATGACTTGGACAATTCCGAACCGAAAGCACTTAGAATGACTCGAGTAATATTTGGGGCAAAGTCTAGTCCATTTTTACTCGGTGCAACACTTAAGGTACACATTGAAAAGTATCAAATACAATATCCAAAAGAAGTCGCTTTACTAAAGGAAAGTTTATACGTCGATGATCTAATAGCAGGAACTGATACAGCGGATGAAGCACTAAGATTTTGTGTAATTGTCAAGGACATAATGAAGCAAGGGAACTTCAACATGCGTAAGTGGAAAACGAATGACGAAACAGTGCAAAGAATATGGAACTTAGAAGACGATGTAGTAGATGAACCAAGCTACTGTAAGGTTTTAGGTTACCTGTGGAACAAATCGCAGGACACATTTTCTATAGATGTTAAGGGTATAGAAAAGGAAAACGAGAAATGCAGAACTGAAGTTACAAAACGTGAAGTTTTGAGTATCATCGGAAGGCTGTACGATCCGATAGGGTTCCTGAATCCATTTACGATTAAAGCAAGAATACTCTTGCAAGAAATATGGAAACGTGGCATACTTTGGGAAGCTGCACTGCCCGAAGAACTATTCATACCGTGGAAAGATTGGTGTGATGAAATATCTTTTATTTCTAATATCGAAATACATAGACACCAATTCGAAGGTATCCGAAAGGAGAATATCCAGAACCTCATCCATCTTCATTGCTTCTGTGACGCAAGCCAGAAGGCTTATGGCGCTGTTTTGTATTTGAGATACGAAGTGGACGGAAGATTTCATACAAGTTTTGTAACTTCAAAGTCACGAGTAGCTCCGTTGAAGAAGTTATCTATTCCACGTTTGGAATTAATGGGAGCATTAACTGGATCTCGATTGGTAAAATATGTCGAGAAAGCCTTTAAAGATTTGAAGCTAGTGAAACACTTCTGGACTGATTCAAAAATTGTTTTACATTGGATACAAAGCGATCCAAAGAAATGGAAACCATTCGTAAAGAATCGAGTTGTTGAAATACAGAAGAATGCTCCACCAGAGACATGGAGGCATTGTCCAGGAAGTGAGAATCCAGCAGATTTATTGAGTAGAGGAGAGAAAATCGAAAATCTTGAAAATAATAGCTTGTGGTGGACAGGGCCTGCGTGGCTTAAAGAAAGTGAAGAGAATATCTTAGCACCAGAAGAAATTGAAGTAGACAGCTCAGAATGCATAGATGAAGAATTGAGAAAATCATACAAGGAAACAACCACCAATGCATGCATTACCCATTCAACTGATGATGTATTCCAGATTCAAAATTATAGCAACTTAACCAAAATTTACCGAATTACAGCTTGGTGCTTGAGATATCTGAATAATCTCAGAAACTCAACTAAACTATCTGGACCATTGGCAACGGAAGAAATTGAGTCAGCAGAGAAATATTGGATAAAGCGTATACAGAATGAACATTTCCAGGAAGAAATTACAAGCCTTAAGGAAAACAAACCATTGAGACCAGAATCCAGAATAAAGACTCTAAATCCATTCCTTGATGAAGACGGTATCGTCAGGGTTGGTGGAAGACTCCAAAATTCCAATTTACAGTTTAGAGAAGCACACCCTATCGTGCTACCCGATAAAGGGCATTTCATCGATTTAATTATAATGTATAACCATAAAATAGTAGGACACGGAGGAATAGCAGACACTTTATGTCAAATTAGAGAAAATTTCTGGTTATTGAGATCACGAAAGAAAATTAAAAATGTGCTATACAACTGCCACACTTGTAAGAAATTTCGAGTCAAACCAATAGAACAAGACATGGCACCACTCCCCCCAGATCGCTGTCGAGAAGCATTCCCTTTCGAGATCACTGGACTTGATTACGCTGGTCCGTTGTATGTTAAAGATGGAAAGGATCACGTAAAAGGTTATGTACTCTTATTCACTTGTGCTGTTACTCGAGCGGTTCATCTAGAGCTGACATCTGACATGACCACAGAAACATTCCTGTTAGCTTTCCGACGTTTTATCGCCAGACGAGGATTATGTAAAGTTATTTTTTCGGATAACGCGAAGACGTTTAAAACTGCAAAAAAAGAAATTGATCTCCTGAACCAAAGCATGAAGGGAGCACAAGATTATTTTGCTCAGAAAGCAATACAGTGGAAATTTATCATTGAAAAAGCAGCATGGTGGGGAGGTTTCTGGGAGAGGGTAGTCAAATCAATAAAAACATGCTTAAGAAGAATTTTAGGGCGATCATCCTTGACCTACCGAGAGTTAGAAGCTGTTCTTTTAGAAGTTGAGGCTATACTAAACTCTAGACCACTGACGTTCGTTTATTCCGATCAAGCAGAGCCAGAACCTCTGACTCCAGGACACTTTCTCATTGGTCGACGATTGTTGTCATTACCATCATATCAGACAGCGACTCACATCACTCCTACAAATTTTCATCGACGGTGGAAACACCAAGAGTTAATGACTCAGAGACTTTGGAAGGTGTGGAAACATACATACCTAATGGATTTAAGATCGGCACATCACAACAAAATGATCGGTAAGGGTTCCGACTTACAAGAAGGAGAATTAGTGCTGGTCCACGAGGAAAAATTGCCTAGGCTGATGTGGAAAATGGGACGTGTCATCAAAACATTTGTCGGGCGGGACAAGAAAGTCCGTGCCTGTGCTGTTCGTCTGCCGAATGGCAAAGAAATCAGAAGACCTGTGCAGTTATTGTTTCCTTTGGAACTAACCTTAGGAAAGAACATTCGTCTTTCGGGGCCGGAGGATGTTCCGGCAGCCCAGCAGACCGATAGGGGGCGCGACCGTCTTGACAACATAGGACGAGAGAAGCGAGATAGAAACGACACAGAACCGTAATGGGACTGAACGAAGATAGAGAGAACTCGTATAATCTTAATGTGTAACGCCTTTGTTTAATTGTTAGTGTAGTTTGTAGTAAATGTAACGTGTACGTATTATTAAATGTTCGTTTAATTCTTAGTTGTAGAATGATTTCGAGTCTGATTTGAATGTCGGAACAACAGAACTGGATTTGAGAGCCAGCGGCCCTTAGCACGAACTCAGAAGGTAAGTGGAACTTACTTACCTAATAATTAAAATAAGAAAGTAGGGTTTATAGTCTCTGCACACAGCTTTATTGACGTTTCATACGTAGTTTCCCCATAGGAAGGGAGCTAGAACGTGTGACATATTCTATGTACAATCATTATAAAGAAGAGCCCGGCTTCATGCCGTGTTCACATTTTATATCGGGAACATACAGAAGACTTGGTGTAAGCAATAATCCCTATGACGCTATGCTACGTCATGGACTAGGGCGTGTCCGATGATTCTTATCGGTTCAGTCTCCCTAGACAGAGGCTGTTCTAAGTCTATCAGGATATTTCTCTGTCTATAGGGGAACGAAGGGATTAACTACTGCAAACTTTAAGAGCTATTATATCATCATTAGAAATGGAATAAATTATGTTTTATAGGAATATAGACAAGTCAGATAATTAATATAAAAATTATGTTTATATTACATATATATATATATATATATATATATATATATATATATATATATATATATATATATATATATATATATATATATATATATATATATATATATATATATATATATGTATGTATGTATGCATGTATATATACTTAAACCCGTTTTTGTGCGGTGGATAGGGAACGCATAAAAGAAAACGCATAAAAAAACTTCACGAGTAGCTATAAAAAATATTTTTCACAACACATTTAAAAAGTATTTTTTATACGGGGAATAGGGACCGCATAAAAAAAGCCTCACGTAGAAAATAACTCAAAACCTTACGAAATAACTAGGAATGGCGATGAACGTTCGGCTAGGCATCTTCTTCCAAAACAACCCTGTTTCGTCAGCATTAAATACTTAATCCGGGCAATATCCACCATCTTCAATAATTTTTGCTAACACTTTAGAATAATTTTTAGCGGCTATTTCATCAGCGGATACAACTTCACCCTTTATCTTCAGATTGTAAAGTGAGTATCGTTGTAAAAACCGGACTAACCAGCCATTGCTTTCAGAAAATTTCGGACTTCCAATGTGAGACGATGAACTAGACGGCTCTAATTCCTTCAGCTGATTATAAAACCATATAGCTTTCTCTTCAATTAATTCTCCGTCAATAGGGATTCGTTTTTGAGTTAATTCTTGAATCCACAATATGAGCGCCTTTTCTGTTTTCTCTAGCAAAATGTTTCTTGAATATGATGCTCGTTTAGCGCTTTCATTTGTGGCACAATTACTAGATTTATTTATTTCACCTGCAAGTTTTTGTATGCCTCTTTTAGTGGATTCACTTAATCCAAATTCTTTACCAAGAGCTGTGGATCCTTCACCTTCTGCTATTCGTTTTAAAATCGTAGTCTTAGTTTCTAAGGAAATTGCCTTTCTCTTCGCTTTGTTTTTGCCCTCATTCATTTTCAGGGATTATGTCTAAAAATAAAATTAAAATCCTAAAAATTTATATCTAAATAGAAAAAATAATAAATTTACCTTCAATTTACGCTTTGAAATGAATCTTATCTTAATGGTCCAGGAATATGAAAGCACTTTGAAGGACGTCAATTAAATAATACGATTATATAATTCAATACATATGTAATGTAATTGGCTGACGCAATACTTATGCAATATGATGAAATATCAAAAATTGGAAAAACTAAATGGCCAATCAAACCTACTAAATTTTTTTATTGATAACTTCGTCAATTATGTTCTAATTTGATTGAAATTTTCATATACCATACAAAAAAAAGACCGTGCAAAAACAGGTTTGAGTGTATATATATATATATATATATATATATATATATATATATATATATATATATATATATAATATAGATAGATAGATAGTGAGAGAGAGAGAGAAGAATAAATTCATAAAAACTCAAATTTGGTATATCGTTTTACAATTATGAACACTATATTTAAAAATATGAGGGAAAATTAACTGTATGCAAAATGTAAAAATTGAGTATTTTATAACAGAATTTGCTTAAGGATTTTTATATCAACGCGTAAACGCTATTTTTATGCCATCTATCTTTTTCTAATACCTATTCTTGAGCTTCATTCCAATTCTTATAAAAGTTTTTGCATTATTTATTTATTTAAATATCGAACTGTTAACAATTTTATAAAAGCAAATGATGTCCTTTATTTGCTGTTCTTTCTTTAAGAAAACTGATGGGCTAAGTACTAACTTTCATGCTAAACAATAAAATATTTATCTCATACGTCAAACCTCTTATCGCACCATATAAAGCAAATCAGTTTTATAAAAATAAGAGGAAGAAATCTAATAGCAATGCGTAAATACCAATGTTTCCTCTACTATCTTGTAAGGGCAATATTTCAGTTAGATGGGAGGACATATAAACACGATAGGATGAGGCTCTTAACTTAAACTTTCATTCAAATAAGCACAGGGATTCAGTACAGTATTTTCTTTTATCTGCAGAAATTTTTTAAATGCACATACATATACATACACGACTTTATATATATCTATGGATAAATGTAATGATAGATAGAAAGAAATATGTGAAATATAGCTACAAATATAGATGGAAATGTAAATATATATGAGACACACATAAATACATGCCTATGTACATGCATATTTATACATATCCATGTATATATACACATGCAAGCAAATATATGTATATATAAAAACATATGTTAGGCTCAAAGAACGAAAACGCTCAATGAGCGAAAAAAATGTCCACAACGCGTTGTGGTCTCTTTAAAACATCCACAACGCGTTATTCGTATTACGGTACTTATAAAAATAGCCAGAACGCGTTATGACTAACTCAAAAAGACCACAATGCGAAATTCGTGTCGTGGCTCTCATGAAATTGGACCACTACGCGTTCTGGTCATTAAGAAAAGCCATAACGCGTTATAAACGTTAGCTCATGCAATCACGATACGACGGACAGGTTGTAACCACATCTTCTGAATGTTAACTAATAAAGAGGCGATGTCAAGAAAATAAAACATTATTTTTATTATCGTTTCTTTACCTTTAATCATTATCTTATATACGTTGGTAATAAAATTATTATAATAAATAAATTTTATAATAAAATTATCAGGAATGTTGCAGAGTTCTTTATTTTTGCAAGAACTATTACCGGGACAATTTTAAGTTACATTTTATGTTCTTTGAGCGACATTTTCATTTTTTATTAATACAGTATCTTTTACAGTGACACATTATAAACCCTTGTTGGCTTCATAATAACATTGCTGAGCGAAGTGTTAATGACGTTGAGGGTACGTCCTGAATGTTATTAAACTTACTCTCTGAAATTGTAAATTCATTACGAGCATAAAGTCGATCAATGAGACCTTTCTTGAAGTAGCGTTTAGTTTCTTGAAGTTTCTTGTTCGTCACTGATTAAAATACCGCGATCAATTCTTGTCTTCCTTAACTCAGTTAATTTATCATAAAACATGTTATTTTACTAGCCATGATTAGCGCACAGATGTTCACACTCGGAAATCGCATTCAAGAACGAACACAAACTCTAGAGTGTTTGCAATTCGCCCGTTGGCAAGTTACAACCTGTCTGTCGTATTGTGGTTGCATCAGCTAACGTTTAGAACGCGTTATGGCTTTTCTTAATGGCCACAACGCGTAGTGGTCAAATATCATAAAAGCCACGACGCTAATTTCATATTGCGGTCTTTTTGAGTTATCCACAATGCGTTCTGGCTATTTTTTACCACGTTTTTATTAACTCGCTTTCTTGTTTGTCCAGTACAAATCTTGCAATCTATTTTTAACTAACTTCCCAAATAGCTAGACATTTCAAACTTTTAGAATAGCTCAGAACACGATGACAATGCATTCTTTTAATACTTTTAGCCATCTTTAAGCAGCATTGAATTCATTACCATGTTTTTATTAACTCGCTTTCTTGTGTGTGTGTGTGTTTGTCCCTTACAAATCTTGCAATCGATTTTTAACTAACTTCCCGACTAGCTAGACATTTGAAACTTTTAGAATAGCTCAGAACACGATGACAATGCATTATTTTAATACTTTTAGCCATCTTTAAGCAGAATTGAATCATTTTCAGTTAATTCTGTTGTTTGAAAATTTCTTATAACTCCTCTCTTTATTACTCATTTGATCATCTTCTTTCACGTTAATGGGATAATTCATCAAAATTTTTTTTAAAGTATTTATTAATACATAGAATTGTCAAGTTTGTATGATTCTACAGAAAATTTAAAAACGTGGTACATAAAAAGTTCTTTTTATCTTGTAATTTTATAAGTGCCATTCACACGAATAACCCGTTGTGGATGTTTTAAAGAGACTACAACGCGTTGTGAACTTTTCAACGTAGAATTACGTTCCTTCATAACGGTCCTCCTGAAAGCAAAATTTCCGATGTCTTGCTTCGTGAGTTATGATCTTGGCAGCGCGCCAAACCCAGTCTGTATCGCTTGGGCAAACAGTAAACAGTTAAACAGAAAAGTACCAAAATGCGTCAAAATTTTGAAATATATATATATATATGTAGACTGGAATTTGCCACCATACCTCATCCCGATCTGCAGAATGGAACTGACTCTCCAAACGTTAACTGAAGCGACCTCTACCGACTGCTACGACTATAAATACGGTAGTCGGACTGCAGGCAAGGATATGTGATATGATGTGATAGAGATCTCGTGGCGATGCGAAAGCGAAGTGTTAACTTTTAATTTCTAAAGACGTTTTAACTTTTTAATTCTTGAAGTGTGTAATTTTAATTCTGTGAAACTTTTAATTCTTAATGTTTGTGTTTCGTGATTAAATGTAATTAAATTTCAGCTGCGTTGTTCTTCACTACTATTCACCATCGACCATTCTGACCGCTCACATATATATATATATATATATATATATATATATATATATATATATATATATATATATATATATATATATATATATATATATAACATATACATACAAAAGAGATAAACAACGATAAGTAATCCTACGTTAATAACCCACGGAAGTTTCATTAGAAGAGACTACCTGAATTTTTTGTTTCGCTCAATGAGCGTTTTCGCTCTTTGAGCCTATAATTAATGTATATACATATATATATATGTATGTATGTATGTATATATATTTGCATGAAATAACAATTTGTGATGAAAATAAAATAACGTAAATAAGCTTAAAATAAGCATAAACCAAATTATGCTTAGTCATGGTCTAAAATTTTTATGAATAAGTACTACTATGAAAAAAGTAATTTCTTTCAAATAAATTCGATCAATGAAACTTATACGCTAACAATATTTCCAAAATGCACTAATCGTTAGATAATATTTCAGACATTAAAATAATAAAGTATACTTCGGTATAAAAATATTTAAACAGTTCTATATCTCGTACATATTTCCAATTTCTTCTGTAAACTCACCTGTTTTTTTTTCTTATATCCCCTTTTATGTTTGAGAGAAACAGAGAAGTCCTAACACGAGGCTTTCTTCCTCTTAACATAACGACTTGGATCGTTTATGATCAAGAAAAAAAAATCCAAAAGGGAAACAAACTTAAATCCACTTCTTTTAGCATGCAGGCAGGGAGAT
This sequence comes from Dolomedes plantarius, assembly GCA_907164885.2. Classification (NCBI taxonomy): domain Eukaryota; kingdom Metazoa; phylum Arthropoda; class Arachnida; order Araneae; family Dolomedidae; genus Dolomedes; species Dolomedes plantarius. Next base: position 168,221,380 of record OU015493.1, read on the forward strand.
CCGGAAAGTTAATCAAAAAAACTTGGCAAAGTTTTTAACTATTGATCTAAATAAGCAGATGGTAAACACTCGGAGCTTCCCGAATCGGCGGCATGGATATGTTAAGAACATTCGCAAAGGGCATGAATTTTTCATGACGCTTGGGACAATATTGTGAAAATATTCAACAGCTGAACAGTCCGAAGGGAGGAAAGTAACAAGAGGAGAGATTTCGGGGATAAAAAGGTAAGTTATTGATAAATGTCTATGTTAAGGCAACACGGCAGTACAAGCCCAGAGTGGCACATGAAACAAATTTTATAATTCAATTAAATCCGGAAGAGTAAATCATAGGAAAACCGGAATGATATTTAAGAAAACTTTGAAACATTTTAGTTCGAAATCTCAGAGATAAATCTGAGTGGTTTTCAAGGATTTTGAGAATTTGTATGAATCTCTATTTTATCTACTTGTATAGTCTTTAGTTTAAAAGGAAACACATTGTGTTTTCTGGAGTACATGGATTGTCGCTGAAAGTTAAAGTAAAAATTTATGATACGTGTGCGTGCATATATATATATATATATATATATATATATATATATATATATATATATATATATATATATATATATATATGTATATATATATATATATATATATATGTATGTATGTATATATATATATATATATATATATATATATATATATATATATATATATATATATATATATATATATATATATATATATATATATATATAAATATATATATATATATATATATATATATATATAAATATATATATATATATATATATGTATATATATATATATATATATATATATATATATATATATATATATATATATATGTATATATATATATATATATATATATATATATATATATATATATATATAAATATATATATATATATGTATATATGTATATATATACATATATACATATATATATATATATATATATATATATATATATATATATACATATATATATATATATATATATATATATACATATACATATATATATATATACCCAAGTAACACAAAACCGTTGGCAAGTCGTTGGCCAACCACTTTCGGGCATGGTTGGCCAACGGTGGTTTTTGGCCGTTGGCGTTCAGTTGGCCCAACGGTTTGCGTTCAGTTGGCCCAACGGTTGGCATTCAGTTGGCCCAACCATTGGATTTACAGGATTTGGCCGTTGGCGTTCTGTTGGCCCAACGGTGGGATTTGTAGGGAAACGGTTGGCGTTCTGTTGGCCCAACGCTGGATTTGTAGGGAAACGGTTGGCGTTCTGTTGGCCCAACGGTTTGATTTGTAGGGAAACGGTTGGCGTTCTGTTGGCCCAACGGTTGGATTTAAATGATTTGGCCGTTGGCACGAGGTTGGTCAACAGTAGGCATTCAGTTGGCCCAACAGTCAACTTTGTAGGTAAGCCTACATTAAATTTATTTAGGGCTATTATGCATTTTTCAACCCAGCCAGCAACTCTTTGTTCATCAGGCCAACAGTCAAACTATCCAAGGGTCAATAGTTTTGACATTTTGCTATTTTTCACCAGATCATTTACAAAGAGGATTTCCCCTTTTTAAACAGTTTATTAAGTTCTAGTATTTAGCCACAAATAATTTATATAAAAATAGTATATTCGAAATTCTATTTTGAATATATAAAATAGGATATTAAAGTATATTTATATAAAAATAGTATATTCGAAATTCTATTTTGAATATATGAAATCGGATATTAAAGTATATTTATATAAAAATAGTGTATTCAAAAATGCTTTTTTGAATATTCAAAAAGGGAAATCCCCATTGTAAACGGTCTGCTGAAAATTAGCAAAATGTCAAACTATTGACCCTTGAATAGTTTGAAAATTGGCCCAATGAACAAAGAGTTGTTGGCTGGGTTGAAAAATGTATAACTCTTTTCCCCAAAAAGTAGTCTGAAAACTGCAAATTTCACTCTTTTATGAAATCAAAAAGTTTCCATAGTTAAATATTAAAATGTACAAAAAGCAACAATACATTTTAATTTTAATGTTATTTTTAACAGTTTATATTTTGCTTGACATTGTTTATATAAAGTGTTTTTTTTTAAACACTTTATATCTTTTTAAAGAGAATAAATCTTATAGATTATATCCTTAGTGATATTATAAATCTCATGTCACTATATATATATATACAATTTATAATATCAATGCTACCTGTTGTTTTTAATCAGTCACTTTACTACATATATAATTTTTTTTAAATAAACACCTTTCCATTATAATCAACTGGTGTCAAATTGCACACTCATGCTGAGTTAATATGACAAATACTTTTCGTAAGATTACCTTTATATAAATATTTTTTCCATTATATATATATATATATATATTTATAAACAATTTATCTTCCGATTTGTCTTCAGGTCTGATACAATATATACAACTGAGGTCTGATTTTTTTAAAACTTTGCATAAAACTTTTATATCAATTTTTGGACTTACCTTGTTTAATATTTTAAAACAGCATCTTAATAAAGCATGTTATAGTAATTTTAATATAACACAACTTTTCATCAATTTTTTTTTATTTTAACAAAAAATTTAATAAAATTTAATTTTACATTGTCAGAAATACACAGTTCTTTTATCTCTCCCTCCTTCTCTGTCTTTCGAAAAATGGAAAAATCCCTTTAATAAGTCTTCAACAAATTTTTCCGTTATGACTTCTCCGTGGTAAGCCAGTCTGACAGAAGCTGTTAATATAAAAATAAATTAGTACAGTAAATGAGTCAAAAGAAAAATAGCTATATATGCACCAAATAGCCAAACAAAAATGCCTGATTAAGTTAGTTTTTTAAATTTTTTAGAAACAAGTTAACTTATTATGAAATCTAACCCTAGCATTTACTTCATAATCAAAAATTTCTTCATGTTGCATGAACTTGTCTTAACTATTACTTCAGGTATGTATCAGTAAAGGTTTATTTATTTGCTAAATTATCAAAGTACAAAATAAAACAACAATTTCAAATATGCAAACTAAATTAACATCAGAGGCAAATTAGACACTGCACAGATCTTTAATAATTTTAGTACATATTTATTTACATGAATATATCAACTCTCTGAAAACTTACTTAAAATTTAGACATGAAAAATTAAAATATCAAGAGCTATTGGCAGAAATTTCTTTACATTATAGGAACTAATCATCTTAAACTGCTTGTATGTATTTAGCAAAGTTTATTTTCATAAATTAACAGAGCAGAAAATTAAAGAATAATTTGAAATATTTGAACCAAATTAAAATTAGAAAAATTAGACATTGTAGTATATGATAGATAGGATTAATTTCCACATACATTTTACCAATACAACATTGAAAAAATTATGGTGAAATTTTCCTTCTCTTAACCACACAGTAAACAATATTTTCTCAGTAAAAGTCAAATTAATTCTGTAGCATCAAAAGCCCAACAGTTTGTAAATGTATGTTTGTCAACACAAAGCTTTTTATTAGCACAATATCTTTAAAAAAAAACCAACACTTTAATAATTTTAGACAATATTTATAACTCCACGAATATAAAAAAAAATTACAAATGTTTGTACAAAATATCAAACCTACTAATGCCTTTCTATCTACTGAACATCACAGTATCTATATATTTAAGTTGCTAAGCCAGACCGATTCTTTGGGCCGTCTGGGAGAGAAAACTACTGCATCAATTTATTTCCTTTTGGTCTTAAAAAAAAGATTTTAATCTATAGATGTGTCAAATATGGTTTTTGTAACCATAATCTCTATTAATTAGCGATAATTTATAATCTAAAATTGTTTTCTGTACATGCTCAGCGACATGTTTAAATCTGGCTTTAGATACTCACTAAGCACGAGGCTGCATAAACTACTGCATAAAATACTGTACTAATTAGATATAACTAAAAATTTAAAACACATTAACATAATGATTTAAAAATACATATTTAATAAAGTGAATCAAATAATACTGGTAGGAAACAAGGGAAAATAAAAAAGAGTGAGGAACAAGACTTCAGTTTATACAAATACGCCAAGAATTGAAAGCAAGTTTTTACCTAGATTCAATCATTCATAAGATGATAACCACACTTCCAGTTCTTTCATCTATGGTACTAATGAGATCAGGACTGGCAGTCAAATAAAAATTTCCAGAATTTTCAATTCTGCATACCAGTTCCTTGAATACATGATCTTATAGACAGCTAAAAATAGAAAAATAAGTCATATACCATGGGATTGTCAAAATACAGTCTTTAATATTATGTACAAACTTTATAATATATATTGTTAAAAATATTGCTAAAAAAGTTAATATTATAATTAGTAGCAGCTAATCAAATTTTAAAGACAAGTGAATTATTTTAATGAGTGATCAGCTTACTTCATAAATAGTCTTTAATATTATGTACAAACTTTATTAAGTATATTGTCAAAAATTGCTTAAAATGTAAATATTACAATAACTAGCAGATAATCAAATGTTAAAGACAAATGAATTATTTTAATGAGTGATCTGCATATTTCATAAATACTTTGTATTGATATTTTACTTTCAAACAAAATGTTTAACATCAAATACCTGTTCGAGTCTGAGACAGACAATTATTTTAAACTGAGATAAAATACAACTGCTAAGTTGATAGTAAGGAGAGAAAAATTACTGAAATTTCACCAAAGCAGACAGCTAATTCTATTTTATCCTTGTATTCATAAGCTAGTGATTAACTGACGCTTCTTTATAAATTTGACGATTTAATAGAGTAGGTTTTCTAAATTTATGAAGTAAACTGTGAGATATAAACTTATAAACAACTTAAATACACTCAGAATAAATGTTCAACTTCTTATATAAAATGTTCAGTAAACTTTAATAACAGATATTTGAGCATAAATAAAAGTTTACCATAATGTTTTTATTATAAATACTCTAGTTAGAAATAATCTTACTGAAAGTACAAGGTAAGAATCATCAGTAAACACCAAATTTGATCAACTATTCAATTTAAAACTTTCTGAACGATCCGATTAACTAAAGTAACTCAACCATTTAAAATAAATAACATAAACACATCCATGATTTCAAAAAGTTTAAATACAACCATTCTATAAAGGATTATAAATATACAGATTACTTATTGTGTTCTAAAAATAGAGAAACAGCAAATACAATTACAGTAGTTAAATTTATTATTTGAGGAAAGCTTTGGCTGTTTTTATAGAAGTTTAACAAAGCATTTTACTTAAATTTACCAAGTTACGCTTCATTTTGATATGCATTTTAGAAAACTACTTGATGCTACTAATTAGCCAAGTACATCATTTTGTTTACTAAATAAAAGTATATTACTAATAAAATAATATACTTACTCTGGAATTCTTCGTAATATTACAATCACGTGGAACATGGAATGGCCGACATCCATTTCTTTTTACCGTTCATTTCTTCTCCACACGTGCAAACAATTCGCCAAACCAGTTTCTGTCGTAGTGAATAATGCATTCTGTAACTGTTGGCCCAACAGCTTTAATTTGCAGTTGGGCCAACCATATTTTGTAACCGTTGGCCCAACCGCTTCCATTTGCAGTTGGGCCAACCATGTTTTGTAACCGTTGGCCCAACCGCATCCATTTGCAGTTGGGGCAACCACATTTTGTAACCGTTGGCCCAACCGCTTCCATTTGCAGTTGGGCCAACCATATTTTGCAACCGTTGGCCCAACCGTTTTCATTTGCAGTTGGCCCATCTGAATTTCTGGAATTTTTGCCAACGGCAACCATTCCCCAACGATGCCACGAAAATATGCGGTTGGGCCAACGGTGTGTGTTACTTGGGTACATATATATACATATATATTTATATTTATGTGTGTGTGTATAACATATTCTTCATAACATAAAAGTATTACCTATACACTTACACATGTATGTGTGTGTTAGTTCATTTGTTAGAAATATGAAACATTTAATCGCATAATAAACAGTTGTGTGCCTATTTAATCTCTAATTCCGTATAATCCGATGCCGCAGTTTTCATTTACCAAGAAAATATTTCTAATATTAAATAGAATATTTCTCAAATAACTTAGGTCCTATTCTCCAGTTGTCTTTCAACTTATCGCGTAGCAGGTAGGAAAAGTGCCGTTTGACAATTCAGCCATACCGTTTCTTTCAGTATCAATATCATAACGAGATGCAACGTAGAGCCTCAACTTAGCTTTATACAGCAATATGAAACATATCGATATATCCCCAAAATAGAATATTCTTGTGTATTTAAAATTCTAGCTGTAAGGGGTTACAGCTTAGCTCTATCATTGGTCAAAGGCAGATGTTTGATTCTCGTGCTAAGTACAGGAAACAGTTTTATAAAGCAAAACACTCAATTGTTAGAATCTTGTATAGTAGATTATTGATAAATTCATGACAGGAGACTAATCAAGTCCATTACTCAGTATGACAATTGCGAAAGAGATAATTGGAGAGAATTCCATTATCCAGGCTTCGTAAATCCCGCGATATTCTGTTTTCATGTCCTACCTATTTTGTTTGTTGCGCCAAGATCAAAGGCCAAATGTTTCTCCCAGTCTTTATTTCCCGAATACATGTCTATTATTGTTGTTGTTGTTGTTACCAATGCTCCCTGGCCAGAAGTAATTCCAGACCAGGACCATATAGGCTAGCGGGCTGAAGGGTGCGGCTCCGGTTTATAATGACTCAAGGGTCGGATTCCGATTTCACCAGGTGCCACCTCATATTTAACCGAACAATCCCAGGGGTGACATCTGGGGGAATCGAACCCTTGCCAGAAGTATTCCAAACCAGGTCCAAATACGCATACGGGAAAAGGGGTGCGGCTCCGGTTTATAATTGCATCACAAAGGTCGGAGTCTGACTTGGCCAGGTGCCAACTAAATTTTGACCAAGCACATCCAGGGCTATCTGGGGGAGATCGTACCCTCTCCCTCATAGAGGATCTTTCCGGTCTATTGGCTGAATGTGCCTATATTCGGCCTAGACACGGAGGTATTTAATTACGCTTGGATTAGATCTGAGCATCCTCGGAACCGAAAGCCGACCACTAGGCTACCACTAGGCTACCTGAAGCCCCCCCTCAAGAATACATATCTGCCATTCATTACTATTTTTAATAATAGGCATTTTAAAATATTTTTATAAAAGATTATTTGAATTGGTGATTTAAAAAAAATCATATGCTGTATATATTTGCCCATATTAAATTCTAATAACTTCCCAGTTGTTTTTTATTGCATCATTCATGTATTACAGGCGTATCAATACAGTAAGTATTATGGTAATTATAGTATATTTTTCTTCAATTACAGCAGTTTTCCTTTAATATGTGTTTCTGATCTGCGTGTTCCGAATTTCCTTTTGCATCTGGTTAGGTAAAACTGTGAGTAATTATTATTACATACCGATTTCCATTAGGTGAACTAATTTATTGACATTTTCCAAAACTCATCAATTATTCCGTCCAAAATACAAACATTTCGCATACATTTTCTTCATGAGTATTATTTGTTCGTGAAATGATGGTTACGGCCTCTCAACTTGATGGATGATGACCTCCGAAAGCACACTGATAATGCCTGACGGTAAAATTAATTAATTTTAGAGACAAGTTGTGATATTGTATTGTAGTTACGATATATTTTAGCGAATACATTTCGTTATCTACACTACCCTTGAGTACCTTGTCTTAAAATACCTTGTCGTATCATTTGATTCATAATAGAACAGAGTGATGAATGCCGTGAAATATTTGCACGGTTTGGAGAAGAGGATGATTTACTTCTTGTTTTCCTCTAACGCCATAAAAGAGAAGTAACTAAGACATGTTCTTTATATGAGACAAATTTACTATGTCTTATACTTCTTCATCAAAAGAGAGACTTTCGTCATTATTATCTCCAAACACTTTTCAAGAAGTTTATCAGCTATCGGGGGTTCTAGAAAGTTAATTCAAATAGCTAAATAATAGCGTGTGAATCGCACGAGACCATGGTGGCACTACGGGATAAATGCCTACTGTATTCAAAATGATCAATCATCATATTCTTCATCATCATATGCACTATGCTTCATAAAATCTTTATTAGCTCTTTCTTTGCGTGATCGCGATGAGAAGTATCACAGGCATGTTTATTTGGAATATGAATATGAGCATGAAATTACTATTTATAGATGGAGGCAAAACGTCGGCGTCCTCATTTCAGAAATCCTACCCAAGACCGCTCTGCGTAAAAAGGAATCAACTATCGTACAGATCAGTAAATTACGATAAGAGAGAAGATTAGTGGATGGTTTAGGACAGCACAGAAGGGGAGCATATGTCGAAAAAACGTGCGCCGTGGCGGTATTAATGATGTGAACATGGGTGGATATTTTTTCCCCGGAAACTACCAGTAGATGAATAATTTCCTTGGTGTTACTCTTTGGTGTGTGGCGTATAGCAGTAATAGCGTCATCAAGATGGCCGCCATGGAATTTAAAAAATCTACTTTATTTTGGTTATTTATCGGCCGATTTTCTTTTGTAATACCTCATATTGAAGATAAATAAAATGCCTAGATGTCAAATGTAGAATCAGGGATGACGAAGTCGACACAGAGCGCAAAAAGGAGAAATCTCGTCCTGTGAAGAAGATGGTTGGCTCGCGATTGGGACCTGTGTGTGTGATTCTTAGAAATGGGAGGAAGAGCCCCAATAAATGTGCCAATAAAAATGTGCTTCGATAAATGTGCCAACAGCACGTAGTAAGGTCATACATTTATTTAGTCAATTTTTCCAAGTACGAAAGTTAAGAAACTCAATTGTATGGAACGCGTTCTGTTGAAGTAGCTGGTATGATTGGTAGAACACATATGCGAGTGATTAGTTTTTGGTCTTTTAACAGCTTTGCATTAAAGACAGTCGAAGTCTGATCAGATGCTGGATTAAAACTACTTTCATGATTAGAACTTGAAGGTCGATTTCTGGAACTGTTCTTCTGTATCACGTATTATTTTGTGTTTGCACAGACACCACGCTACATCTACTACATTATGGGGTTTTGAACTCTGAAATGTTTTTTTATATCAGATTTCTTAAAAGGTAACTGTTAGGCTTTATGAGTTTTGGCCCAATGTAGAGAATAAAATTTGTCATGTATTTGGGTACTTTCTGTGGCGAACGATTGGGTACCTGTGTTTGAGCATCAGACAGGGTTATAGATTACAATTCATCTTCGTGATATTCTTGATAAGAAGTCATCACAGTTGCGTGAAGGGTTCCTCGTCCATCAGGCGTGTCTTCAAGGAAGTCTAAATTATCTGCTGCACAAAAGATAAATTTCCCTTTCACAATATCGGGTCGTACATACAATCCGTCACTGTCTTCCATGTGGTTCAGAACTTCATTAGCTATAGCAGTCTCAAGCCAGACAACTTTATCTTAATCAATCGAGGATCCCAAACCATGCATGAGCTGAACCAAGAATTTGCTGCGAGTTTTACTACGTATCGTTGGGCCAACAGCAACTTGAAGAGGAAGGTCCCGGGAGTGTCTGCGTTTAACTAACGCCGTGCTGCTATAAACTGCTTGTTTTTCAGTTTGGCACTCATACATCACAGTTTGTGATAATGCAGCAGCCTTTTGGTTCAAACGTTTGGTATCAATCTTCAAACTTTCCATTTTTTTTGTTCCCTCCAATATAACATTTGAAAAAGTATAGAACTTCTTTCAGTATGGTATTTAGGATTTGGAACTCCGTGATAGAGCTTGTAAACTTCCATTTCTCCTCTGTCAGTATGGTTTTACGTAATAATTTAGCTGCTTGATACAAAAATTTCATACTCGCATTCATATCAGAATTGGACTCCATCCGCGACAACAAAACATCATTGACAGATTTCAAAGAAATACGCTGTGATTGATTTTTGGAAATAGGGTTGCTAAATACTACATTCATGTAAAATAGTTCATGCTCAATAAGTTCTTTAAGAGATTTTCTTGACAACATGTCTTGCTGTTTAACACCATTCCAGTGACAGATATCTCTATAGTGTCTCTCAGCATCTGTCGTCATGACAACATTACCTTCCAAAAGAGAATTTAGCAAGCGATCTATGAATTCTACTTGACTAATACATTCTGGCAAGTTAGGTTTTGTTTCAACTTCATCAGTACTTCGCAAGACGTTGATGACGTTTTTCGTTTAAAATTCTTTGTGGTATGCTACATCATATGCATGCGCATCTTCTGGATTAATGAATCCACCCAGTTTTAACTTCCAATTGCTATTTTCACTTCGCTGAACAGTATCATAGATCCTTAGACCTACCTCTTCAGTGGAAACGGTATATAATGGATGTCTCCCAGCTTCAAGTCTATCGCAAAAGAAGTAAGCATTTTTTTATAGTTTCTTGTCAAGATTTTGGCCTCTTGTGCACGGGGGTCTTTAATGCACACTAAGCTTGGAGAAGTTACTTCAATTTCCGCTTGTTACTTTTTACACCTAGGCAATCTATCAATGTTACCTTTGTGCGTGCATTTCTTGTAACAAGTTAAATGCCACCGGGCATTTAGCTGGGTTATTCCTTCCACTGTCAAATTTCGAGAGAATGGTTCGAGGTGCTGATAATCACTGTCTTTACACTCGTTTCGAATTCTCACTGCATAAAAAAGTTTCTGTAGAGTACTTGAGGTTTTAACCAAATCCTCATTCGATTGATGTTGACACAATATATACAATTCAACTTAACAGAAATTTTGAGTGGTCAATAATTCTGTTTTCTTCAGTGAGATTAAATGGCATGTAATGAAGTCTATGCCCTTCACTTGTTTTTGTTTATACGATTGGGGTTGGTAGAATTTAATTACACCATCCATATTTTAAGCTAGAATTTATCCACTTGAACAACAACGACAACAGGTCAGATTGAAACCTAGCTGTTGGAAAGTGGTGTATTGTGATGAAAAATTCGTGACTTTGCACTTTGATATAATATTCCTGTTCGAAGTGCACTATAATTCAATGGTTAATCGATATTTAGTTATCAGGTTTTAGTATTTAGCTAAAGGAAAGGTGTAATAAAATTTTTTTGGTGGTTTTTTTGCTTTTTTTCCAATGCGGTAGACGGTTTCTTGTACAATATCCTTACCGCCATAGTACACCGCACATTTGCTAGCTATTTTATAATGGGGGCACCATATAGGCTGACTAGTATTACTCCCTACGAAGGGAGGACACAAACGGAAGCTTTTAGTGACGCAACGCCAGGATTCGATCCGAGCACCCTCAGCACCGAAAACCAGCGCGCTGTACCACAGGGCCGCCACAAGCCTTGTTTGGTAGTTGTATTTATAGCTTAATTTCTTATAACAAAAACCTTGGCAGCACCAAACCTCATGCATAAGAAATTAAATTCAGTAAAATGTTGTAGTTAACAGATGAAAAGGGGATTTAAAGAAGCATTTTAGTTTAATTTTGGTTCAACGTTAAAATACTCAACAAAAGACAATTTTGATGATAATATTCTTTACCCATAACTTTTTATAATATATCTTTGTACGTTAAAATAATGTTATGTTACAAAAAATAATTCTAAACTATTTACAGATTTAGTTCATTGGGAATTAGGTACAAGGTGCGTCCATAAAGTAACCGGACATTTTTTCTATAAATAATAAAAATATTACTCACCTACAAATAAATTTATCTCCTTCAAAATAATCGCCAAAGGAATCTATAAAACTTTTTCCAACGCTTCTTCTAATCATTGAAATGCTGTTTATAGGCTTTGGAATTAAGCGTTCGCAAAATACGTGTAACGTTTGATTTAATATCCGAGACGTTTTCAAATCTCTGTCCTTTCATGGATTTTGCATTTTTTGATTACAAAGGACTTATTTACCACGAATTTGTTCCTGGAAATCAAACAATTGATCAGTATTTTTACAAGGAGGTGCTTTTCGATTAAGAGACAGGATAAGGTGAATTAGGAAGGACATGTTTGATTCTGGGCAATGGTTGCTTTTCCACGATAATGCTAGGCCCCATACAGCAATTTCTGTACAACATTATCTTGCTATGCATTCAATTACAGTGATAAATCACCCACCATATTCTCCCAACTTATTGCCAGCTGTTTTTCCCTTTTCCGAAGCTTAAGATGGCCATGAAAAGACAGAGATTTGAAAATGTTCCGGATATTAAATCAAATGTTACGCGTATTTTGCGAACGGTTAGTTCCAACGCCTATAAACGTTGTTTGAAAACTTGAGGAAACGTTGGAAAAATTTTATCGACTCCTTTAGCGATTATATTGAAGGAGATAAATTTATTTGATGGTGAGTAATATTTTTCTTATTTATAAAAAATTGTCCGGTTACTTTATGCACGCACCTTGTATTAGAAATTCATGGTCTGAAAAAAATTATCGTGTTATATCTCCTTGATGACGCCAATGTCGCCATATTTTGAAGAAGCGCGCAAACTTTAAGGAGATACATTTTCCATGGGTATGTTTTTGCCTACCAAAGGAATTCATAAAAACTTGTTAAAATCAGCTATCTTGATCTTCAAATGTTTTTTTCTGTTATCTTAGTTAGACCTGTGATAATAAAAAACATTATTTTGAGGTATTCAATAATATGCTAAGTTATTTATAAAAGAGCATCTTCCCGTAGTTTTGATCAAATAATCAAGTTTACCTAAATCTCTACAAAAATTGAAGAACGGTCACTTTCTGCTTTCAAATGACCCTTTGAAGTCTTTCTTGCCGAAATAAAAAAGATTGTCGATCTTAACAAAGCAAAAGAGATCACTTTATTCAGGACTTTCTGGCGAGAAAAAAAAATAAAGGAAGGCCAGACTGCCTATACGTCTAGAAAAGTTTAAATCACGACATTTTCTTGATCAATTTAACGGTCTGTTTGACTTCGTATGAAAAGAAAATATTTTTTTATAAATAGAACAAAACTGATTGGAAGTTTCAACTGTAAATTCTGTACTCTACATTTGATTACAAACATTTCAGATTTTTAAAAGTTAAAAAACTTACAAAGTTGAGAAAAATTAGTCTTTTTCTAACAAATAACAAGTACGTTTAAAAATACAGTTGGTTTGGACAGATAACATAAAAATATCAACTAAAGGAACATTTTCTAAGGTAAAGTCTCTTTTAACTCAAAGAACTTCAGCGATAATAAAAAAAACTTTTCTGGTAATGAATAGTTCAAGTTCTAATGTAAGCTTAAAATCCAATGTAAAGAAAATCTATCTTTGACATTTACAAGAAACTAAATTTTAAATGTTGAATGGTCAATAATTCTGTTTTCTTCAGTGAGGTTAAATGGCATGCAATGTATATTCAAAAAGTTCAGACGAAGCTGATGAGAAACATCACCGATAGAATTTGTCAATCTATATATATAAAACAGTTCTGCAACTGACTTACTGATTGACAGACAACGCACAGACCAAACCGCTGTACATAAAGGGCTGAAATTTTGCATGGCGATTCTTCTTATAGTGTAGGGATGCACTAAGAGAGATTTTTGAAAAATTCTTCTTTCATTTTTTAAAATAAAATTTTAAACTGTTTTGTAATATTCTTTAAAGTTTGCATTTAAAATAATAATTCGACGATTATAAAATTTATGTCACGAGAAAGATCATAAAATTCCTTTAAAATGAAATCTTTTTCGAATCTTTACCTCACTTCTCTGACTTTTGGTGAATTTTTAAAGATTAATTTTTAGAATTTAATTTATTAATCATCCGTTACGATTTTTTATTGATATATTTTTCGTTTCTTTTTACATCAATTGCATGCATTGATCATTTTATTTATTATAAATATATTTATACACATTTTTGGCATTAATTGCATACATTAACCGTTGTATTTAATTTACATGTACTCCGTAGAGAAAATACGGGTTTTCAGCTAGTAATAGTAGATAATTTAGATTTTCTTTCTTGAAGTAGAACTCACCAGAAGCTGAACGTACTCAATCGGCATTTTGAACTCTTACACTAGAAGTTGTTGATGGGTGACTACCTTTAGAGCTTGGCACTGTTTTCTTATGTTATATAAATATGAAGCAAGTCCCCTTTCAAATGCCTCCCGGAAACATCAATTGATTCGTTGTCATATTATAATCATCTAGTCCATCTGCTTATAGAGGGATATTTTTTGTGTCCATTCGGCAAAACTCCTGATTAACAGACGCTATGCTTCTGGGATAAATCAGAGAGCGCTGTGTGACTCTGTCGATAAATCATGGACTCCTTTGATTAAGAGCACACAGAACATCCCTGATTTTCCTAGAAGTGCAGCTTTGGCACTTTTCCGTCTTACTACAGGCCATGACTGTTTGCCCGCATTTTTGCACCGGCTCAAACTTTGGAGCTCCCCCTTATGTCCTTTGTGTGGGCAAGATCAAATTTTTTATGTTACTCATATGGACTTGTGCTCTGCACTTGTGTTCTTAAACTGTATAGTTCAGAAGTATTGGAAGGCAAGAGAACTAATGGCGTCATAGCCAATCTTCTGGTCATTTGTAATAAATAAATTTTTTGTCTTCTATTCTCCAAAATACGCACCATGCTTCTAAAACTTTACGGACACATTTTAGCCACGTTATCTCAAGCATTTGACACGGTTACTGGTGACCAACACTACTTCAGCGAAAGCTCCTAATTGTTGCCACCACGGTAAGAGAACGAAATGATTCAAATGGCCTTGAATTTAGTATAATAATTGGATCTCGCGATTTGTCATTCAGTCATTGATATCTGGACAATATGAATGGACCCCAAAATCTCCAATGACCTCGCAGAGCAGACTGATCGAATAGAAGTGAAGGACTGCGAAGCCTATTGGGAAAGGAAATCGTAAGTCAGCTTAGCATCTACATAAAGCGACGTTCGTATAAGCTGGAGAATAAAGGCTAGTTATAACGCCTTTTTCAAAGAGGTACATGCACTTGTTTTTCATGTTTTGCGGCTGTTCAGCGTCCATTTATAAATTTACCATTGACTGACGGCATTTTCAGGGGATAAATAACACCGTCCTTGGACTGATAATTAAAAAGGGTTATGCGGATAAACAAGTAACAGTAATTGTTTAGACGGACCTCGTTCACGCCTGGCGAACTGAACTTGCTAGAATATTACATGCATTCAATGAAATTTTTAGGCCGCAGATTAATAGTCTCTAGTTTCATCTTGACTCTTGGTTTTAATGTAGTACCTTTCAATTATGCTGACTACCTTAACGTGTAGGGTGCGGTAGCCTAGTTGGCAAGAGCAGCGGGCCAGTGATCTGGACGTCCCTGGTTCGATGCTCATCGCTGCATATCTACCGCCGTGTTCACTAATGGTGGCCGGGGCACGTAAAATAGGGTGTGGCTACAATGTCCTCCAAGTTCTCAAATTTACCTCTGGAGGTGCGGAGTCAAGTGTTCCGGTTTCGTCACTTGACTCTGTTCAAAATTACGGGATCGGTCCTTTAGCCAAGTCGGACTCCCACCCTTGTGGTGCTAATTCAAAACAAGAGCCGCACCTTCATCACCCATAGCCTTCGGGACTTGATCTGATGTCTACTGTCAGTCAAGGGGCATAAGCAACAACAACAACAACCTTGACGTGTTGGAGAAGATCTCATTTCTCTCCCTGCGATAACACTCTGGAATAGGCCGCTTTTGTTTCAGCATGACAACGCAAGTGTTCACAAAAACAAGATCCTCAGCTTTGTGGTTTAAAGATAGTAAAGAGATAAAGCTTAACTATCGGGGTCAAATCTGCGAGTCGTTTCTAGGAGTCTTTCAGGAGTCAGTTGGACTGTTAGTTTTGTACACCAAACATGCTATTATTAGTTAACTTTACGTCATGCTTTAAGAGAAAATGAAAACATTCTAGCAGAATTCACTAGAATTTAAATGGGAAATCCTCGCCCAATAGTAACAACCATAATCGCATCAAAAACAGATCCGACATCCTATGAGCAAGAGAGCTGAGGCTGTATAAAAAGCAGAAGTCGATGGATGCAGTTTGTTTATTAACATCTGTCCTTTTTCACAGACCTAATATCTGCCTCAGACTACACCTGAAAATATGTTTTGTCTAATTTTAACATTCATTCTGACATCGTACGTCAAGAAATGAGAAAAGTGGGGAACAAAATAATTCACTAGAATATCCCTTAATTAACCCAATTTTCATTTTAGGGGGCTTACCGAACTCGCTAATTTGCGAAACAACTGTTTAAAAGTTTTTTCCTTCAAAGCACCCTTCTTAGTATGGAAAGATATTCTCGAGTTTAGCCATGAACCTCCGTGATGCAAATAAGAGATATAAATTATCAAAATATTTGAGAGATCATCAGGAGTATTTTGAACAAATCAATCCTAAAACTAACCCAAGGGCATGTGGAACAACCTAATGACGTAAAACGACGTTGAATTAGATGGCTTATTAAGGATTAGAGATGTTTGATTGACAATACAGGCTACGGATGTGCGATATATAGAATCCTTACAGTTGAATATCAGACGCTAATGCTATTAGTCGCTAATGAAGCCAAAAACATACAGGTTGCAACACTTTTTTTTAACCTTTAGCTTACGGGACCTATTTTTCCAATCCCTACCTTTAGAACAGGAAATGACGTACCTCCTTTCTAAGAACGGCCATTAAGAGGGTTGTATGTATATATATATATATTCATTCTTGGGATACATGTTATCCTATCCCGTGAGGAAAAGGTTAATATTGTTATTTCCGAATCACTTTAAAGTAATATATATATATATATATATATATATATATATATATATGTGTGTGTGTGTGTGTGTGTGTGTGTGTGTAAGTAAATGGATAAGTAGTTTTAAATTTATAAGTTACATTCCTCACCTTTCTAAGTATTATTTGCTCTTATGTAAACTGTCAATGGATGTGTTATGTTATGATTTATGACTTATAAGTTAATTTAAAATGACATAAATCATTCTATGAACACACTTTCAATATTAAATTAAGAGGTTAATATATACATGAATGTGATATTTGACGATTGGTTTAAGGCATAAACTGTTCTATAATTATACTCTGATCTTCCTATACCGTAAAATCTGGACTACAATACGCACACGTGTATAATACGCATGCTTGATTTTGCTCGAAATTTTTAGAAAAAATTAAAATTCGACTGTATTACGCACCCAAATCTTTTCAATATTTTATTTAAAAATTGCACAAATACTTATTAACATAAATAAAATGTGTAATAAAAATAAACGAAAACGTCAAATTCGGTCGGAAAAAAACCTTAAATTTTTAATTCAAAACAAACAATGCTGTCATATTATCAGTCTTAATCACTTTCACTAGAATACAGCTCATCTATTGTTTGTCGTTTATTCAATGTTTAGAACCACGTTTTTGTTGTACGCGAGTATAATACGCACCCTCATTTTCAAGGACCAAAATACAAAAAAAAGTGTGTATTATACTCAAGATTTTACAGTAAATACTCTATGTTTGAGAAAGACAGACACTAAATGTAATCCTAAATAATCTATTTTGATAGCTAATGATGAATATATGAATATATTGATGAATATATTAAATTCTTAAAAAAGGCAAAAATTTAAATAATCATCATTTCAAATAAAGAAAATAAATACGCGTACTTATTCATATTTCTCTCATGAGGTTTGATTTAAATTTGCCCACCTTAAAATAAAGAAGGGTATTTTTATTTGAGCCCGGAGTTTTGCTTAATGCACTTATTCAACCAGGTTATTCCCATAAAATCCCACTATCTATTTTGACAGAATGCGATGCCTCCTTCTGAAATGTCTGCGTCGACAAGATTTCTATCAAGTCTCAAATTATTTTTATGGATGGCTTGATGTTGGTATAAACCCATTTTAAACCCAAGGCTTGCTTTCATGTTTCGTTATATAAAATATATTTTAAAAGGTATTTTTGGTGTATTGTTATGCATTTTATATATCTTCAACTCAGCACGAGGAAATATCCCTTTATGTAAAAAAAAATGGCTCTAATCAAAATAAAAGCAGAAATAAAGCTTTTCATGCTTTTCCATATATCTTATCTACGGCTGCAGCATAAACATGCTTTCAACATGTCAAAAGGCAGGTAATGCAAATCCAACCGAATGTGCTGAAATCAGATTTATATTTATGGTAAAATTTGAAATTCCAGTAGGCATATCCAAGATTATTAACGATTCTTCGAATATGTTGTAACGTGAGAGACAGTTATATGTCATAAAATATATCCGAGACAGGTAAAGATGATAAATTTGTTCCTATCTAGGAATATATTTTAAAAATGAAATATACTCTTTCATTTTTTAGCTTTGCTATCGTAATATATTCTAATTTCTATCATATACTGAAAGAAGAAATTCATATCTAATAATATGGGAAGATAAATGCAAGCTAGAGATTTTTAGTAAATCTTCATGGAGTAGATTCTTGAAGCTTTTATATAAAAAAGCTTTCAAAATTATTGGATATTACTACGTCTTCATAACCTGTTCAATCTTAGTGGTACGTATTTTGAGTAAAACGAATATCAGAATTTCTTCCTGCTGTTGAAATGTAATTTAAAAATTTTTAGAAAAAATATTTATCTCATACATTCTATTTAGGTTTTTAAGATAATCAAATGAAAAAAAAATGCCCAGTGGCCCGAGGTAGCCTAGTGGTAGCGCGTCGTTTTTCAGTGCCGAGTGGGCTTGGTCCGAATCCCGACAAGCGGAATTAAATACCTTCGTGTCTAGATCGGATGTGGGCATGTTAAATCCGTAGATAGGAAATTCCCTCTATGAGGTTAGTGAGGGTGGGACTGGGTACGATCACCAAGATGGCGCACCTTGGGGGGGGGGGAGTGCTCGGTCAAAATTGAGGTGTTAACTAGCTAAGACGAACTCCGGCCCTTGTGGTGCTATTGTAAACTGGATCCGCACCCTTCACCCCACAAAGCCTATATGGACCTCATCTGGAGCACTTCCAGCTAGGCGCAACAACAAAATTCCCATTTTTCTTTTTAAACGCTAGGATTGTTTAGTAAATTGTCTATTCTCGTATTTCAACTAGTTTTCTTAAACTGTTTATTTTATTTTTTTTTTGTTTCTTTTTTTAATAAAACAATCACATCTTCTCTTTTCCAGGGGTAATATAACCCTTTTATTTTAGCATAATCATTTTATTGCCTCCTACCCTATATTACATTATTTGAACCTTTGAAAGGTAAGTGTTCTTATTCCGGATTTGTTCCGGTTGAACAAATGCTTAAAGAAGAGAGAAGCTTTAACAGACAAATAATAGCTCAGTATTCACATAATCACTAAACTGGGAAAAAACATCAATTTTCAATGCATAATATCTTTCAAACAAATCACACGTGTAACTGAATAGAAGCCATCAAACAAACGAAAATGAATAAAATTTGAAAAGGAGTTCTTTGTAAAGGTATAAATCTATATAAAGGATTCTTTTATATAAGCCAAGTTCGTCCGCATGAAAATGAGCTTATATTATACAAATGCGAATTTCATATAATAATGTAAAACGTATATATATTAGACCTAATTTGAAACGAAAGCGTTGGAAACTAGCATATGTTTGAATAATCTTTTTCAGGGGGGAGATAACCTAAATACCTTCAAAAAACTCAGTTTTTATTAGGATTTAATTTTGAAGAATGAAATGTAAGGAATCATTTTTTAAAAAATGAAGTCGATACTACAATTAGAACTGATTTTATGACCAAATGTATAAGCTAATAGTAAAGTAATTTATAGAAACTTGAATCTAAAACTGTTATTTTCACAGTTGTGTGCGCTATTTCTTCAAAACTTATGGTCACAAATTTCTAAAATTGTGTACACATGTATATCTAGTATGCTTATACTTTTTCTACCTAAATTTATGTAAGTAAATGTTACTAATTTTTTGCAGCACTTTTTGTGAAACAATTTGATGAAATTTCTTGTACATTGCAATACATTTGCCTGAAAAAAATATTTTTATGTAAAATATGGTAATTATTTTAGGTGTAGATTATAGTATAACCTATGGATAGAATATATACAAATAATTTAATGTATATCTCTTTAAATTTTAAAATAATTCTGCGCGCAATGCATTAACCTAAGATTCATTATTCATAAAACATTAAATTTTTTTACATAAACTAATTTCTAATGTTATCCCAACAATTCTGCTTTTGTTTTCTAATAGATAAAGCTTTGTATAATTCATCCCCCCAAAATGGTTTAAATTAATTCCAAATTAACTGTTTGACAACACATTAAGCTTGGTAGTAAAATCAGTGTATTTTTGCGAGTGCAAAGGTGATATCCCCCTTTAAAGTATTGAAGTTGATGTGCGTTTCTGATGGACAGTTTGTTTCTCACACATTATCTTGTCACAGCATATCTTAGTGGCGAATTACAAAAGGCAGAAAGGCTCTAAATAGTATTAAATCCTAACTTAGTTCCCTAATGTCTACCATGTTATGAAACAGAAATAATGAACTAGTATACCAATGATCCATACATTTCGGAGTGAGGTGGTTTAAGGGAGGTGTTTGTTCTATGATTCAAAATTATACAGTTTCTTGTAAATGCCGATTCCTTTTAACGTGAAGGGGTCAAAGAGAATGATAAATACGTTATTACAATTGGACCTGTGTTAAAAATTTAAAAGGTTTTAACGATTTGCAGGCCAGTCAAGGAAGTGAACATATATCATTTATTCAAACACTTAAAGTATTTTTAGGCTGTAAATTGTTGACGTTTTAAATTTTAAAGTTTCAAGAATAAGGGGATTTTCCCAACGAACGACCCATATAATTTCGTTTGATAACTTGGGTAAATTCAGAAAGCTCATTAAGGGGACTGTCGATTTTCAAATTACCACAAATAGAACAAAAATTGGAATATATTTTTCGGGGTTGTATTAATATTTTAAAAACATGTAAATATTGGAATAAAATGCAAATGAAACGTAAAATGAAAACTTGGTAGTTTTAAAAAAGTAAGTATTAAAGGTAGGTGAAAAAACATATTTTAAATGGCTTTTTTCTGAAAAATGAGAAATTTCCGTATTTGGAAGTCTTTAAAATGCTCCTCGCGTCATAATTTTTGACGAAATTTTATAAAATTTATAATAAAGACTCCTGTAGTACATCAAAATAAAGTTTTTTTATCCATTTTAGGTTTCGAGGTCATTCAGGTTATCAAAGTTTAACTTAAGTGTAGAAAAGTACAAAAATTTCCCGAAAATTCAGAGTACAAGCATAAAAATATTTCCTAAAAATAAACTATTCAACGAAAGCACAAAATAATACATCACTTTGTTTAAAATATATTTATAAGCAATATAAATGCAAAATTAAGGGGGAAAGTTAAAAATTGAGTCGCAAGGAGTATTTTAAAAAGGAATTTAATTTCAATTTTTAATTATAAAATTTTAAAATAAATATATATATATATATATATATAATTTTATAAGGGGTTTAACATCGTTATACTTTAATGAATATATATTCAAAATTTCATATCTCTGAGATAAAAATTTTTAAAATCGCTTTGAAAGGTCCACCATCCCCTTAAAATATAGGATAAAGGCTCTAAAACGTGCTTCGACAATGACAGAAAATGCCATCACCTGATTGCACTGTTACACGATTATATTCAGAAAAAGAAAGTGAGCATTTTAAATCGGCTTAGTAGATAAGCTTACTGAAACTTCGGCATATCCCAAAACTAAATAATTGCTCAAAAACATAAGCATATTATTATCAGACATTATGTACATAATACAAGTAAACACACAAAACTTTAGAAGCTTTGAGCCAATTTTAACTTGCATTGTTAACTTGCTAAATCATTGAATCCGATTTTATTCCATGTGAATTTAAAATTTAACTCAAAAGTACAAAATAAACCCACAAAACTTTAGGAAGCTTTGAGCCAATTTTAACTTGCTAAATCATTGAATCCGATCTTATTCCATGTGAATTTGGAATTTAATTCAAAAGTGCAAAAGGAACACAGATTTGGTTTGGACGCTACGGTCAAATTTTTTCTACACGATGGTTAATTAGACCGGGACATACTGTTTAAAGCCGATTCCGAACGGCTACAAACGTCCCTGCCTACAGTGGGACTCGAACCCACAAGATCTGAACCGAATGCCGGCGCCCTAGCCATTCGGCTATCGCCTGGCAATAAACTTAGGAAAATGATCTAAATTAAGACTAATCAGCAGTAACTAAATAAAAGTGTTCTTAAAAAATCTCGAAAGCATCTGTGTCAGGATAGTGCCAGATGACGGCAGACGACTTGCCTTAAGAATTGAAGTTTTCGGGTTTCAACCTTACGTTTCTCACAGATATTTGTTGTCCTTCAGAAATGGCTCTAAAATGGCGGATTCCTGTCTGTTTAACATTTTAGTAACAACTAACTGTAGCGCTCTGAAAAACCAACTATTCCAGGTAACTTAAATTAATAAGTTGTTTCTTTAAGATGAAATAAAACTCATTTAAGGAAATCTTATGCAGAGTATTATCAAATAAAATTTTTGACAACTTTAAGGGCTTGTTAAAGGGGTCGAGAGTCTAAGGAATCCTGATATATATGAAGTAATTTTTACAAAACAACAACTCAATGATGCTTCAAAATTAACTCTTGAAACCTTATTCTCAAAATGGGAAGACCCAAAACTCAAAATGAAATTTGAAAACGTTCTTCATAATTTAAATTTATCTAGTATATCTTCTCTAAAAATAGTAGATCCATAGCTTTTCAGCAAAACTTGCATCAAGTTGACTTATGGATATATATATATATATCCATATGTCAAAATATATATATATATATATATATATAATGTAGATAGGTATAGATATAGATATAGAGAGAGAATTCCTTAGCTTTCTAGAAGGAAAGAACTTCTTGAATTAAAGCGAACATTTGAACCACTTAGAATAAAAACCTGTAAGAAAACTACGCAGTAATATTTTATTTAATACACCTTCAACTGAATCTCTGAAGAAGAGAATCCTCTAGAATATAGAATTACGGAACAAAACTGAAAAGCTTCAAAATGTTGCGCAGACCTCTTCTAGAAAATCAGATAAAGTTTTGAAGACTCACGGATTCCACGAAATCTTGAAAAGTTTCCCTGGAATAAAGTTTTACTCAATATTTGACATATCCTTTACTTTTATATTATTAGCCAAATAATTTACCTTTTATGTCTCTAAGAAAAATTTGCCGACTTGGAAAAATGTATTTTATTTTCGAAACGTATTCATGGATCTGAAAAAAATTCTATCTTCGTTTTTGTATGGCATGCATACATTTCATAACTGTTTCTTTACTTACTCAACGTTCGAGCGGCGTCTTTTTCAAGATATTGCGCATTACAACATGGAATAGATAATTTACATTTAAAAAATCTGGTCTAAACGTTGTCCTCTTAGATTTCCTTCCTCTAGAAATTTATTTTGGTAAATTTCGGGGAGGCAATGCAAAATACTCTTACATCTAAAATTAAGGGCACATGGGACCTTCAATCTCGAATTTTTTAATTTTCAATTTTTAACTCTATATACAGAATGACGATAATTAATATTCTTTTTCTTTAATATTCTATTTCATTAATATTCCTTTCTAATAATTAATATCCTATTTAACTGCATTGATAACCCTTAGAATTCAAATAAGTATCTTTTGGTAGAATTAAGTCTGTTTTGCAAAACTATTTTCAAAAATGCTACCATTATTCAAAATGTTCCGTGTGCATTCCATATCCTTTAAAAGCCTTAATTTTTTTAATACTAGTTTACTATATAAATATAAACATAATTGCGCACTGATTTTTTTAGTATGAATAGAAAGTCATAAATAACGTTTTCTTTAATCTGCCTGTTATTTTTTTTATGTTTTTGGGTGTTTTTATTTCATTTTGCAGTCGATAAATTTGAAAAATATTTGTAGGTTCAAAAAATGGAGCACAGTTTTGTGTCAAATACTTCCATTGACAATCCCGAGATGTTTGAAGGATATCGGAAGAAAATGAGTGCAAGTGGAGCATTTTGGAAAATTCTGGAATTTTTAAAGAATTTTGTGATAAACAGGCCTTATTCTGTCCCCAAATAGTTATTTGTGAATTCTAAGTGTCTTCAATGAAGTAAAAGCGAATATTAAATATTCTCAATTTGTATATAGAGTAATATATTGAAAGTTTTAAAAAAAACGAGATTGAAGATCCTTTGTTCCCTTAACCTGTTGTGTAATTGTGTGCTGCTTTACAGTTTCAAAATGATTAAAAGTATTTTTTCTAGAGTCATCCTTTTAAAAATTCTTTCAGATTGCTGCAAAACATGTAATGTACACCTTGAGAGATTTATTCATTCAATACAAACATTGTATCAAAGAAAAAGGAAATTTGCCATAACAATAGCATATCAGGAGCTCGTGAGAGAAAAGGTGAATGAAAAACCGATTTTGATTTTGTTACCATGTTTTTATTAACTCGCTTTCTTGTTTGTTTGTTTGTGTGTTTGTGTGTACTTCCCGTACAAATCTTGCAATCGATTTTTAACTAACATCCCGACTAGCTAGACATTTGAAACTTTTAGAATAGCTCAGAACACGATGACTATGAATTATTTTAATATTATTTTAATACTTTTAGCCATCTTTAAGCAGAATTAAATTCATTTTCAGTTATTTTCAGTTAATTTTGTCTTGTAGACTGGTGCAGCCATCTATTGGCCGGGACGGGAACGAAAAGTTAAACGCAAGTTAACTTCCAATTAACTTCATTTTCTTTCAAGTTGATGGGATAATCCATCAAAAAATTTTTTAAAAAGTATTTATTAATACATAGAATTGTGAAGTTAATATGATTCAACAGAAAATTTAAAAACATGGTATATAAAAAGTTCTTTTTATCTTGTAATTATTTTTAACAGAAATTCATTTATTGATATGTTAGGAACGCCGTATTACTACTTTCACGCCTACATTAGCTCTGAGTATCTTATAAATAAAATTTAATTTACGGACTACATAAATAGCTGAAAACTTAGTGCTGTACTGTTAGACGAGCAAGGGCGAATATGCAACTCTTTTGTTTACTCTACTGCGTTGCGCCACACACCAGAATAATCTTCAACTTAGGTATAAAGTCCATATTTGCCCTTTCTGTGTTGAGAGCATGCCGCCCACATAGTATAGTGGTTGGCGTTATGAGCTTCCACGCAGTGCACTTGGGTTCAAATGCCGAATAAGGCTTAGTTGTTTTCGGTGTCATCCCCCTCATATGAAGCAATGTTGGCTCACCTAACTGGTGCTCCTATAATAAGGTAGCCAGCAAAACTTCGCGGAGAGATCTAACTTTGAATATAGGTCATTTTTTGGCGTATTGCATATATCCTCATTTCTTTCAGAGAATTAACTACAGCCATCAAAACGGAAACGTTGATTGAGAGTAAGTCTCTGGAACTTTAGGAAAAAGATAAGTGGAATCCTTTCAAATTGGTGTTTAGTGTAAAACAAAAATTAACTGACTCAGATAACATAAAACAAAATCGACTGTATCGGTAATCCGAAACAGCTGCCCCTGTTTTGAATAAGCACCACAAGGGTGGGAGCCCGATTTGGCTAAAAGACCAGTTCCGTAATTTTGAACCTCGTCAAGTGACGAGACCTGAACACTTGTCCTCGCACCTCCAGGGGTAAATTTGAGAACTAGGAACAATTTCAGACACGACCTATTTTACGTGCCCCGGCCTCCATTATTGAACACAGCAGTGGATTTGCAGCGTCGAGCCAGGAACGTTCAAATCACTGGTCCGCTGCCCTTGCCAACTGGGCCACCTAGCCCTTATTTGCATAGATAGAACACTCGACGAAAAATTTTTGCGGTATATAGAAAAGGATCCGTCACAAGTTCTGTTACTAATTAACGACCAAAGTAATCTTAACAAGGCTTTGGGACAAGAACCGGTTTATTCGAGTTGAAAAGTTTTTGATACTAAACTTATTTCAAAGTCCTTTTAAAATAAACTTTTTAAATACTGAACATGAAAGACTTTAATCTTCTTGATAGATGAAGAATATGACTTTATATCAAGCTTATGCTAAATGTTACGCCTTTTTTTGAAAATGTAAATGCAAATCAAACATCCATTCCGCAACGTACTTCTAAATTGTTTTTCAAGTTTAAGTTGATTTATTTTTTTACATTATATCAAGACATAGTTTACTGCAATGTCTCCTCTAAACTAAATAAAATGTCTCCTCAGAGAATGAATGTCTCTGAATTTCAAGGAAAAAAACTTAATCATTTTTTTTCTACCGGAAGACACTGGGTACTAAAATATAGCAACACTGTTACAGCATTTCAGAATTTCATTCTTTAATTTAATACATTTAAAATATCCTCCTAGAAGTCTAGTATAAATAAAGCCTGCAGCCGTTCTCCGGTGAAAGTTATTTTTCCCTGTTTGACCCATTTGAATATTCATCTTGGATCGAGAGGAAATGAAGTTTCCGTCGAGATACGTGTTACATTCCACCACGTGAGCCCTCCCCGCATTACAAAATGAGAACAGCGGAATTTTCCAGAACCGTCGAGATGATGAATTCAGTTTCTTTGTTGTTTATTATCAAGCTATTTCTATGCTGCATGAATTATTAATAGCACGTATTTTTTAAAAATCTATTACATCAGTTATTTTTGAAAATCACTTCGGAAAAAAAATCCACACACGCAAATATGAAAAATCATTTTTGACTGTATGGTCTAGAACACAAAATAAATGTTCGTTTTCCATAATGTTTACTTTTTCCACGGTTGAAATGTATTAAAACAATGAATTTTAATGTTTGTTTATTTATGTTTACCCCTTATAGGAGTCCAAATATTATTCTTTGGTAATAACGACGATTGTTACAAATTAAATGTGCTCCTAACAGTTGATCTAACTTTAATCAATCATCGAGGATGCTTTTGAGTCAATCCGAATCCTTCAGGAGATGTGATAAGCAAATTATCATAGCTACCATTCAGTCACTTGGGATTTCAACGGTAAAGAGCCTTCGACTCAATGATCTGAATAATAGCTAAATACTTTACTCTGCTTAATGTTTCATTCTATATATTCTATGCTTCATAGGAAGATCATAGCCATTCTTGTGGCAAAACACACAAAAAATGACTATCCATCTTTAACCTGTATATGTATTAGAAGAGATGGTACACCTGGTTAGATAAAGTAAAGAACTGTATCAAATTTGCGCATAGCTAAAAATTTTGTCTCAGATTGAAATACTCGTAGTTTGCAAAAAGAAGGATTCCGATATTTTAGCGAGATTAACTGTTCCTTATCTAAGGCGATAAATATGAATGCAATATGAGTCTTCTACAATGATTGGACAAAAATTTCTTTAAAGAGTGTTCTTTAATTCCTATCGTCTACATGGGGCTATTTTCAAATCATATGCGAAAATCATGGATTTTTTTTTTGGAGTTAAGGCACAATTTAATCTTTTAAATTTGATATATTGATCTACAGGTTAAAAAAGACTTATAGACCACTTTGATGAATCTGTACAACTAATTAGTCTAGTACTAATTAGACTTGTGTTGGGCAACTCGTCTGTGATATTCAACTCTTGAATGTTCATGCGCAGAGTTTTCGTTGGAATGCCTTCTCGGGAACAGTTTTAAAATTTTTATTCAATAGGATTGCAACTGTCCGCCTTTGTTTCTCGGTACGACTCACAAATGCATTCACGACCTTGCCTGAATCGTTTTTGTCTAAGACTTCCTTTTGCTGAGGATTATACTTCTGCCGGGTACCATTCTGGCATAACCTTAGACATTATTCTATGATTAACTTGTGCAGTAAAATTTGTTTTGGTTGCAGACGTATCTTCTAACCTCTTACCAACAATTTTCGAACGTCTACCTGAAATCACTTAACTCCTCCTAAGGCTGCTGTTTACTAACCCTATTGAATCCGCTCACCTTAATCTTAACTCTGGCGAAAATGTGTCTACTACTTACAGCTACATAAACTCTGATAATCCAATAAGAATGGTATTTTCAGATAGCCTGAACTTTTCTGCACCTTGAAATAAGATACATTTTATAAATTTCGTCCACCAAAGGAATTTATGATCGTTTAAACACACTATACCCGATTTTCCCCTCGAATAATTTAAATTTCAAAATATTATTTGCAGTTTTTTATAAAACGAAAAAATTTTCCACGGTGTAAAATTTCTTTCTCTATTACGGAGTACAATTTTTTAAAGAAAATCTTTCAATCCAAACCGGCAATCCTTGGACAATATTGGTTAACATTGAGGTGAGCGAATCCAATAGGGTTAGTACACAACAGACATAATTTCAAGTATTTAATAAACAGTGGCAGCCCTCCCGATCACTATTACAAATTTGTTGCCATAGATATCGGGAGTATTTTACATATAATCAGGTATTACATATGTGTCAGGAGCACATTTACATGTCAACTGTATCCGTGACTTGTGTGTAAAGGATGCTGCTTTGTGGCTCGGTGTTACCATATTGTGTACCTCCTTTACCTCTATTTTAAGATCTCCATTTTCTAAAACATGAATTCTTAAATTAGATTGAATATTTTTCAGTGCCATTACTGAGTGGCTATAGTTTTACATTGGTAATACGGATACAGATTTTGAATTAAACTGAAACTTTTAATTGTCTTGTAATTATGAAGAGAAAATGAAAAGTCTATATTCCAGGAGTATTTTTGAATGTCACATCAAGTCTTTCTCAGAATCTTTAGATAAAATATGATTATAGAGTTAGTTTATTAACTTCTTTTAATGTGCTGCGTGATACAAGGTATTACAAAATAACATGTGCTAAAAAGCACAAAATAAGAGTTAAAAAGAGG
The DNA here is from genome assembly GCA_907164885.2 of Dolomedes plantarius. Classification (NCBI taxonomy): domain Eukaryota; kingdom Metazoa; phylum Arthropoda; class Arachnida; order Araneae; family Dolomedidae; genus Dolomedes; species Dolomedes plantarius. The sequence goes on from OU015493.1 coordinate 168,250,438, forward strand.
AATTATATGTTTAAAGCCCTTTAATAATGGACCGAAGCTGAGTTCATTATATGCTATACTTTATTTCGGTACTTTCTGAGATATATTGAAGAACAATAATATTTAGCCCTCTAATATGTCAAATATTAACATTTCTCATGATTTGCGATGAAAATTGGGGGTTAAATTTTTTTTAAATATTTGCAATTTGTCTTTTTTTCACGTTAATCAAAACTCAAGACTTCTGTGGTTTCAGAAAAGTCAAATATGTCAAATATTAACAACTCTGATATGCCTAATATGCCAACTCTAATATGTCTAATATTAACATTTCTCACGGTTTGCTATGAAAATTGGGGGTTAAATTTTTTTTAAATATTTGTATTTTGTCTTTTTTCACGTTAATCAAAAACTCAGACTTCTGTGATTTCAGAAATGAAGCACACAAAACCTTGCATAAACCCCATTATTTCACACGCCCTAACATATCTAACTTCTATTTGCGAACGATAAATATTGAAATTCGCCAGAAGCCTCCCAATAAACTCCAGGTGAATTTTTTTATTATTATCGATTTCAAGAAGTAATATATGCGAATTCCACGTCCGAAAAATAAAAATTCGTTTCCATCATAGCATCCTGTTCCGTGAGTAATTAGCCCTCAGTGCGAAACAACAAAATGCGCTGTTGTAACAACGGCAAAGAGATCGGGAAATTCAAATTGCAAAAATGATGCTCTGACGCAAAGCGAAAGAAAAATTTATTCAAACACTGGAACTGATAATTTCCCCAAGAGACAAGTTGGTCTTTCAGTAAGGTGTCTTTTGTTAAATATTTGCATTCTACGTTTCCTTTCGGGGAGACAAAATTATACAAAGGAGCCTTATAAAACCTGCGGGAAAGTGCATATTCTACAGTGACAATGAAACAATTATTTGTTCAAGGGGTATGCTCATTTTCTGCCACAGTCATAATGGAATTAAAACATTCCTTTGAACCTTTTACAGATTCCTATAATTGCAATATTCATTATTCAGTTCTACTTGAAATTAGATATTTAACGAAGAATTTAGATTTATGGTGAATGAATATAATACACTTTTTCCTTTTATTATTTCTATGATAAATTAGCAAACGTAAATAACGTTTTCAAGTTATCCCATTTTTTAAAAAATTTTTAACACACCGATAGAGAGTAGATGCTTTAAAAGATATTTTTCAATATAGAAATCAATTTATTCCATACATACAAAAATTTGTATGAGATTTTTCATAGTGATTATTCAATAACTGAAATTCTTGTATATCTTTAGCATATTAATATAGAAAGTAGAAATAATTACCGAATTCGTATTGGTTTTAACGTCACGGTTCAACAGAGATAAAAGAACGATGGCAGAAGTTATCATTTCCCCTAGGGAACAATATTACGATTTTGGGATAGCTTTGCACATCGAGGTCGAAAACATTTCACCTCATACATCAGCTTAAATTAATTTGTCACAGTTAGTCTTACAAAACGTAAAATATGAGCTTCAAATGACTTGTAGACGTTGTGATGTTGATTTGGGAAAAACGTGAGGGTGTCTTGGTGTTTGATATGAACACGAAGGCTTGTGTAGATAACATTAAGGCTTCTGTGTACTAACCCTATTGGATTCGCTCACCTCAATGTTGTTCTATGGAAAAAATGTCTCTACTATTTACAGCTACATAAATGCTGAGAATCAAATAAAAATGGTGTTTTCAGAAGGCCTGATCTTTTCTGCACCCTGTAAGAGGATTCATTTTATAAATTTCGTTCACCAAAGGAATTTATGAGCTTTTATAACACACTATACCAGATTTTTTAATTTAATAATTTAAATTTTAATATATTATTTGCATTTAAAAACGAATTTTTTTTAATGAAAAGACGTAAAATTTCTATATTACAATTTTAAAAAAAAAATTTAAATCTAAGTCGGCAATCCTTAGACACATTTTCTCCATAGGTTAACGTTGAGTTGAGCGAATCCAATAGGATTAGTGCACAGCAGCCTTAACCCTTCGGTGGGAACATCTGCCTCTCAGAAAGCTGTGGTTTCTTTATTCAACGCTGCCCCCGTCCACCCTTCAACCTTGGAAACTGTGAGTCTACATATGCTTCAGTCAACATCTTGTCTTCAGTTTGGAAGGGTGATTCGTGACGCCAGCCTTCTATGGTTCAGGTAAAAATTAGATTTATCAGAGCAAAAAGAAAAATTTTTTGGCTAATGTCCCTGGGGGCTGAAGACATTACACCTCAGTCCGGTGTACATATGAATACGAGGAGATAGAAACACACAAATCACACAAGAAGTTTATTAACAAACGATGACACCGGCGATGGACGATGGGTTGCACCTCCCCTTTCTAGACGGAGGCTCCTTCTGCCGGCGGAAGACTTACCGGTTCCCCAGAATACAACCAAGTCTTACGCGGGAATCGAACCCGCTCCCCCGGGCAATCCCGCTCCCGCTGGCAGGCAGTTGCCTTAACCACTTAGCCACTGGACGACAGAGCAAAAATTATTAAATTAAAAATCCCAACCCAATCTCTCGTTTGATTAACTAAAATGCCTCCACGAAACCTGTGATAATTGGTTCTGTTCAATAGAAGTTGGTCAAGAATTAAGGCGAAATGGTTTGACGATCGTGGCTACCATGAAATGTAATAAACCACAAATACTCTCTGAATTTCTAGTTAGGAATACCTGGGAAAGAGATATTCCATCTATATATCTGCCTTCCAGGCGGATGTTCCCACTACGCGGGAAAAGAATCATGTTCCCACCGGAAGGTTAAGTCTGGGGTTGAAGTGCCAAATAAAGGAGGTTCTTAGGGTATCCAGAAAGTTTTTCGAAACGCAGCATAAGACATTACAGAAAAGGCTATATATTTTCCTTCGTGGGCTGTTTCATATTGTATATCATATTTTGTAATACTTTTTGTTCAACAATGACTTTTATAACATGATGGGATGACAACCTCTCACCTATTTCAAACATTCCTTTTTCCATTATGAATGACCTCGCCTTATTCAGGGCTCCAACCACTGATAGTAACTGTAAAACACAAATCAAATATGAGATACATTGCTTCCGGAATTTATAATTAAAAATATGTATTTCACGACAGGAACTGCGTAGGCTGTATATTTTCAGGTGTACCAAAGTTTTCTACCCGGCACACAAATACGAAACAACAGTTCTGATAATTCGGTAACTTCAACTAGGAGTCCTTAGGGCCTGTTCACATAGTAGGGAGTCCGGTAGTGGAAGTGTAAAAGGAAAGATGGTTCTGAGACTGAAATAAACCTATCATAGACGTTAAAAATTTCGTTGCTATTCGTTTGGAGGTTTGTCATTGGTTAAGTATATTTCAATACATTAATGCTTCCGCTACCGGACTCCTATGTGAACAGGCCCTTAACCAACTTACTAGCGATAATATTCCAACGCACTTCACAACACACTCGTGTTAATCTGATTTCACTCGTAGGAAATGACGTCACATGGCCTGTAATTGAGAGGAATAGAAGAAATGGAGATAGATTAATATAGAATTAGAAAAACACATGATGCAAATAAAGGATAACAGGATCACACCTTCTGGCGTCACACGTTAAAAATTATTTTATAGTTTTGTAGACGGAAGGACAAATATTAGTCAATTATTTCTAGAAATAAATCTACTATCAGTTTAACAGTTAAGATATTGAAATCCTATGTCGAACCCATTCCCTGATCAGCAATTCTTTACGCTGCAAATGTTCTTATGGAGTCGCATATTGGCATCCGAGTCACAGTAAATGTTAGTTAATATAATTTTAAACAGATAATGAGATATAATTATTGTATATTCATTAATATACCGTTCATCTGCGATATAGCTGAAAGCAAGTTTCGGATTTCAATACGGCAGAAGAAAGATAAAGGAAATCGATGACTCACCATACGAGTAAATTTCCAGACGAAGTTCATCTGTATTTTATCCTTTAAAATTTTGTAAAGAGGTCTTATTTTTTCTCCAACATATTGGGTCATCAAAGCAGCATTATCTGCGTATTAACCTTATACCCTTTTACAAACAAGAGTTACGTTTTCTCTGAGGGAAGTGAGGGTCTTGGTGGTGTATGAAATTTCAGTAATTTTTAAGAGTTTGTGGGATAGATTGTAAACTTAAAATGATGTGCATGTCATCTTTTAATGAATTAAAATTCTATTTATACACACATTCTAGAGATTATCTATTGCTCTTAAGATCATGGTGACCATGATCTTATGATCATGGTGATCTTAAGAATCAGTTTGTATAGAGTTTTTTCACAATTTTATTTAGATATTATTAGATCTTTCGAACTGTTCGAGTGCTCTTTAGGTTTCCGAGATATCACTTGAGATTGAAGCTGTTAAGCCATTTTACCATTTTTTATGCATTAAGTAGTTTTGTAAAAGCGTTAGTCTAATTAAGTAACGTGAATATTACCTGACTAGCCGGGTAAAACCCGGCTATGCTCGAGCTTCGCCCAGCTATCGAATCACTTGACACTCGATTTACAGTTCACTTGAATTAAAAAAAAATTTTCACTTTTAATTGATAAAAAATCCCAAAAAAATCAGTACATCTTCAAATAATCTATTTATAATTAAAGAGTTTGAATGAAAAGTATGAAAAATAGAAAAACAATTAAAAATTAGACACAGAATGAAACATTTCTTTTTAGTGATTCATTTTTTAGTGAGAATCACGCTGTGAATGAATCACGCTGTGTTTACATCGTAAAACATGGCGGTTACGTTTTGTTCGGTGGAGTATGCATATAGAATTAAAATATCTCCAAAACTATTAAAGTAACGGAATAAGTGTACACAGAAAAAATCATCAGTTTTTAACCCTTTTCGGCACACTACCTTTTAAAGTTGGAATTTCAACAAAACAATTTGTATGCTGTCTATTTAGGCCTAGAGGAGTATACACATGTAATTTTATAAAGATTGTACTTACCATTTTAATTTTATGGGTGTTACCAGAGCGGCAACACTGAATCACATGAGCTTAGAAAATGCGAGCATTGCTGTGAAGCACGCAATAGAGTAAAAGTTTTGGTTTTAATTAAAAAACGCTAGATTCGGATCTCTGAAGCAGATTTAGAGTTACCCAGGGTGCACCACGTGGAGGCCTGTTACTTTACATCATTTACATTTATGTATTTTCCTGAAAAAAAAATACATCGATTTCGACATTTTCAAACATGGCCGAATTTTATAATGGATGCCATACCGAAAACGGTCTACCCGGAATTGTTCCCCGACCGACAAAGTTTTTCTTTTATTTATATAGCTAGATAGATAGATTAATGAATCATGAGATGATTTAAAGAAAGACATGCTATGTGGCCATCCTCTACTTCAAAATATTAACGCTCTTTATTATTCTACTTAGTATCAGATTTTACTATAGACTAGGATCAGCTAAAAAGGACCAAAAAGATATTTAAAAGATTTATGTAATCTAAGCAGAATAGAGAGGGTTAAACATGCAAAATGCTACTAATATGGTAGGGCTGGTAGGGCAGTTAGAGCCTCTAAAATATCCCTTGTAGTGCGTTAGATTTGTAATAACATTTTAACACTAGAAAGACCACTGCCGTCATTTTTACAGCAGGTTTCGGACATAATTATTGAGCGCTATGTCTGTATTTATGTCCTAAGGCTTCTGAAATTTTATGACTTTTTCTAATTTTACGTGAAATATGCGCACACATTTACAAAATTGTATTCGATAGTAATGAGGGGGAGAAAATGTGTTGTATACTTACCAAGACTGAAATCGGTCGATTTGACGGCAATATAGAAAACAGGCCGAAATCTTTAAAATAATACCGGATAAATGATAGTTACTTTTCGTCTCTCCTCCCTTTTGCAAATAATAGAAATATTGACTCTTCGGAAATATGAGTGTTGAAAAATAAGGACTGCACAATCCATGCATATATTTTTACGGATAAACCATACCAGTTTGTCAGCTCGGCATACCTGCATAAATATATATCTAAATATATACTAATTTATTATATATTGGTATGAAATAGTTCAAAATGGTTAAGTATTTAACCATTTAAAAAATACATTAAATATTTTATATTCTTGATTTTATATCCAACCGTCAAAATGACAGCGTTGGGTCTTTATAGTCAGAAAAATTCGTGTGTTTCTAGCGTTAAGGAAACTGAAGATCGGATGCATATATCAAATGCTTAAAAAAGTTAGGTTCTGACATAAAAACTTAAGGCATAAAATGGCTTTGTTTATTTGAGATTCCATCTCCTTCTTCACTGTTGTCAAAGACAATGTAAAGTAATACATTTAAGAAGCATTGCGTCCCTCTATGAGGCCAGCGAAGGTAGGAGATGGCACGATTCGCACCAGATGTCACCCCTGGGGGTGCTCGAGTGAGGGGGCAACTAGCTAAGACAGACTCCGGCCCTTAGGGTGCTATATAAACCGGAGCCGCACACTTCAGCCCGTAGCCTACATGGACCTGGTTTGGAACTTCCAGCCAAGGGGCATTAGAAGCAACAACCGAAGCATCACTGTAGTACTATTGGGGAGGAGGAAATGTTCTATCCATGAGGAGGTTGCGTTAAAGCAGCCTATAACTACTAGAAAAGAATGCCTCGAGATTTAAAGATATACATTTAGTCCCTTACCAACTTGATAACATAAAACAAAATTTCAAAACCTCTTGACAGCCTACAAAAGTCTTATAACGCGTAATTCTTTTTGGGAAAATAAAGTTTTGGGGGTATTTTCAAATTGGAAAAAATATTTATTTTGTAAGATATAATGTTTATCCATTTCCCTTACAAAATGAATATTTCAACCGACAAATAACGTAAATAATATTCTATGACAACTTTTCTTTTGAAAACAGGAAGTTTCGTTCTGAATTATAAATTTATATTACAAACTTATGCGATCGGAAAAATTAAACCTCAGACTACCACAAACACTCTTACCCCAGAAGAAAAAAGTAATAACCCGTGGCATGTATTGCTTAATAACTTTTTACATTACCTGACACCGCTATCTTTTATTTGCGAACGATAAATATTGAAATTTGGTAGAATCCTTCCAGCAAAATACAACAGAATTTGAAACAAAACAAAGCAAAAAAACTTTTCTCTTTTCCACTTCGGCAAATAATCTATTCACCTTTTCTTATCCCAAGAATGAATTTCAATTGCATCACAACTCTCTCTATCTCTCTCTCTTTCTCTGTACTGCAAATAATTAGTGCAAAACAACAAAATTAAAATGCACTAGAGGAGCAATAAAAGAGATCCGGAACCGAAAATGTAAAAATGATGCCTTTGCGGGGAAAACATGTAAAAAAATTATTCAAACATCGGGATGACTGATAATTTACCAAAGAGGCAAATATTTTATGTCGTGCAACGGGGTTCTCTTTTGTTTCAATATTTGCGTTTCATATTATGTTTTGGGAGAAAACACAAAATTATTCAAAAGAATCTCTCGAAACCTGTTTCAAACAAGACACTATATTTAAGTTCAGAAATGATAAACCGGCGTCTCGTTAACGTCGCTTTATTTCATGTTTCTACCGCAATTTCATTTCAATTAAAACAATGTTTTGAATCTTCTGTCGATTCATATAAATTGCGCTTATTGTTTCGCCACTTCCTTAGACTGCAAAGACGAACGTAAAAAGAATTATTTTCAACTAAAACATATATACCTTCAGAAGTGATATTTCAGTTTAACTGCAGTTTTGTTAAATAAAGGGGAAACTAATTCGAGAATTTTTAAATTTGGAAGAGGAATTCTAGAGGAATTTTATTTCCTATTTTTATTCCTCGTTGTATAGTTAGTTAACAATAGGGATAGAAACGTAATCTTTTTATAAAAATTATATAATAGTTATATTTTGTTTTGTTTTTTAATTCTACTAAATATGTAGTGCTAGACATAATTGTCTGAATATCGCCTAAAAAGTACCCTTAAAATGTGAGATTGTTGCACTAAAATTGTGTGCTCAACATAAATCTTTGACTCAGGTTTCAATTTTTTATGAGAAAGCAATGGTCGTTTGTATATTCTAGTACCACAATTGTATGTGTGGAGTAAATGTACAGTTTTAGAGGTTAGAGATAAACGAATAATGAATTGGTAAGAAATTAATCTTCCCCCGACCTTTAATGTAGATAATGCCTTCCAAAATCCTGCAGGGGTAGTTAGGAAAAAATAATTTATGATTCATAAAGTTAAGTTACACAGAAATTATTCCAATGTTTCCAATTCACCAGACAATTGGAATTCTCTGGTGCATTGGAAATCCTAATTGGAATATCGAAATACTGCAAGGGTAGTTAGGAAAACATAGTTTATGATTCATAAAGTTATGTTACATAGAAAATATTTTCAATGCATCAGACAGAGCCCGACATAGTAAAGCTTTCTAGGGTTGAATTCTTGCCGGTGAATATGCTGCCATCATAATTTAGACAGACCGACTACCTCCGGGGGCGACATCTGGAGGACACGATACCTCCTTCCGCGCCTATAAATCCTACGGAGGGACTTTCCGCCCGACAGATTTGACATTCCCTCACCCGCCATAACGTGCATTTCACCATCCCCGTACCTAAGCGAATTTTAAACCAAACATATCTCATTCGTTAGTACCGGTTAGTACCGCAAAAATTTTCGTTAGTACCGACTTTAAAATAAATTTATTGCAACTTTTTATTGAGTGGCTGGTGAAATGTGAGCCCCGCACCTACGCTGTTCTGAAATTTCACAAGTGCCATTCGTTAACACTTCGTTAGTACCGGTTAATACCGCAAAAATTTTCGTTAGTACCTAATTTAAAATAAATTTATTGCAAGTTTTTATTGCGGGCCTGGTGAAATGCGAGCCCCGCACTTATGCAATTCTGAATTTTTACTAATTCCATTCGTTAGTACTTCGTTAGTACCGGTTAGTACCGCAAAAATTTTCGATAGTACCGCATTTAAAATAAACTTATTGCAATTTTTTATTTCGGGGCCAGCATTTCACCAGCCCCGCACCTATGCAATTCTGGATTTTCACTAGTGCCATTCGTTAGTACTTCGTTAGTACCGGTTAGTATCGCAAAAATTTTCGAAATGTAAGTCCAGGCATAAACAAGAGAACAATAGGCTTTTAGTGGCAAATCAGTGGTACTTGTCGGGACTGGATGCGAGTACCCTCGGTACCGCTATCCACTAGAATGCTCCAAGCCTACATAGAAATAATTCATAAATAGCCTAAGATACAGTCAAAATCCCCATTAACTTTAAATCAATATTTGTTCTGCTTTTCTCTTGATTGAATACACTTGAAATCAAGTTGTCCTTTTTTTAACCAGATAGGGTCGATACATTCTGTCTCGGAGTTAATCAATACTTTATAAAGCTAAACAGTATTTTATTTTGTCTTACACAAAAAAGAAAATTCCTGGCTACATTTCCCTTCTCTCTTCTGTGTATCATATTATTTTATGTGTATATATCTAAAGTGCTTAAAGATTCTCAGATTGAGGTTATTCAATTGCGAAAACTTACGTTCTCATCTTCAGTTGGAAATTATTGCAAATGCGTCTCAAAAATTCCTCAACCATACTGAGTCTATATGGGGTCATTAGGATTGTGTACTAACTATTTTTATAAATAATTTTTTTTTCCAATGCAGTAGACCGTTTCTTGGACATTATGCTTACGGCCTTAAGACACCGGTTTTGCTGGCCACTTTGGGGGAGCCCCGTAGGTGGACCAGCATTATCCCCCTATAGGCCGGTCAAGTAATTTTGAACCAAGTGATGAGACCGGAACACTTGACCCCGCACCTTCTGAGGTACATTTGAGAACTTGGAGGACATTGCATCCACGACATATTTTACGTGCCCCATAAAATAAATATAAAAATATATAAGAGTAATTTCATATTGCTTAAACCGAAGCTTAAGAAATATGAAATTACTTTTTCCTTAAGAAGTTAAGCTTTCAGTTTTTTGGTCTCGTCCTGTATTCTTTTGCTTACGTAGAAATATTATGAGAGATATAAACCAAGAAAAGAAGCGAAATTGGGACTTTTGTTTCAGTGAGGTTTTGATTATTCATATACTTTCAATCACCGTATATATCCGGTAGAATTGCATTTTAGTTGCTGACTGGGTAAATTTTTCCTCATCGGCATCGCACTGTATTTCATAAGGCTAAAATAATTTTAGGCTAGCTGAAGGCTACAAAAAAGCAAAAAAACGTTATTTTTCCCTTTTTGGTGGCTAATTCACTCGTAACCTAAGCCGCGAATGTTAAAATCAAGAGTCACTGGTTGTTCACAATGACCATCACTACACTTGAATTCCTCGAATTAAAAAACTCCACAGAAAAAAAGTTACGAGAGCTCAGTTAATAGACGACCACATTTATTCACAAATATTTTTAGAATAACTAACTCACAATGCACGTAACCAGGACAACGAGATCTCGTAAAAAAGCGCCCTCTGGCGATCACAGTAAACCATCGTAATACTGGCGTATGCTAGACTGTAAAGCATGTATAATCAACAAATGCCCTTGTATTTCATTAAATTTGCGTTTTTCAGATGCTTCAAATAAACTACTCGCTACGACTTCAATGGGGTTTAAATAAAAAATTATGATAATTCTTGTTGTTGTGGTTGTTTTTAATGCCCCCTACCAAAATTTATTCCGGACCAGGTCCATGTAGGCTAGTGGTCTAAGGGTCACGGCTCTGGTTTTATAATGGCACCACAAGGGTCAGATTCCGACTTAACCAGGTGCTACCTCAATTTTCACCGAACACCCCCCAGGGACGGCATCTTGGGGGATCGTACCCTCTCCCACCCTCTGTGACCTCATAGAGGGACTTTCCGGTCTATGAACTTAACGTGCCCATATCTGGCCTAGACACGGAGGTCGGGATTCCATCCAAACATCCTCAGCACCTAAAGCCAATGCGCTACTTCAGCAATAATTCTAGAAAATGATTTTTATTCATTTGTTTAAGAACCAATAAGGCCTTTTTTAAAAATTTATATTTTCTTCTGTGAAACACTGAAAATTCGCAAAATGCACCCACGTGTAATTGAGAGTTCCATGTATTTGTAGTTGAGTATGTGTATAGACAGTAAAATTAATAAAAATTTATGAACAATAAACTCAGTTGATAGAGTAAAAATTATAGTTAATATGTGTATAGACATTAAAATTAACAAAAATTTATGAACAATAAGCGCAATTGATAGAATAAAAATTATAGTTGAGTATGTGTATAGACAATAAAATTAACAAAAATTTACTAACAATAAACTCAGTTGATAGAGTTAAAATTACTGCAAGTAAACATTCCAATTAAAAAATTATCTTACCTTGAAACGTTTACCTATTTTGTACAACATTGTGAATTTTTTATTATAAAAAGGAAATTTTCGTGGGAAAATTAGTTTATCTTTTTAAGTCTATATCTTAATAAGGAAAATATTTGTTTAGTTGGACCAATACTCGCAGATGACTAAATATTATCTGCTATTCATAAATTAAGATTTTTAACTAGTTTAAAATGGAAAATAAAACAGTTTTCGGTTTAAACAAACTGCAAAGTAAAAGTGGGAATGAAAACTTTCTTCAAACTCATTTAATACATTGAATGAAGCCTAATTTATCTCGAACTGTGATTCTTTGTTTTAAAAACAATATTTTGGAAAATAAAAAGCCGATCTAGAGCAGCATGTTATCGATTTTATTTAAATTCTATTAATGACAAATTATGCGTCCCTGAACTGCGAAAAAAAAATATTTAAAAATGACTAGCGCTCTCTCCCTGCTTAAAATATCCAAGCGGCGAGAAATTACATTATTATCAAGGGGTAAAAAACCGGATACTCCGCGAAATTCGAAATTAACTTCTAGGAAATATATGTGCAAATTTATTCCAAAAGACTGATATTGCTCCAAAAGCAAAACAATGCGCAGTTTCGTATGAAATTAGCCAGCATTTGTTTGCGTATTTGAATTTCAAATGAGATTCCCAGACACATAACTCATTAGAAAAGGCACTAATATCAAAAACGTGTTTTAACATCTCCCAAAGAAACACATTTCAAACTAGGCGCGGAACTTGTCATTTTGTTTAGGCATCATTAACAGAGGAGCCTACGGCTTATCTTTGTAGCATTGGAAACTGTTGTGCCCAGTGAAAAGAGATCTCTTTACAAAAAAAAAAACAAAAAAAAGAAGATAATGAAATTATTTATTCAAAGAATTTCGAGGATGCTATAAATCAACTTCTTGGGTTTTACTTTCATGTGGTTTCAGAAATGAAAAATAAGACCGTTCATACAATAGCCTGTCTTTATCTAAATAAGGAATAAAATGGTTTTATAATTGCACATCAAAAGGTTCTTTATGGATATTTTATCTTAAAATGATGTAGTTAAATGAAGAGGGTTTATTCTAAAACTTTAAGAGTTAGAATAAAAACGGAACACCGCGTCTCTCTCGTTTAAATAGATTGCTGATTACAGTTTTGGGTTTTACTTGTATTTATTATTTTCTGTTACTGAAATTAGCATGACTTACGAACTGGCTGTGCTTGTTAACCCTCTAACGGTACAGTGGTTTCTGTACCGTTAGGTTTCTGTACCGTTACAGTGGTTTCTGTACCGACCCGCGATATCTTTTTTGATGAGGTTTTTGGTAGAAATAAGTATATACACAATAAGCATTTTTGTTGTATAATAACATTTATTGATAATATTTTACATGAAATAAAAACCTTTTTGTAGAAAAAAAGACCAACGAATTGTAATTGTGCTAAACGAACTCTCTGGCATTTACATTGAATGTTGTATATATTAGGTCTAATATGTAATTTAGTCTTGTACCTAGTTTTAAAAGTTACTGAACCAAATTTCCGAGCGCAAAAATGTAAAAAATAATATATACTGACTTTTTTGGCCTTCAAAATCGAAATTTTAAAAAAATTAAAAATCTAAAAAAAAAGAAATGACTAGTGATCATGAATAACGTTTTTCAACAGACACTCATATTTACTGCAAACTTATAACTGCAAACACTCCAACACCTGTTGCAAGATTGCCTGGTAGGTTCCTTGCCTACTCGAGCTTTTGCAATGAGAGTTAAGAGTACGGGAGGGGTAAAACACACCCCTGGATTGGATCCGACCCCCACCGCACCGTTAGAGGGTTAATCTTAAAAGTGGGATGGATTTTTCACTTCAGGTCATCGAAGGTTTTATCCTGGCATCTCCCTTTAAACATTTGTATACCCTATACAGTTAAGAAAATTTTCTGGTGACATTTCCCTCAATCCTCAAACAAATTTTTGATAAGTTTTGAAATAAGATATTATTCGTGAAGGAAAATATTAAAACGTAGATAACATTATGTTTGGTTAAAAGGTGCACGTTGTATTTCAGTTATCTCTTTTATGTAGGGTGCTATATTTACAAACGTACATTGGAGGCCATTAAAATTTCAACACCATGAAGGAGGGATGATACAAACGTCTAATTCCCATGAAAGGAAGAAGATGCTGGGATATGCAAATGATTAGCATTCAATCTCAATCGATCGACGCAGGGGGGAGAAACGACATCTCAAACTCTGCATAAAAGGAAAGTTACGCAGTGGGTTTCTCATTCCGAAATCGTATTTGAATGCTGGTTGTTTGTGAGAAGATCGTGTTATGCCTCAAAAAAGAAAAATGGCTATCAGAACGTGTCGGAATTCAATAGCGGCAGGATCGTGGCCTGTCGAGTGTGCGGCTTATCGTTCCGCGATATTGCTACTCGCATTGGTCGGAATCTAACAAATGTCATACAAATATGGAATCGATGGGTTCAGGAGGGTCATACTGAACGTCATGCAGGATCTCAAAGGCCTCCCGCCATTAACTCCAGAGAGGACAGACATGTTGTTAGGACGGCCTTGCAGAATCGTACAGCCACATCACGGACCTTGAGTCAGGATATGGGCTTGTTTGCAGCACGACGAGTATCAGCACGGACAGTGCGACGACTCCTGGAACAGCAGGGACTGTCTGCACTGCGACCATTATTTCGGCATCTCTTGACACTGCAGCATAGAGACGTGCGGCGAAAGTGGTGCACCCAATGACAAAATTGGATACAGAAGTGGTACCACGTCGTCTTTTCGGCGAGTCCCAGTTCTGCATGCAGCATCATGATGGACGTATCCGTGTCTGGAGGCACCGAGGAGGACGCACGTGGCCTGCTTGCATTCGATATCGTCATACAGACCCTGTACCTGGTGTGGTGGTACGGGCAGCCATTGGGTACACGACACGAACACCTCTTGTTCGAGTCATCGGTAATCTGAACAGCTAGCGTTACATTTCTCTGATCTTAATTGCCGGTAGCTGTGCCCTATCTTCGAGGCCTTCGAGACGTCATCTTTCAACAAGATAACGCAAGACCGCATGTTGCCCGTCGTGTCCTCACCTTCCTCGACACAGAGGGTTTTTGACTTTTGCCCTGGACAGCACGTTCTCCAGATCTCTCACCCACTGAATCTGGTCATCGGTTTCTGAGAAACTGGGCAGCCACCGCTTTCCAGCCACTACGATTGATGAAGTGTGGCATAGATTTGAAGCAGCATGTATTGACATGCCCGTATCTGTCATAAAAAGCAGCATTGATTTATTTTTCCTCTGCTATATGGATGACAAAATTAAAACATCAAAATGTCAAAATAGGTCCGAGGTAAAACAAGTTTCCCTACTCAATTTCCGAAATTTTTGGATAAAAAATATTATTTTTCGGGCCTAAAAGTTTCATGCAAACAAAAAAGTTGTTTTTATCACAACCTTGCAATTATAAAAGACCATCATAAAGTCATTTGCTTCTAAAATAAAAATTTTGATGGAGGAATAATACTTATTTTCAGAAATAAATTACTTTAACTATACTCTGTTTGTCGCGAAGAAATAGCGGCAAATCTAAATTTATTTACAAAAAATGGTAATAAAAAAGCTTTTGAGGGGATAATAAATTCAATTATCTTAAATGTATTTTTTAGCATCGATGCTGACATTTTCTGAGAGGAGAAAGCTAAGAATGTCAGCATTCGCAATTATACCAAACATACGAAATATTTTTAAAATCTTTGCTATTCTCTGGCCTTTAATCCGCAATCTCAACAGCGAGACCCCAAATCACTTTCCTATCAGAACTATTGTTGGTAGAAAAGCCAATAGAATGTAAATAACGTTCCTCTTCGAAGACAACGCAATCGCAGACGAAGGTTATACTGTAGGAAATATGCGTATTTCTCTCCTGATTACTGTTGACCTATAAATGAAAAAATATACCTTTCAATCTAAATTCAGTACATTAATACATATATACAGAGGCTGTTCGCACATTTTTTAGACGATTTTGGTAAGCGGTAATAAAAAATCGTTTGATGCAAAAGAAATAATTGAATTGTACTATGTTTTTAAAAGTCAAAATTATGGTCTGCGGCTTGAAAGTTTTGTTTTTATTCAAAATGGCGTTTTTAACAAAGCAGTGGTTCGAAGGCTACATTTATGCTCTTTCCGAAGAGAAACATGCATATTCCGTTATCCAAAAACGATGTGAGAGTCATGGTTTTGTGATATCTAAAGCGTCGATAGGTAATATAGTCAACAAGAAAGGAAAGAAACGTCAAATTGGAGCGTCAAGTGCGACAAAAATTCCAAACAAGTATCCAAGGAAAAAACGGACATCTTCGACTATTGCAAAGGTACGTTGTCTAATGTTAAAAGGAAATACCCCTAGTCAAAGGACAGTTGCAAAATCATTAAAATGCTCGGTATCCACTGTAAACAAAATGATAAACGTTGATTTAAATCTTAAGAAAGCGAAAAAACGCAATGTGCATCGTCTTCTTCCAAATCATATCGCTGAACGCAGAACACGCTGCAGAATTCTATATGAGAAACACTTATCCAAAGAAAAATGGAAAACAATTGTCACAATAGATGAATCATGGGTGTATTTAAATGATTACAACAAAAAAAGAGCCATTTATTATCATAAAAGGGGAGAAAAAATTTAAGTACATGGTTCAAAGAATCGAAAGAAAGTTTTTCTAAGAGATTCATGATTGTTGCTGGTTTTTCTTATAATGGCAAGTTAAAAATAAAGATAGTGGAAAAAATATCAAGATTAACTCCAAATACTATCAGTAACATATTTTATCGCCAATTTTTCTGAATGAAATGCCATCGCTTTACCCACAGTGCCATCAATGTGTGAGACTCCATCAGGACAAAGCTAGCAGTCACACATCAAAATCCACTGTAAATTTCCTAAAAGAAATGGAACAAAAAACTGATATCAAGACCATACCCTTCACTGATATCCCTACTAAATCTCCCGATGTATCACCTATGGATTTTTGTGCTTTCGGACTTTTAAAATCTGCATTATCCAAACGTCGTCCCAAAACCCTTACAGGACTCTGGAAAGCTGTTCAGGAGGAATGGGATAGAATGCCTCTTCTGACACTTCAAAAGACATTATTATCCTGGAAATTGCGTTGTCGAAAGATAGTTCAGAATAAGGGATGTCAAATAGAACATTTAAAACACAAGAATTTTATGTAATTTAGTTTTGTGAATACAATATACATCGTCTAAAAAATGTGTGAACAGCCTCTGTATACTTATATATATATATATATATGTGTGTGTGTGTGTGTGTGTATATATATATATATATATATATATATATATATATACGAACATGAACACCTGAAAATAATTTTTCAAACCCAATACTCGGAGTAGAAACAAGAAATACACTGAATGAGTTCGAAAAATCGTTAAAACCAAAAAATAAACAATTTATATATTTTAGACAATCCTTATAAGGATTGTCTAAGATTATATATTTCTCTGTATAGGGAGAAATATGATAAATATTCGAAAATATAATAAATATTCGAAATCTTATTAATTTTTATCAGCAAGATTTTCTATTTACGATATTACTTTGGGGGGGTCTACACTTTCGTGCAAATAAGAAAAATATTTGGCTTCACCGCAACCATACTATTAAAAATGAACATCATACTAATAAAGTCCTACTGTTAATATTAATATGACATATGAATATTATATATTAATATTCGTATGTAACATGAATATATATTAATATTTCATATGAATGTACATGTACTCTGTTTATCATGAAAGAAAAGCAGCAATATCTAAACTTAATTGCGAACTTTGGTAAGATAAATATTTTAGGGATATAATTAATCCTATCCTCAGCGGAAGTAAGGTAAATATTTTTTTAGCATCAAAGCTGACATTTTCTAGATGGAAAAGGCTAAACTAGGTGCATTAATATTTAAATCAATAGTATATAGATCAAAATTTTTAGCAACTCGCTTGTTTTAAACTCTCAATAGCGTACGACATACACCAGCGCCCTAACAACTCTGCCATCGAGGCAGCTGTTTGCAAGAAAAATTCAAGGAACTATAAATAAAGTTTCATCTCTGGAAACACGGCAAATGCTGTCGAAGATTCCACTGTACGAAATATGCATATCTCTTTCCCGATTACTGCAGATTTATATAGAGAAATATACCTTTCAGTTTAAATTCAATACAAAAGATATGTATGTGTTAGATTTTCGCATTAATATGTACACGGGGCATCTGAAATTTTTGATTTTTAACAGGATTTTCTTCGAAATTTGT
Source organism: Dolomedes plantarius (assembly GCA_907164885.2). Taxonomy (NCBI): domain Eukaryota; kingdom Metazoa; phylum Arthropoda; class Arachnida; order Araneae; family Dolomedidae; genus Dolomedes; species Dolomedes plantarius. The sequence goes on from OU015493.1 coordinate 168,268,242, forward strand.
TCGATTCTTTGGAACATCATACTTTCCTAATTCAAAGGTGTGAAGAATACCAGGGATGCATCAACAACTAAAGTCAATTACCTTAAAAAAATTTTACGTCTGTGACAATCCTGAGAGAGAAATGCGATTGTAGAACAAGAATCATATATTACATAAACTAAATTTTACGAATCTTCTAGTAAAAAAATATTATTTTCGAAAACTTTCATACGAATAAAGTTTGTTTTCACAACAACCGTACTATTAAAATAGAGTACAAAATTCTAAAATTATCTGTTCCTGAAATAAAACTTTTGGCACATTTGGACATAAAACTATATATATATATATATGTATATATATATATATATATATATATATATATATATATATATATATATATGTATATATATATATATATATATATATATATATGTATATATATATATATATATATATATATATGTATATATATATATATATATATATATATGTATATATATATATATATATAAACAAAAACAAAAAATATATATATATATATATACATAATATATATATATATATATAGTACATATATATATATATATATATGGTGCCCGGTATAAAGGGCTTAAGTCGAAAACAGGGATTTAAATATACCAAGTAATTGACTTTTATACCATTCGCAGAACAATAGTGTCGACTTGATTCTTTTGTACAGAGAAATGTACTTTTCTATACAAAATTAATATACTTAAGCCATTTGTACAAGTCAAAAGATTTTTGATTTTTTTAAATCAATACTAGCTGAAAACCCGCAATTCGCTACGGAGTACATTCAAATTAAATACAACGTCAATGTATACAATTAATTCCAAAATAAATAAATATAAATATATATATATATATATATATATATATATATATATTTATAAAAAAATCGTAAGGGATATTTTTATAGACAAAATAATGTAGAAGAAAATATTCAAATTAAATGCAATAGGACATACTAAAGAATATAGTACAGTTAATATAGTAAAGTTTGAGAAACATGTCTTTTATTGTATTGTAATATTTTTTGGATAATGTCCAATCGTCTGCCATACTAGCAAGAAAAAATATTTTCTGTTGTCTATTTTGTTGTTAAGCACGTGATGATAAATTTATTTAAAGTACCAGAAAAGAAATCACGTGATCGGCATTTAATAAATTAAATTCTAAAAATTAATCTTTAAAAATTCACCAAAAATCAGAAAATGAAGGTAAAGATTCGAAAAAGTTTTCATTTTAAAAGAATTTTTATGATCTTTCTTGTGATATAAATTTTATAACCCTCAAATTATTATTTTGAATGCAAACTTAAAGAAAGTAACTAAAACAGCTTAACAATTTAATTTTTAAAAATCTAAGAAGAATTTTTCAAAAGTATTTCTTAGTGCACCCTTACACTATAAGAAGAATCGCCATGCCAAATTTCAGCCCTTTAGGTCCAGCGGTTTGGTGTGTGCGTTGTATGTCAGTGAGTCAGTTACGGAACTGTTTTATATATATAGACTAACAAAAATCTAAAAATCACTTTTTTTGACTTAAGCCCTTTACACCGGGTACCATATATATATATATATATATATATATATATATATATATATATATATATATATATATATATATATATACATAGAGATATATATATATATATATATATATATATATATATATATATATTTATATATATATATGTGTGTGTGTGTGTGTATAATGTGTGCGTGTGTATAATTGTATACTGTTTACGCCAAGTAATAGCTTCAATATCTAACTTTATTAGCAAAGGAAACGAGAAAAAAATTTTTAGATGATTAATTTAAACCTCGCTGGAATGACAATGATTATTGTTTTAGCATGAAATCTGGCCTTTTCTAAATTTAGAAAATCTAAAAATGGCAGCATTTATAATTACCACACTAATACAAAAAATTTCAAAAATGCTCGCTTTGAACCCGCGTTTGCCTTCACCTCACACCAGCGACTTATCCACTCTGCTCTTGAGGCGACTGCTCCCTGGGAATTACAATGGCATATACGTCACTTTTCATCTCCGAAGACATCTCGATAGATGTCGGAGGTTATATAGAGTTTGAAATATGCTAGTATGTATCCCGATTACTGTCAACATATGAACAAAAAAGAATTTCAGTCTATATTCAATGCAAGTGAGTGTTTTAGATTTATGTATTTCTATATATACACTGGGCATCTGAATGTCTGTTTCGATGCCTCGTATCAAAACAAAGACAATCTCAAACAAACTCAGATGCCTGGTATTCGAGGTGAATAAGGATTGTTTCGAAACATGATCGATTTTTTTAAATACTACAGAGGCTGTTCACACATTTTTTAGACGATGTATATTGTATTCACAAAACTAAATTACATAAAATTCTTGTGTTTTAAATGTTCTATTTAACATCCCTTATTCTTAACTATCTTTCAACACCGCAATTTCCAGGATAATACTGCCTTTTGAAGTGTCAGAAGAGGTATTCTATCCCATTTCTCCTGAACAGCTTTCAAGAGTCCTGTAAGGGTTTTGGGACGACGCTTGGATAATGCAGATTTTAAAAGTCCGAAAGCACAAAAATCCATAGGTGATACATCGGGAGATTTAGTAGGGATATCAGTGAAGGGTATGGCCTTGATGCCAGTTTTTTGTTCCATTTCTTTTAGGAAATTTACAGTGGATTTTGATGTGTGACTGCTAGCTTTGTCCTGATGGAGTCTCACAGATTGATGGCACTGTGGGTAAAGCGATGGTATTTCATTCAGAAAAATTGGCGGTAAAATATGTTCCTGATAGTATTTGGAGTTAATCTTGACATTTTTTCCCACTCTCTTTATTTTTAACTTGCCATTATAAGAAAAACCAGCAACAATCATGAATCCCTTAGAAAAACTTTCTTTCGATTCTTTGAACTATGTACTTAAATTTTTTTCTCCCCTTTTATGATAATAAATGGCTCTTTTTTTGTTGCAATCATTTAAATACACCCATGATCCATCTATTGTGACAATTGTTTTCCATTTTTCTTTGGATAAGTGTTTCTCATATAGAATTCTGCAGCGTGTCCTGCGTTCAGCGATGTGATTTGGAAGAAGACGATGCACATTGCGTTTTTTCGCTTTCTTAAGATTTAAATCAACGTTTATCATTTTGTTTACAGTGGACACCGAGCATTTTAATGATTTTGCAACTGTTCTTTGACTAGGGGGATTTTCTTTTAATATTAAACAACGTACCTTTGCAATAGTCGAAGATGTCCGTTTTTTCCTTGGATACTTGTTTGGAATTTTTTTCCCACTTGAGGCTCCAATTTGACGTTTTTTTCCTTTCTTGTGGACGATATTACCTATCGACGCTTTAGATATCACAAAACCATGACTCTCACATCGTTTTTGGATAACGGAGTATGCATATATCTCTTCGGAAAGAGCATAAATGCAGCCTTGGAACCACTGTTTTGTTAAAAACGCCATTTTGAATAAAAACAAAACTTTCAAGCCGTAGATTATAATTTTGACTTTTAAAAACATAGTACAATTGCGATTATTTCTTTTGCAGCAAACGATTTTTTATTACAGCTTACAAAAATCGTCTAAAAAATGTGAGAACAGCCTCTGTACACTTGGAGTATAGAGATATGATGAAAACCGGTTAAGTTCGAAAAACTGATAGAACCTTGAAAAAAAGTAGGGTACCAAGATATATCATGTATTTTGGATAATCCTAAGAGAGAAATGTGATCGCTGAATAAGAAATAGTATATATTTATAGTAGGGATTCCCAACCTTTTTATGCTTGCTTTTGCCGTTGATAATGAGATTAGAAATTTGGGGCACCCTTCCTAGAATTATAGTTTTTATTCAATTTTTTTAATATTAAAGTGGAATACAATTCACGAAAATTTAAAATCTAAGTTCAAAACAAATACTTACTCCATTGCTGTTTTTATTCATTTACTAGCTGAGTGGCAACCCGATGTGTTGCTTTTTCGATTTAAAATGAGATGGTTTTATTTCTTAACGATTAAAAACTGTTTAATCCCTTTTACAAATATATTCGAATTTTTAAAAAACGAAATAATTATTTAAAATTCTTTTTTTCAAATTTTGATTTTTGGCTTTTGAAATAATTCTTTCAAATTTCCGTTTACAAATTTCGCTTTTTAAACAAAATAGAAGTTCATTCAATTAGAAAAAAATTCTAAAGGTTTTAACTGCTCATTTATTAAAACTAAAATTATTTCTCGTACTTTAAAATTATTTCTGGATTTCAATTATTAAATGACTCGTTCTCAACTAATAATTTTTCCTTTTGGCAACATGGCCGAATGTAAATATTAAATCTCATTGGGGGAAAAGTGCTTAAAAATAGAAAGACAGTTCTGATGAATTCAAAATTTGTGGTTGAAAAATCCTCATCCGTTGCTCATTAATTAGAAACAAATTTCACGAACTTTCTGGAATTATTAGTGAATAAAATAATAAGTCGAACAATTACGAACTCGGCATTCAGTTACATTACGATACTATGGCGATCAGCATGGGAAATTTCAAAAGTGAGTTTTGTAAGTACGCTTTTTTAGAATGATAACATTTTTTTATTAAATGTATTTGGTATATTTTGGAAGCTGAACATCTAGCAAATGCCGGTAAATCGTAAAATTGACATTAATAGGTGCAGAAAACCGAAATATTTGTCCAACAAAATTGTCGATTTCGTGAAATTCGGAAAACTGCTTTGGAATAAAAGCTTCTTTTGCAATGAAAAAGATCTTTAACTTTATAAAAATGTGGATATCCTTAAAGATGAAGAGTTGTAGAACACATGGAAATAAAAAATTTGTCGATTGGTGGACATTGAAGTTGAATTTTGCATGCATGAAAATAGTGGAAATTTGCCAAACGGAAAGGAGCTGGCCCACCCGGAATATCAGATTTTTCTGCTGTCCGCTTCTTTTGAGTTCCGCGGTTTTAATTTAATAATTTAAAAAGTTTAAAGTTTTTAAAGTTAAAGATGGTATCAGTGCACGCGTCTCGTCCGTCTGCGTACATCGGTACCGGTCGCGATATTCTGCTATGCTCGGTTCGCGAGATCAGCCCGTCCCCGTGTCTGCTAACTAACTAACTAACATTTGTTTACCTTCAGCTGTTATTATATAGACTGTTAATAGTAAGATTAAAAGGTATAAGTAACAAACACTAGAACAGGCTATATTAATACAGTTTCAAAAGTAGCCATGGAATTCAGTATAGTATAACACTAGAGGACAACAATGGAAATCTCTAAAAAGAGAGTTTTGTTTTATTAATGTGAGACTTGCGATCGATGCTTAAAGCACAAATGTTTGATATCAAACATTTGTGACTTACAGTTATGGATGTGAGGATAGCTAATTCACCCTCAGGAACGAGTGCATCGATTTTACAGTCTGTCAGGATTGAGAGTAATTAATTCAAGTTAATATTTATCTTAAGCGAGCCCTAGTAATATGTTTTTGATTATCCAATAAAAAAAATCTCACTGCACCCCTTTCCGATCTCACGGCACCCTGAAGTACCAGTTGGGAATCATTGTTTTATAGAGTAAATTTTCGAAATCGTCTGGTAATAAAATATAATTTTTCGGAGCCTAAAATTTTCGCGTAAATTTTAAAAAATTAAGTTTCATCTCAACCGTACTACTAAGAAATATCATAATACTTTAAAATCATTTATTTCTGACGTAAAAATTTTCGTGGAAAGAATGCTTCGGTTTTAAATTGTTCCACAGCTGGTTTTAAATTATTTTCCATGGGTCGTGTATACGCTACATTTATATCGTAATTCAATTTATATGTCAACTGAAAACACCTGCGCATGGCTATTGAGGTTTTGAAAAAGATGGCAAAAAAAGAGTTTCTAGGCTTTTATTTGAGTGACAATTTAATAGAAGTGGTATTACATTCCATAACGCATCATTTTGTAATAAAAACGAAATACAAGATGTAAATTTCCTGCTGTATAAATACATATAAGTTTTGATAATATATTGATTCAAAACTTGTTTCGGCAGTTTTGACGTCATTTCAAAATAAAGGCAGGAATTTATAGAGTACTAGCGGCCCGTCCCGACTTTTTCCGGGTTGAACAAAATATTATACCAATAAATTTCCAGTTGATAGCCAATAAATCGTAAATCTTTTTTTACCTTAATAATAACCTAAATAATACCTTAAATCAATTTTATGTTAGCTAATAATTAAAATAAATTTTTTAAAAGAAAAAGGCATGCCTGAGAACGGTTAGGTTCGAACCGTTAGCGTCAGAACAGAAGCCCACCGCGATAGCACCACGATAAGGATCGTTGAAAGCTTCTGCGCAAAAAGCGGTAGAGGACAATAGCGGTAACAATGGAGATTGTTAGGATTAAGCTCTTAACTTTATTTCTACTGATTATATATACAAAATATATAGCCTATGACCATCTGGAATAATGTACCTTTCAAACAGTGAAATAATTTTTCAAATAGGTACAGTGGTTCTGAAGATTACCCTCCACGTACAAAATCGCTCTCTCTCTTTATATATAAGTATAGATTTAGTTTCAAATTTATGAGTAAATAATTGTAGTGAATTGGGTTTAGTTTCTCTAATGATACTAGACTTTTTAATAGGAAGCTAACTACTATACTGTAAATTAAAATAAAATTATCTCTCTCTCTCTCTCTCTCTCTATATATATATATATATATATATATATATATATATATATATATATATATATATATATATATATATATATATATATATATCACATTTCTTAAACCGCATGAATCCCTCTACGAAACTATATTGCAGTCTTGAGAAATCCATCATTCTTCTTCTTGACAGCTGCTGACATTGTGGAGAAAACACTACTTTACTTAAAAACAAATCCTTTTTTCAATTAAACTTAGGAACCACTGTCCACATTTCTGTACTTTAAACATGGCGAATCGCCACCCCGTTTCACGTAGTCGACAAACTTATGGCCGCTCCGTCTAATCGAAAATTCCAGTCTGTGCTTTGTTTTTCTCGCGCGGTGCAATTACGCGGGCGAAACATCATGTGATCTACGTGAATCAGACCCGCGTGATTTCGAACTTTCAATATTCCGCCATTTCCTGTGCCATTTGCGCCCAAAGACTCTATTAAACCGAGAGATAGAGGACGTACCTCCATCTGTTGGCATTTTCGTTCCCCATCAGAATAATATTTCTTTTAATAATTATTTACTCATATTAATTCCTTTAGATTTAGCATCAACCGACCTAATTAAATACAGTTAATTACAGTTTACTCGTTTGGTTATTATATATATATATATATATATATATATATATATATATATATATATATATATATATATATATATATATTGTATTCTTACGGTTCATTTAGAACCCCCAAACTTGTCATTTAGGGATATTTGTACGTTTGCTTGTAATATGTAATAGTTGGAAGTTATGTCTGTTGTTGTGCTACAATTAAGGAATTGTATTGGTCTTGTTCAACACTCCTCGCAGTGGTTATGTGTTTAAAGTTGTTATTTAATGTAGGAAGTACTTGTTATTGTGTGCGCAGTTGCGCTTAAATAAAGATAATAATAATAATTATTATTATAATAGAAAATTGTAAGGTGGCTGTTTTGTACTGTTGGCTGGCTGATGAATAGTTAAAAATTTAAATTATTATGTTTAAAGGTAAATGTTCTTGTATTCCATTTTCCCCTTAAAACTTTGTAAATTCCTTGGTACACTTCTTTCTCTTTGTTGCTAAGCAGTTATTCAATACTTTCTTGTGCGCCGTTTCTCGGCTCTCACATTCCCAGGGCCCTCGATAGAGGGGTGAAGCAGAGATCTTTGTAACAGATCTTTGGAATGTTGATGACACGGCCATCACTCGTTTTTCCGTCCGTCCCGCCCGCGGAAGAATACAGTGGTGTGAACGGCGGGGTCCGCCGTGCAAGAAAGCAAATAAATCATTGAAGAAAATCTAACCCGAGACCAAGAAATAATTGAAGAAAAAAAATAATTGGGCATGTAACTTCCACAAATATGAAAGAATATTGGCGTTCGAAGAAATCATCTGGCCTCAGTGCTCGGCGCGAGGTGGGATTATTTTAAGTTTATCCCGTGTTACGGCGCAGGCGAAGCGGGGGTCCTGAGGGGTAGGCGGACGGAGAGCATTGGACATTTTTTTCTCTTGGCCGGGTGCTCCATGGGACGATCGTCACCCCTTTTGCGTCTTAGAAACGGTTTTTCACCGATTGGTATCCACGAAGAATGCTTGATACGAAAGAGCCTGAGAGGCCTTAGTCTACGTGGCATTGCCTTCCTTTTTTGATCTCTCCTATGAGCCTTTCCTTCCTCCTTCTTAAAATCAGCTTAGGTAATATGCATTTTTTTTATATTTATTATGAGCTCATATAAAGTGTTACATATCTACTGGTCGCCAGCCACCCGTTCTCATGTAATATGTTTGTGTACCAATAGTGATTAGTGTATTTACACACTGCTGGCCACCCAAATTGCAACACCAAGAAAGACAAGAGATATCACAACAAAATTTATTTTGTAGATAACATGTTGACCAAGTATCAAATGATTAAATTTATAGACTTCTGTGAAGTGTGGTTTCTGCCAAAATCAGTAGCCATAGTAGCCACCATTGTCGGAGATCACCGCTGCCACACGCCTCGGCATTCATTCAAAGAGACTTTGGATGGGTTCTTGGGGTACAGCAGACCAAGCAGCTTCCACCCGTTGCCAAAGTTGATCTGCTGTGGCAGCTGGGGATGGAATCTGGATTCAATCGTAGAGCAACCATGGACCACATGTTTTCTATCGGCGAAAGATCCGGAGAGCGAGGCGGCCAGGGAAGCAATTCCATCTGGCGATTGACGAAAAACCGTTGGACAATGCGTGCCACGTGTGGTCGCGCATTATCCTGTTGAAATATGGCTGTGGGCAAGCCCTGAAGGTAAGGAAGGACAACTGGCTCCAACACCTCGGAGATGTAGCGCTGGCTGTTTAAAGTACCGGCAATGCGTACTAGAGGTGTGCGAGAGTGATATCCAATACCGCCCCATACCATAATACCCGGTGCAGGACCAGTGTGGCGGTGCATAACGCAGCTGTTCAGCATCCTCTCTTCACGGTGTCTCCAGACTCGAATGCGACCATCGTGGTGTTGCAGACAGAAGCGTGACTCGTCAGTAAAGACAATTTCATTCCATTCTGCCGTCCACATCCTTCTGTCATCGTTCTATTGGCGGCGGAGACGTCTGTGGTTCTGCGTCAAGGGTAGACAAAGCAATGGACTTCTTGCGGACAGACCACTCTGCTGTAAACGGCGTCGAATGGTACGCGCAGACACTGGATGATGCGTTACAGACTGCATGTGCTGTGCTATTGTTCGTGATGTGACTGAGCGATCCGTCACTGCCATGCGCACAATTTGCCTGCCATCACGTGAAGTGGTGCGCTGAGGTGGATGCGATCGAACACGCCGGTCCATCGTACCCTCCTGCATCCAACGATCACATATCCGCATTACAGCTGTTTGGTTTCGTCCAACACGACTACCGATTTCCCTGAAAGATAATCCACAGTCTCGGCCACTATCCTTTCTCTGTCGAACTCGGATACTTGATCAAAAGATGATCGCTGTTTTCGACGAGGCATAATTGATCGTTTTTTTTTGAAAAAACCAGAAGAAAAACACAATTACCGAACTTGAAATCGTCGAAATCTCCAAGCCTTAAATAGCGCTTTGAAGTGGTGCCACAGGCGCGCGTGATGTGCGTCTTCGCTGAAATTCTAATCATTTGCATATCTCACATCCGCTAATGCATGTTGTAAATTTCATGTTATTTGCATGTTTCCTTCAGGGTGTTGCATTTACAGTGGCCAGCAGTGTAGGTATATATATATAAGTAAGGAAATGGATCAGTGTAGATTTTATGTATGATGAGGATGGTCTTAAGGGCAATAATTATTGTAACGTTAAATCATGTAATGTCTGAATAAATTGTTGTTAAGTTTAAAAATATAATTGTCAAGCCTTTTCTTTTGGTCATGTGAATTTAAGTGTTATTTTTCATTTGCCCTCATTTTAATTCTATGGCATCAAGTTTTATTTCTGATTGGAGAGGTTGTTTTTGGGGTCAATTTTTAGGTCGTCTCCTTTGACGGGCAGTCGTTTTCTGTAAGCTGCTTTAATTTAATTTAATCTTGAAGCAGTCACAATAGTATCTCAGTTGCCAAATTCTTAAATATAACACAGGTAAAATTTGCTTACCTGTTCTTCCCGGTTGGCGATTGCTATGTTCTTGATGTTCTATAGTATGCTAAAAAGAATCTTTCGTGATTCAGAAATAATCAATGCTTCTATAAAAGAGGAAGCTATATTAAGTTTAAGTAAATTATATTAAACAACAATATTTACATAATATATACATTGTTCAGGTTATTGAGGAACAGCGCTCTCAAAAGGTCACAAAATGTCATGTACGTATATGTGTATGCAGGGCTAGATTTGAGGCGGAACGCGCCGGAACGGCGTTCCGGTACCTCTCTTTAGGTACATCTCTTTATGAATAATTTGGATTATCCCCCCCCCCCCCACACACACACACACACCTCGAGAGGTTACCGTTCCGGCACCTCTGTTTCTAGAAATCTAGCACTGTGTGTATGTATGCAGATAAACTTTGTATAAGTATTATAAATTGAAAGATTAACAAGAGAATAAAAAATATTGCTCCTACATCCAAAAACTTTTTAAATGAATAATTTTTAACTTAAAATTAATTTTCTTTCAATTCTTGAAATTTTCAACATTGAAGCTCAAAAGTAATATGCCACCTTAAAAACTATTAAAAAAATAGGTAATTTAAAGTCCTTATGTAAACCTTAATTTCAAGAGATCTCTTTTAATCCTTAAGTTATTTTTCCACCCTTTCGGAGATAATTAAACGCCCAAAGTACTTTTTCACCCTTATCACCGGAGATAATTCTTATTTTTCTGCTGATTTTGCTGCCGTTCATTACATGGGTCACTTGAGATTAATCAAAATCAGAGATAAAGTCAACTGAATCAGATATAGATACTAATGGGCGAGAATTGTTGAAAAGAGTAATAGCCGTTTTGATAGATAGAGAGTTTGATACGGTCTATGATGAAGAATGGAAATGGAATTTAGTTCTACGCAATGCCTTTGGATAAACAAGTTTTATAAGAATTAACTGTTTCTGCATTGCAACCCGTTATAAAAGGGGTATGAATATTTTGTAACCAAATGACCATAATTTACTTTAACTATTACTATTTTTTATATAACACTGTATTTCTTTAGAGAAATTACTCTAAAATAATAGGTTTATGGGAAAACGCCTTTAGTCATGTTACTTACCATATAAAAGAGGGTTAAACGTTATACACTGTCAGGTTAACTCATTACTCGTCTAATCGCCGGATGATGGTCGAATGGTTAGGGCACTGGCTATCGGTACCAGAGTCCATGAGTTCGAGTCCCACTGTTGGGCATGGATGTTTGTAGCCGTCCGGAATCGGCTTTAAGCAGTAGGTTCCGGTCTAACTAGCCCTCGTGTGGCAAAAAATGCCCGTCGTGCTCTCAACCAAACCAAACCAATACTCGTCTAATCTTCTTCCTGTATTTATCCATCTAGTTTAAAGTAGTCACACCTCTTCAGATACAATAATCTTCATATAACAGGGGATTTTGATGACAGGTAACAACTCTAAATTAGTATTACAAAGCATAACTACATTGGTAAAATACAAAAATTGGAGATCCTTAAATAAAACTTACTATTTGACCTTCTCCTAAATCTTGACCTTGCCGAATCATCCGGTTTCACTCCTTTTTGTACCTCTTGCTGCAACTAGGGTTGCCAACTTTTTCTGTGACAATTCAGGGACAAATAGCTCAAAACTGAACATCATCATTATTATCAGTCATCCATTACCTAGTTTTCTGAGGAAACTTTTTATGTATGAAAAAATTAAAATACTGTTTATTTTTTATATTTTTTATTTTAACTATTATAATGATTTAATTGAGTCTCTAAATGCAATTTGTGGCATTAAATGTCTTTTATTTGCAGATGACTTAGTGTTATGGACCCAAGCACCCAAGAAAAATGCGAAGATCTTTGTTGAGGAAACACTTAACAGGGCCCTAAATGTTCTTTCGGAGTGGTGTGGTGCCAATAATATGACCGTTAACTTGGATAAAACGACTATGCAATGTTTTTCTTTAACACACCAACCTTTTTGCCCTGATTTGAAATATAGAAATAAACGCCATTTCATACACAGATACTTTTACTTATTTAGGTGTAACTTTTGATAGGAAGTTGCTTTGGAAACAACACATCGAATCAATATCAGAACGGTTCTCCAAGAGAATGAATATTTTGAAGCGGCTGGCAGGAGCCACGTGGGGTAGTTCCCGATCCACTCTGAATATTACTTATAAAACATTTATATTGCCGATTTTGACATATTGTTGCGAGCCACTTATAACAGTCTCGGATTCCTTGCTTAAAAGACTTGAAACTTTACAGAATCAAGCTCTAAGACTTATTACGGGAGCAGTGAGGTTCACGCCTATTGATACAATGTTGTTTTTAACAAAATATAAACCCATTCAAAATATTATACAAGAAAGAGCTTTAATACTTTATGAAAAATTAATTAGATTACAGGATACTTCTTGGAGGGATTACCAACTGGAAAATAAAAATCTCAAAACCCAGGATGGTTTTGTTCAGAGAGTTTTGGCTCGTAGGGAAATCTTTGAATTTCACAGTGAAATACAACTACTTACAAAACCCAGAAATCCCATGGAACTGTTGAGCGTCGAGACTAACTTGAATTTGACTCAATCTGTATCAAAAAAGGATGTTTCATCGGATGTACTAAAGTGCATCGTTTTAGAGACCATCCAGACTAGATATCCTGAAAATGAGTGGCTACGTGTTTATACGGATGGATCACAGTTTTCGAGACACCAGAACGTTGGAGCCGGGCTTTACTCAGAGCTATTTTCTTTCTATGCATCTTTTAGAAAGTGCGGTACTGCCTTTGACGGTGAGGTGGAGGCGATACGCATTGCTCTTAAACAACTAGCCATTTGTGTAAATTTAAAAGGGCAGTACTACTGTCAGATTCACAGGCTGCCATACAATCTATCAGTTCTATACAGGATCCATTAACAAAAGAAATTTCCCAATGCCAACAGCTGCTAATTTTGTTGAGGTCTCATCAAAAGCATGTTGTTTTGCAATGTATCCCTGGCCATTGCAATTTATATGGTAATGAGCAGGCATACTTTCTTGCCAAAAGTGTTGCTGCACTGATACACAGTTCAAAACGAGAAATCTCCTTCCTCACCTCTAAACTACTTATTAAACAAATTATGCAGTTAACGCACCAGGATGAACTTTTATCTAAAATAGAAACCAAATATGGAAGAAATAATTGTCTTTTAGATATACCTGACAAACCTAGACGGGAGGCGGTGGCTGCTTTTCATCTATTTACCTGGCATGATTACCTTGCAGCCCATCTAAATCGTATTGGCATTCTTACCGAGGCTGCCTGCCTCCTGTGCGACAAAGGAAACGAGCCTATGGACAGGTATCACCTGCGTACCTGTGGAGCCCCTTCATGGAGATACGGATTCATCGAGATATTGGGAGGCGAGAGGACTTATGGGGCTATAACCTTCGGGCGATCTCATGAACTTTTCGATGTTTTTGTTGTTGCTGTTTCTTTGTTTAAATTTTTCTTTTTCATATTCGTGAACATGGTCTCAGCCATTGGAAATATAAAAAAAATTTTACCTATTATAGAAACTTAATTATATATATATATATATATATATATATATATATATATATATATATATATATATATATATATTACATAGTAATAATAATAAAAATTTTAAATCTTATAACAAATTTAACGTTATATTTTTATGGGTTTTTGCTCCAATCACCAATTATTTCGCAAGTGAGTCCGTATTTAAAAAGTTCGCAAATTCTGCACACTATTCACTATTAAGTCTTATTTGCAATTCCGCCTTCACTAAGTCGATATTCATGTTATTCCTGGCCTTCGTCCACACACTGTTTATGTGACTAAATACTCTCTCTGGGTAAGCATTACTCGCAGGGATGGACAAAATGAAAGACAATTTTCCTCAGCTCGACCGATTTTTCATGCTTTTTGAAATACTCTGCCCATAGTTTGTCATTGCAATCATCATCTGTGCCATCACCGTGTACTTCCTGATCTGTATATAAATTGATCCTGTAAATAAATATCGCAGAAACTTTAATTTTAGTCTGTGACGTCCACGCTACCTGTCGGATTACTACGACGTCACAACGTTCAACGGATTTACAAGATGTCAATTTCAATTTTTTAAAAAAATAGAATAGTTTCCGCTACATTCTGGGACAATTTGGCTTCCAACCGGGATCAGGGACAGCGATTCCAATTCCGGGACAATCCCGGCCAATCCGGGGCAGTTGGCAACCCTAGATGCAACGTGCAAACATTCATCTTCCTCTTTATGATTTGATTGAAAGGGTCTCTTTTACTCCCAGGGAGAAAGTCAGTGAAATGTTCGCATATTTCTGCAACAGCTAAAGGAAAGAAAGTCAAACAAAACCTCACAGTCAGTAACTAAATACAAGACTTAAAACAGCTATTTAAAGCTGATATAGTCAAATCACTTGTTAACAGTAAAACTTACATGTCCTTGTGTTTTTTAGGCTACAACCTTTAAACAATATATGCTGCAACATTACTTCAGACTACTTCCATGCGGTTTATTACTTGCATACGAAATCGAAAACAGTTTATTTTCTTTTGGTTTACATTTTTGTCCTTTACAACACATGTATTACCTTTAAAAACAGCAGAGGCATAGTTCACAAGCAAACATACAAATGGATGAGGGATCGCGAAACTAATTTCATTTTACTTAGCAGTAAGTTGAAATATCTATGGGTTTGATTTATGTGAACAAGGGCCAGTCAAAAACCGAGTCTTTACGATGTACTTTAACCTGAAGTAAATTGCGACCTTGAAAATCTCATGTCCAATCGCGTTATCATCGATTTTTCCCTTGTTGTAACCTCTACCTTGAACAAGATCAAGATTTTAACTGTCGATTCCGTACTTTATTGAAGCGCACATTAAAGCATACGGATTTATTTATTTCTTGACCACGTCATTTGAGATCTTATGTTGTCAAATTTGAATCTTACGATAGCCTGCGCTGAAAAAGTAATTTCCTACATAGCCAAGAAGATAAGATTTCATTAAAAAGAAATGAATTAAACTAATCAATATTAAAAACTGGTGGAAAAATGACTTTCAAATTAGGGATCACGGCTAGTTATATATATTGAGTCCGCATCATATTACTGTTAGGCTTCCACAAAAATGTTTTGCATAGGGAGAACTGTTTTTACAAAATGAAGCCAAAAGGTGTAACTTAAATGTCTTATTAAGTTCTCAGGCTAGTGTTTCCAAAAATACTGAAATTTCCTTCTGACATAGAGGGGGAAATAAATACTGCTAATTTTCCAATTTTCAAAGATTATGTTTTATCGAAAAGCATATTTAGTTTACAAAATTAGTGTTATGATCAGTATATCTTCAAAGTGTATATTTAGCTTTGAAAATAGGCAATATAATATAGCATAGTTTATGAATTTGAGCTAATGGAGTTATAGTTTTATGACTAACTCCCTCTGAATTTTACTCTAATTAAATTTTTGGAACTTTATGGAAATCGCTAATAGATGAACCGATAAATCTTGGTTTGATTACATTACATATGCTTGGGATCATGCAAGAAATTAATCAAGGACAATGACTCGCCTTATATCGAAACATGACTGCCTGACTAAACATCTATGCCATTTTAAGGTTGTCAAAAGAGTTCAAACTGCTTACTTGCTATGCCTTAACCCTTTTACTAGCTCAGCAACTTCTTTGTGAAACCTCTTCGAAGGAAACTGAAAGGCGAAGAGTACATTTCAGCGATGTTTTATCCTCCTTTTCAGTCTGGGTCTTTTTTGTATTGCTCAATCATTTTGTATTTTGTCTGTCATTAGAATTTTTTAAATTGTGTTCTGATTGGCTCTGCTATTAGTGGTCATAATCAGACATAGTCGAGGTATCCCAAAATGTTCATGGGAATTTCAGTTTGACGAGGGAGCTTAGCTATGCATCGCATAAACGATTAGTTTTTAGCGAGAAAACATATTACTCCGCTGAGAAATTGAGCGCGTAGTTACAAGTGAATTTAAATCTCCAGTTGCACATTACAATTTTCAATATATCAACCACTTGACATTTTAACTTGGAAGTAATTCATTTTACCACCTATATTTTACCATGTATTATTTTGGGTACACCTATGAACTCAGATCTCGTACTTGGATTCATCAACGTATGGGATGTAACAAAATGAATGAATAATTTCAAAAACAGTGCAGTAAATATACCATGGGGAACCACTACCTCATTTAACATGGAGGAAACTGCTATGTAAAAGGATGTCTGTAAAAGTATTCCTTGATCAAAGATTTTTAAAAAAATTAAGTATATATACATCAGTATACTCTTATCCTTTTACAGTCTCATATTGCTATCCTTTGAGAGGAGAACCTTTTGAATTCTGTAGAAAATATTTATTGATGATCACATGACGTCATCTGCTGTCACAACAAGTTTAGTTTTCCAAATATGTTTTACTGCCGAAAAGAGAATGTAAATATCCGTAGAGACCTCATTTGCATTTGTTACAATATGAATATTAGCTTTAAGAGGTACAGATGTAAGAGTCTGGCGTTTCTCGTCGACTAAGAGATAATCTCATTTCCGAAGTATATTTTGAAATATTTTAAGTAAAAATTCAGCATAGATTAGGTAAATACAAAAATTAATATTTTTTTTCTTCAAAGTAGACTCATTCCTCCACTTTTTCTAACTTTTTTTATAGGAAAAATAATCATGTGGTTATAACATCGTAGAATGAAAGAAAATGCAGTATAAAGCATTAATGAATAATATTTAATAAATAGAATATTTTTTATTTATGAAGGCTTTATTTGAATAGTGGTTCAACTCCACTTTTAAAAAAAATGGAGTTAGCCTCACTTTCATGTTCATACAAGTCATTTCTATCTTATTTTTAAACTGATGCACTTCCTGCTTATTTCTGCTGCCAACAGAGATCATTACAAATCAGACTTCAGCAGTCATTTCTCAGCACTCATTATACTTTAAGGCTCTCAAAATGAACAAGAATGGAGTTGGACCACTATTCAGTAAGTCCTTCTTATGATATCGCGTACGGACACAACAATAGTATAAGCTTAGTCTATGCTAGAGTTTCCCAAACTATGTTCCCGAAACACTGGTGTTCCACGGAAAGTTAATAGGTGTTCCTCGAAAACCTGTATTTGTTTTATATCCTGCAACGACTACAAGAATTTCAAACTTGATTGACGGATTAATGCTCTAAAATTTCTAAAAAAATTAAGTATTCATGCATAATTACTAAATACTAAATAAATAATTAATGATTTTTTTCCCTTTTTTAAAAAATTTTATTAATTATGTGTTATTACATACCCTACAAATTAAACAATGTGTTCCGTTAAAATTTCAGGATTTACGAAGTGTTCCATGGAGGGAAAAGTTTGGGGAACCCTGATCTATGGATTAAAAATTCATAAAAGGGTAAGTTTTTAACATTGCTCAAACTCTTCATTTGGATTAAATCATCAAGAGTATCTCTGCGTATAAGTGAATGGTCTACATGACAGAGGAAAACGTTTACCTACCTACAGCGGTTTTCTTTATTAAAGTATTTCTCTACCTACACCATATTTTGAAGTCTCTGACTGTTATACCAGCTGTTTTACTAATACAGTCGAACCCCGTTATAGCTAACCCGGTATAATATCGAACTCATGGATATAACGAAGGAATATAAAATTTTGGTCCAGCCGTTTTCCTAATGTACGTAATTTAATTAGTATTGTGTTAGTTTAATATAATCGATTTTAGTCGATTTAATACCTTAATGATTATTTTTAATAGATTTTATTGTTTTTTAATACATCATTATTGAATACACATTGCAACTAATGAGTTATACATTTTGTGAACACTAACATTTTTCTTAATGGTTCGGATGTAGCGAACCACCGGATAAAGCGAACAAAACCTTTGGTCCCTCTAAGTTCGTTATAATGGGGTTCGACTGTACTCGTGGAATTTTTTAATCATAAAGACGTGAGGGATTTTATGCACAGTTTCACATTTACCTGCGTAATTCACAGGAATTTCTTTTCATTCTATAGAATAAAACAACAGGAATAAATTCCGTCAATAGCTTAACTGTAGAGTTTGGAATTGAGCCTCTTCGCTTGTGTTTAACAGCAATACATTCTGAAAAGTTCAAGCCTGATTCTAGTAGACGGAGAAAAGTTTAGGGTTTATAATTATTCACATCTATTGTTTTTATAACCCCTAAAATCCCCTGTTTTTAGAACAAATGACGCTGATACAAATGTGATATTGGCTACAAAAGGAGAGTTAAAATAAACACTTCAAACACCATAAAAGTAAATACAATTTATACAACGGAGATACTTAACCTAAATTCTTCCATGTTTTTTAGCTTTCATTTTCTGAACAGTCTTGAAATAACGGGATACATAAGAATAATTTCTATCACAACCAAACTTCTCTAACGCTATGCGGACTTTCGTCGTATACTGAAAGTTTTTTCGTCTATATTATCCCTGCTCCTGCTTCGCGCAACATGGCGAGCAGAATACCAAATAGACAAGTAAAGATACGAAGACTAGATGCATCGATTTCCCACTTAAACTAGATGTAGTGTGAGTAAGCAGATACAATAAGTAAACGCAAGAAAACTTTATGTGCGACAACAAATGACCGTACGTTTTCTCTGTCGTAAAACTCTGATAGCTGCAGGCTGTAAATCGGTAATGAAAGAAAAATCTGTGATAAGAATATAAATAAGGGAAAAGAACCTGTCGCTTCTAGTTAAAATATGTTGTCCTGTGCTTTATTTTGTGTATTCCTTTAAAGTTTTATTTTTAAAATTTCCAAATGTGATACAGTTATAAAGCTTTATTTATCTAGTTTTTTGCATCTCTTTCATTAGTTTTTTTAATTTATTTGCGTTTAAATTCAATATGCAGTCAATTTGACGAATAAAAGGTTGAAATTTGGGCGCAGTGACCGGTTGTCAAAGACAGAGAGCCAGTGATTTGAACGTCCTTGGTTTTGATGCCGGACAAATCTACTGCCGTGTACACTAATGGCGGATGGTGCACGAAAAATCTGTCATGGCTGCAATGTCCTCCAAGTTCTCAAATTTACCTCTGGAGGTGCGGGTTCAAGTATTTCCGGTCTCGTCACTTGACTCGGTTCAAAAATACGGTACCGGTTCATAGCGGGCGAAGCTGGTCCATCTATATGGTGCCCCCATAATAAAGTGGCCTCGAATACCGCGGTGATAAGAGGAGAATGTCTAAGGACAAGGCCTCCGCATTGGGGGGGGGGAGTTAAAATTTTAAAAAATTTGTGAAACTCTTAAATTTAAAATTTTTCAATACGACATTCTCTCAAAAATACCCCAGTTTTTATGGTTGGTTTTTACTGTGAGAAATAACTTTGGAAACTTATAACCCTCTGTAAAGGATATAAGGAAGTGTTAGCGAGATTTCAGTTATAAAATCCTCAGTGTTTAAGAAATACATTCAGCAAGTGATTGGTTCATTAGACACTACAGCAAAAGATACTAATACCATGTTGGCTTCCCTTCTAATTGCTTGAATTTCTTAGAGTATAAACAGCACTATATCCCATACGTAAGAGCACTAGGATGGATCAGAGAGGTGCGGAAGCTATCATCTTGGCTAAACCTATCTTCAGCCTGTTGTGAGATCATTCTTAACCCTTCAGCGGTCGCGCCCGTGTATAAAGTGCAACATTTTCGTAATTTTAAATGGTTTGTTTTTACCTGTGTGGTTTGAATGTTCTAAGCAGCTTCTATTTATGGCAACACCCTTTCTAATGCAAGTCTGATTTTCTGACCCTTGTATTCCTTTCCATTCATTGTTAGTCATGATTTAACCGTGGTAAACCAGCGATTATACGGGATTACAATACAACAAACCAGGAGTTGATGTATTCGATCAAAAGTGCAAATATTACAGGGTATATCCCGCATATCACGAAGATGGACAATCTCATTGTTTTTTAGGTTTCTGGTCATAATAGGAACCCATTCGCAAGTTGTCCTTAGATCCAATAAACCGGACAGTTTTAAAATAAGGCGATTGTATCCGCATTCTTTGGCCTTTAATTATAAATATAATCTCTATATTATCAACATTTTATATCGTGTCATAAAACGCAGAATTATCATTTTCAATTTGAAAAAAAGCTTATCACAAAATGAATAATCAAGGTTGAAAGAGAGTTGCACTTTGTGCCACGAGCGCCTGCTGGTGTTCCAAAAATTTGCACGCCCGCTCAAGGGTTAAAACCAGCGAGCTCTGAGACTTGAGATATTTATCCTTCTGAAAGCAATCAGTTTATAAAGAGGAGACAGTGGACAGGAATGTGACGGGTTAGCTTCATCGAGTATATAAGCTGTAACATTTGAGGGGGGGGGGGGGGAATGACTGGTTCTAGAGTAAGCTATGTCGTCAATTTCCATACTATTTCCGACACACAAACCGATAATATTAACAACACACTGTTAATATTTAGGTCCTTCAATACTTGTGTTTTTATTCAGTATCTTGACTCACTCATTACTCGAAAAACAGAGGGCACGAAACGTTCTTCTACTCGTCGATAGACCTAATCTGGAGATTAGTGATTGCATTTTCCCGAACTTTTTGCTTTCTCGAGGTCTGGGAATTACCGAATCAGCAAATGATTTATTTCTAGAGATTTGAGATTCTTTTTCAGATACTCTCAGGATTCTAAAAGAATTGTTTAGTTTTTTAAAAAGGCCTGTTTTAATAAGGGGTAAATATGAGACAGAAAGAAAATCCCGAAAAAATGAAAACAGAAAATATTGGGCGTATTTATATTTGCTTTAAATTAAGCTGAAAATCATTATTTATTTTATAGTCACTGACATTTTTCATTAAAATAGCTTTTCAATACACACACAGTCTATTCATTTATCTGCTAAATGGGTTCTTCGTTTATACACGAAAGTTCAATTCAAATTCCAACGACTACTAAGCTTTATTTCATTTTCGAATTTCAATTTGAAAACTGCCACGAGACAAACCAATATTATATTCCTTCTTTAAGAGACCCAGAAGTAAAAATGCAATGTACAGAATTTTCTTTTAAATTCTCGAGTTTTCAAAGAATTTTCTCTAGAACCGGAATTCCGAAATGCAAAGAACAAAAATTATCCAGGATCGGAAAACGAGATTTTCTTGTAAATCTCGAAATTGCTCGCGACGGGATTCTCAAACATGATCGTTGCTGGAGATTAATGCATCCTTTTGCATTTGTACAACATAAACTGCCTTCGACGAGTCACTTTTCACTACATTTTGCAGATTATGTAGTAAGTGTTATATAAATCATGTAGTTACATCAACATAAGGCTAAGGATACATCTTAAGAATGGATTTGATTGATATTGTGAAGGTGGTTTAGTTACTAAATAGTGGTCAAAATGCATTGATCTAAAGTGCATTTTCTCTAAAATTCATAAAGCAGTTACGCATAGATGACCTCGGAACTTTATTTGGGTACACGTTAGGAGTTGAGTCGGCAAAATACGAGGGTCATTCTAAAAGTAAAGAACGTTTGTTTCTCTAGTCCTTTTTATTCAAGATAATGAAAGAAAACTTATTGTACAACACATTTTGATATCTTACCTATTTTTCTACGTAGTTGCCGTTCACATTGAACCATTTGTCAAAGCGCTGTACCAGCTTTCCTATGCCTTCTGCATACTCACTTGCCGCCAAGTTTTTGAACCAGTCACTAACTTCCTCTTTCAGTTCGTCATCATTTTCATAGTGGTTTCCGCCCAAAAAATCCTTCAATTTGGTAAAAAAGTAAGTAATCACTGGGGGCCAAGTCCGGGCTTAAGGTGGGAAGTTCAAAAACTTCCCAGTTAAATTGCTGAAGCAAATTCCTTCGTCAACGCAGTAGCATGCGGACGAGCGAAGAAACACAATGCCGCTGGATAACAATCCACGCCGTTTGTTTTGAATGGCACGGCGTAGTCGGTGAAGGCAGTAAGCTGCGGCATTTAAAAATAATGCACTGTTTTCGAACTGAAGCTTCATTCACAATATTTTCCATAAACTTCAGTTATCTATCTGTAAATTTCAATAGGGCGAACGTGTTTTTGCATTCAGGAAGCGTATTACGCTACGAGCCTCACACTTGGCGGGATACTTAATTTTGTCACACATTTTAAAATCGCATAAATAAACAATAAATGACCGCAGCTGCTCGCTGTTAGCGTCAAACTGGCGAGAAAGATTTGGCAAGTAAATTTCACGGCAGCGGGGGGTGGTGGGAGAATTAGGCGGCTAGTCAGATCAAAACGTTCTTTACTTTTAGAATGACCCTCGTACTTGATTCCGCATTTATCAATGAGTCTCAGAATAACACTCACAATCTGTAACATGTTTAGCAAAGAATTAGTAAATTATATGGGATAGTACGGAAGTCAAATGCATTTAGCGCCTCAGGAGAACAGTCATCCTGTGGAAAGTCTAATTTAGGCTTGACATGTTCATCAAATTAAGCATATCATGACAGTGAAATGAATCTAATCGCACTCTGCGATTTTATTGTAGAGTTTCGTTCGACGATATTTGTAAATGATAATTCCAGATAACAGCGACGAAAAATTATTTTTTCTATAGTCTTAAGCAGGTCACAAATATTGCAAACAGCCATTTATGACTAGGGTTGCCAACTATTTCTGTGACGATTCCGGGACAAATAACTCAAAACTGAGCATCATCATCATTATCAGTCAGCCATTACCTACTTTTCTGAGGAAACTTTTTATGTATGAAAAAATTAAAATACAGTTTTTTTAATTTACTTTTTATATTTTTTATTTTAACTATTATAGAAACTTAATTATATATATATATATATATATATATATATATATTACATAATAATAAAAATTTTAAATCTTATAATAACAAGTTTAACGTTATATTTTTATGGATTTTTCCAATAATATTTTCTCTCACTTTTTGCTGCAATCACCAAATCTTTTGCAAGTGAATCCGTATTTAAAAAGTTCGCAAATTCTGCACACGATTCTTTATTAAAGCGTATTTGCAATTCCGCCTTCACTAAGTCGATATTCATGTTATTCCTGGCCTTCGTCCCCACACTGTTTATGTGACTAAATACTCTCTCTGGGTAAGCATTACTCGCAGGGATGGACAAAATGAAAGACACAATTTTCATCAGCTCGAACGATTTTTCATGCTTTTTGAAATACTCTGCCCATAGTTTGTCACTGCAATCACCATCTGTGCTATCACCGTGTACTTCCTGATCTGTATATAAATTGATCCTGTAAATAAATATCGCGGAAAATATAATTTTAGTCTGTGACGTTCACGCTACCTGTCGGATTACTACGACGTCACAACGTTCAACGGATTTTAAGGATGTCAATTTCAATTTTAAAAAATTGGAATAGTTTCCGCTACATTCCGCGACAATTTAGCAGTCATCCGGGATCAGGGACAGTGATTCCAATTCCGGGACAATCCCGGCCAATCCGGGACAGTTGGCAACCCTATTTAAGACTGCGAAGAAGTTCAGCAAAATACTTCCGATTTGACACATAGTCACAATAAAGGTCTTACATACTGTTCACTCAGAACAGCTGACTTTCAACATACAAATGAATGAATCAAATCATTTTAGATCCGAGATCGGCATGAGGCTTGGCAACATTCTCGATTGTTCTAGAAGAGGAAATTTCTCCAACTCGATATCCACGCCACCTTGGTGAAATCTGATTGGTTCTCCGAAAAAGTCTCCAAATTTGTCGCCAAGCTCGCCATCATTCTCGGAGATTTCGGCAAAGGGTCGCATATCGAAATCTAAGGCTCAGTGATAGAAAATAAATGGTATTTAACACAAAATAAACATGGATTTAGAATAAATAATTATTTACAATCTACAGCTGTTTATAACAATCTATATATATAAAACAGTTCCGTAACTGACTGACTGACTCACTGACATACAACGCACAGACCAAACCGCTGGACCTAAAGGGTTGAAATTTTGCATGGCGATTCTTCTTATGGTGTAGGGGAAAGATTTTTGAAAAATTCTTCTTAGATTTTTTTAATTAAATTTTTAAGCTGTTTTTGTAACTTTTTTTAAGTTTGCATTTAAAATAATAATTTTAGGGCTATAAAATTTATATCACGAGAAAGATCATAAAAATTCTTTTAAAATGAAATCGTTTTCGAACCTTTATCTCGATTTTCTGATTTTTGGAGAATTTTTAAAGATTAATTTTTAGAATTTAATTTATTAAATGCTGATCACGTGATTTCTTTTTCTGGCACTGTGTGGCTCAGTTCACTTAACGTTAAACATAACTCTTAGTAGTAGAAACGAACTGCACCACACAACAAATATGGGATGAAGGATTCTAAGACAGTTCATAAGGTCGCTGGGTTTTTCCCATGACTGTATTCTGGACAAGACTTTTATGTTCAGCAGGTTGAAAACTTTCAATGATGACAACTTGACAATGCTCAAACTTGTTAATGATGACAAGCATGTTGAAAAACTGACTTTATTGAAAGGCGAAACTCAGCTTAGTACAAGGCAGGGGTGTCAAACTAGCGGCCCGCGACGAACATTTTTGCGGCCCGTCCAATATATTGGCACACAATAATATATAATAAAATATCCGAAGCAGAATTATAATAAGATAGGAAGAATTCGCTAAATGTTTTTTTAATGATACTCTTTTTTGTTATTATTAAACAAAATGCATATATTTATGTTGAATATTAATATTGAATTTTTTTTTGCGGCCCACCTATAATTAAACCTTGTTTGTTTGGCCCAAGGTAGCCTTTGAGTTTGACACCCCTGGTACAAGGCAATGTCTGAATACTCACGGGGAAGAATGTCAGCATTTCCATACTTGAAACTTGAAGAAGCATTCCAACAGAAATTGGCATGAAATGTGTTCTCACAGTACATCAATACAAAACATAGAACGGCGAGCAAAAAGACACGACACTTCCCCCCCCCCCTACAAGACTACATGCTACTGACTACATCGCGAGAAGGAAAATTAGCGATGGCAAAACTGCAGCAGTATCGCCATCTAGTGACAATTAAAAGATTTACTTAAACTTCCACAAAACAAATGCAAAAATAGAAAATCAAAATCCAACAGGTACTTCAAATATATTTATCGCCGCGTGCATAACAACTAAATAGACAAAAAAAATTCTTTCTAATGCAGCAGACGATTGGATATTATCCAAAATAAATAAATATCCCCTACCATTTTTTTATAAATATATATATATATTTATTTATTTACATGAATTGTATACATTGATCGTCACATTTATTATAAATATATTTTTTGTTTTTTTTGGCATTAATTCCATACATTGACCGTTGTATTTAATTTGAATGTACTCCGTAGCGAAGTGCGGGTTTTCAGCTAGTATGTTATACGTAGATTAAAATTCCCATCGCAGTTGCGAGAAACTTATGAGGCTGAACATATCACTAACGGCAACAAAGAAATTGCGCCGAATCCCATGATTAAATAAGAGAGGGTAAATAAATTTTTAACTACCAATCAAAAGTTTCCTGTAGTCTAACTAAACAAACTACCATTTATCAAGACTTGGCTTACGTTTGCTAATAAAATCGTATTTAGAACTAAGACTGGGAACACGGTCGTACCATGAATTCCAGTTTAAACTCTAATCAAATAAATCAGCCCTTAGTTGTTAGTCATAGATTCGTCAACAACAAATCTGGTGTTGTTTTGACTACAGAAGAAATGCTGCTCACTTGCAGCACCTTTTATCCACTGCTGGTGTTCCAAACATTTTCTTTTTCAATTTACCTAAACTCCTGTAGTTAAGTTTTCTCTCCGGACGAGACTAGTGTGAAGCCTTTAGCAATGCTTGATTCAGGGCTGCTACAGGAAAGAAAACCATAACAAAAATTGGTACTTCCTTATTAAAGCGGACCCCACGATATTTCGCCAAGTGAGCTCGCACACCATCGCCAATTGTAATACATTACTTCTTTCATTCAGTATTTGGCTTCCATATTTCCGCAATACTTTTACACAAAATATTGAAAGAATACGGAGCTCCATGAAGTGGAGGAATAAAAAGCAACGAGGCACAGCTCGTCATCACCTTCAGTCGTACCTTTCAGAATTCATGTGGCGGAGGTACATTGGACAAGAAAACGTTTTTGATGACATATTAAAAACAACTGCAGGGCGCAGTGGCCTAGTTGGCAAGGGCAGCGGACTAGTGAGCTGAAAGTCACTGGTCCGTTGCTCGTCACTGGCAAATACACTGCCGTGTATACTAACGGCGGCTGGTGCACGTAAAATCTGTCATGGCTGCAATGTCCTTCAAGTTCTCAAAATTACTTCTGGAAGGGCGGGGTCAAGTGTTCTGGTCTCGTCTCTTGACTCGGTTCAAAAATACAGGACTAGTACTTTGGCCAAGTCGGACTCCGACCCTTTTGGTGCCAGTCAAAACAGGAGTCGCACCTTCATCGAACGCAGCCTTCAGGACTTGATCTGATGTTGCTGTCGGTTAAGTGGCATAAGCAACAACAACAGCAACAAACAGTTGCGGAAATATGGCAGCCAGAGACTGTATGCAAGAAGTAATGTAATGCAATTGGCGATAGTTTGCGAGCTCCCTTGGAGAAATTTCGCTGAGGGCTGTTTTAATAAGGAAGTACCAAATATTATTGTTATTACAATGTTCGGACTGATAGTTAGGACTGCAAGTCGTTTGGCGATGGTTTGCGAGCTCCCTTGGCGAAATTTCGTGAGGGCGGCTTTAATAAGTAAGTACCCAAGAATTTCTTAATGAATTCAATAAAATGGCGATAACAAATAAGACATTCCTGTCATGGCACCCGCGAAGTTATTAATTAAACCCAAACCCATTATATTCAGCACAGTATATACAGATTTTGAAAGCAATAAAATACATATATGTAATTATTTCGATAAGAATCACGGTAATTTTATTGCAGTCGCAAAATAACTCACATCGAACCGAAGCATAACATGTATCAAAGTAATGTCCGGATTATAAATAAAGATATATATAAAATTTATACATTTAAGCCGACACAAATCCTAAAGGATGTAATTATATACCGCTAAAGGACGAATAATGACAGCAATAAAGATAATTTTTAAACGGAAAATGATTCATGGTTGTGAACCAAGCTGTAAATAAAACAAAGATAGGAGGAAAACTCCCCTTTTCCAAAACAGAATGCAGTGTTGTACTGTAATATTAGATATCTTCGATTATTTATTCCGGGAGCATATTATCTAAAATTAAATTCTTCGTCAGGTTACCTCTAACTAAATTACTTATTTTAATTTTACTCTTTGCATATCTGAATGATGGTGGCAACAATGGGCCTTTATTTATTTTAATTGCAGCTCGCAGGCAGAAAACACGAGAGATTTGAATGTAGAAAAAAAAATTTCTAATTACAAGTCATGAAATAATATGTCTGGTAGAAATTAACAGAATTAAACTGTTAATGGAGAGAGGGTAATTATATATTCCACAATTTTTGAGGGGGAAAAAATGACTATCGGTGTGAAATTTAATTTTCTTGGAAAATTTCCCCGGATTAATGCGATGAACATAATTATACACGTAATAAAAGTTTTTGAAACACATCTTTTCTAATGTTTGAAAATTTCTAAGAAGCATTTTCTTTTTAACTTGACAATTTCTAATAATTATATGGATAATGAAAATTTTACCTTTCTAAGTGCGCTTAATCGACTACGGATGATTTGATGGTTTCATTATTAAGATAATTTACGGCGTTTAAATATTCATAAATATTTATGATAGTATAATGAGAAAAAATGCAGAGAAAATGTTTATATGAAATCAGCTCCAAGATAAATATATATATACACTGCTGGCCACTGTAAATGCAACACCCTGAAGGAAACATGCAAATAACATGAAATTTACAACATGCATTAGCGGAGGTGAGATATGCAAATGATTAGAATTTCAGCGCAGACGCACATCACGCGCGCCTGTGGCGCCACTTCAAAGCGCTATTTAAGGCTTGGAGATTTCGACGATTTCAAGTTCGGCAATTGTGTTTTTCTTGAGGTTTTTTCAAAAAAAACGATCAATTATGCCTCGTCGAAAACAGCGATCATCTTTTGATCAAGTATCCGACTTCGACAGAGGAAGGATAGTGGCCTACCGAGATTGTGGATTATCTTTCAGGGAAATCGGTAGTCGTGTTGGACGAAACCAAACAACTGTAATACGGATATGTGATCGTTGGATGCAGGGGGGTACGACGGACCGGCGTGTTCGATCGCATCCACCTCAGCGCACCACTTCACGTGATGACAGGCAAATTGTGCGCATGGCAGTGACGGATCGCTCAGTCACATCACGAACCATAGCACAGCACATGCAGTCTGTAACGCATCATCCAGTGTCTGCGCGTACCATTCGACGCCGTTTACAGCAGAGTGGTCTGTCCGCAAGACGTCCATTGCTTTGTCTACCCTTGACGCAGAACCACAGACGTCTCCGCCGCCAATGGTGCGATGACAGAAGGATGTGGACGGCAGAATGGAATGAAATTGTCTTTACTGACGAGTCACGCTTCTGTCTGCAACACCACGATGGTCGCATTCGAGTCTGGAGACACCGTGAAGAGAGGATGCTGAACAGCTGCGTTATGCACCGCCACACTGGTCCTGCACCGGGTATTATGGTATGGGGCGGTATTGGATATCACTCTCGCACACCTCTAGTACGCATTGCCGGTACTTTAAACAGCCAGCGCTACATCTCCGATGTGTTGGAGCCAGTTGTCCTTCCTTACCTTCAGGGCTTGCCCACAGCCATATTTCAACAGGATAATGCGCGACCACAAGTGGCACGCATTGTCCAACGGTTCTTCGTCAATCGCCAGATTGAATTGCTTCCCTGGCCGCCTCGCTCTCCGGATCTTTCGCCGATAGAAAACATGTGGTCCATGGTTGCTCTACGATTGACCCAGATTCCATCCCCAGCTGCCACAGCAGATCAACTTTGGCAACGTGTGGAAGCTGCTTGGTCTGCTGTACCCCAAGAACTCATCCAAAGTCTCTTTGAATCAATGCCGAGGCGTGTGGCAGCGGTGATCTCCAATAATGGCGGCTACTCTGGCTACTGATTTTGGCAAGAACCACACTTCACAGAAGTCTATAAATTTAATCATTTGATACTTGGTCAACATGTTATCTACAAAATAAATTTTCTTGTGATATCTCTTGTCTTTCTTGGTGTTGCAATTTGGGTGGCCAGCAGTGTATATATATATATATATATATATATATATAAGATTCCTATGAAAAGTATAGGGACTCTTCAATTTTCAAAGTTAATTTGAAGTCAGTTATGGTGGGAAGCCAAGTTTGCAGATTTAGAATCCATCGTGTCAGCGTAATTAACATAAAAAAATGGAAAGTATTCAAATCTTAGATGTTTCATGGGTTTTTTGAAAATGCTTACTCTGATCTCTATGTTTTATTAGATTGGCAAATTAACCTTTGTCCCATACACATGTGTAATAGTTCAGTAGTTTATGAAACATACGAAATTGATCGGATTCATTTAGTTAGAAATATCCCGTGCAACTCACATTTTTCTGGTGAGGAAGGGACTCAAATTTGGAAACTCGTGGCAAATGGACTGCCTGTTTGGAAAAATTTTAATGGCATAGGAAAAGATAGGATAGGGATTTATAATATTTTATTGAAAAAGTATAACTGTGCATCTCGGTAATGGTGCTACGGGCTAAGGAAAGGTGACGATCACTCCATTCTCGTGTCTAAAATATTTGTCCCCGATAAGAGATTTTCGTCTTCGATACGCCTTGTGCCCAAACTTAAGCAGCCCTATAAACTAACTCGATTATATCTGATCAGATATCAAATGCAAAGGAGGAATGAATGGACTATCACCATCTTCCTCGAGTAGAAGTACAACCTGGATGTCCTAAAGGATCGTAACTGTTACTGGTAAGATTAGAGGCGCGAGCCTCAAGCTTTCTTCAGCAGACTGACAGAAGGAAGATCTGTTATGGTTTAGGTTTCCTCAGTCTTTTAAAGATATTCTCCTATTGCCTCCCTAAATCGCAGTCATAACGCTGAAGATTACCAGGACGTGCTCGGTAGCCACTTCCTACCGACTGCAAAGATTCTTGTAGGGGATGATAGCGCGTTCCAGCAGGACACTGCAAGGATCCATTATTCAGTTTCAGCTAAAAGGAGGTTTTGCACTTATCATGTTACTGCAATGGCAATCACTTAGTACCAATCTTAGCACGATGAAGAACCTTTAGGGTATGTAAACTCGTGATGTGTACCCTTATGGTAGATAATTCTCAAGTTCGATAGAACTGAAAGATACAATAAAGCTGGTTTGGAATGACGCCAAAATATACTAAAAATTTGGAGTATGCTTGATAGAATTTTCAAAATTATTCTGAAAAATGGTGTAGTTATATTAACGTAACTTCGATCTTTCCTTGATGTCTTTATACATTTGAGAAAGTTTATTTCTTCATTTTATTTGTAAATAGTGTAGAAATTGTTAGAATGATTACATTCGCATCAATACTCAACCACATGCTTTTATATACTGAGTAATTATAGGTGAAATTTTCTTTCGATGTTGTTCTATTTAATTTTTTACGGGAAAAAATTGATATTTCTCTACATTCGAAACTTATATATTTATGTATGTATATATATATATATATATATATATATATATAGGCTCCCAAAAGTGTTCGTACACTTACGATTTTCAATGAAATAGGGGTCTATCCATTAATTAAAATGAATATTTAAGAATGGGTATTTAATAATAAGATGTATAATCTATTCTTAAAAACATTACATGAAATATTTTAAAAGCATAGTAAAACTTTATTTTTAAGAAACCAGTAATCAAAAAGTAACAAAAACTTTATCTCACAAAAGTCATCGTACACTGACATCGACACGGATAAATTCATAATTAAAATTATCGTCTGACGCTTTATTTTTATTTTTGAATTGTAGTGGCATTTAAAATATCGTTTGGCTTTAATTTTTGCTTGCCTACTCCGTAATATTCTATTTATTATTTAAAAATGGCTCGTAGTCGTAAAGAAACAACAAACAGCATTCGAAAATTGATTATTTTTCATCCTAGTAGTGGTAAATAAGTTCGGAATATTGCTAAATTACTTAATTTATCCCATTCTACTATGCAGTATGTGACAAAATGCTTTAAAGAAGAAAATCGGATCGAAAACAAGGTAAGAAAAGTCCGTCCGGCAAAATTAACGAAACGTGATCAGAGATTTATAATTAGAAAAATTGTGGAAAATCCACGTTTGAGTGCTGTAAAATCTTCTTCAGAATTTAATGAGACATTTTATACTTCAATTTCACCTGAAACTGTTCGACGAGTTCTCAGAGCAGATGGATTACACGGGCGTTCTGCCCGTAGAAAATTTTTTGTGAGAAAAACAGAAATCTTAGGCTTTCCTTTGCACTATCAATGATAAATAAGCCCCAAACATATTAAAGTAATATCGTTTTTGCCGACGAAAGCAAGTTTAGCATTTTTGGTTCCGATGGGCGTATAATTGTATGGAGAAGAAAAAATGAGGAACTTAATCCCAATAACTTAGTAGGAACAGTTAAGCATGGAGGTGGAGGTGTCCTTGTGTGGGGTGCCTGTCAGCATCAGGACTAGGTAATTTGGTATTTATTGGTGGCATAATGATTTATGCTGTTTATATAAATACTTTAAGAGACAATTTAAAATTATCAGCCCAAAATTTGGGTATTGGAAACAACTTTGTTTTTTATCAAGATAACGATCCTAAGCACACGGCTCTCAACGTTCGCCTCTGGTGTCTCTATATTTGTCCGCAAATTGTGAAAACACCACCTCAATCCCCAGATTTAAACCCAATAGAATATATTTGGAGAGAACTGGAGGTTCGAGTACGAAAACACGACATTCACACGAAAAGCGAACTAAAAACATTTATGATGGAAGAATGGATGAACATTGATGTAGGAATTACAAAAGAACTAGTGCAATCTATTCCCAAACGTTTAAAAGCTGTTGTGGATGCTAAAGGATATCCTACTAAATATTAATTTAACGAAAAAATAGAACATTTACAAATATGTAGAGATTTTTTACAAGTGTACGATGACTTTTGTGAGATAAAGTTTTTGTTACTTTTTGATTATTGG
This sequence comes from Dolomedes plantarius, assembly GCA_907164885.2. NCBI lineage: Eukaryota > Metazoa > Arthropoda > Arachnida > Araneae > Dolomedidae > Dolomedes > Dolomedes plantarius. The sequence continues at coordinate 168,300,961 of OU015493.1, forward strand.
TTTCTTAAAAATAAAGTTTTACTATGTTTTTAAAATATTTCATGTAGTTTTGCTAAGAATAGATTATAGATCTTATTATAAAATACCCATTCTGAAATATTCATTTTAATTAATGGATAGACCCTTATTTCATTGAAAATCGTAAGTGTACGAACACTTTTGGGAGCCACTGTATATACCGGGTGCGTCATAAATTCGTACAAAGTTTAAAAATTCGTAATAAAAGAAGTAATGTTCTGAAAAATTTTCTGTTTGGGCGAATAGGATCGGACGGACATTGGATTTTTTAACATGTAAAAAGAAAAATTCCAAAAGTAACCGAAAGAGGGCGCTTTTGCGTGACTACGTTAAGCCTGCATTGCAGGAAAGACATGCGTTACCTGTTGTCACCTTCATGCAGGATGGTGCCCCGCCCCACATTTCACGTGATATCAAGACGTTCCTGTTGGAATCTTTCACTGAAGACCTAGTCTATAAGTTGCGGCTGAAAGGTTCAGTGGCCCTCATGATCCCCATACTTGACCCCAGCAAATTTTTAGTTGGGGGGATACTTGAAGTCTCGTGTGTACCGGGGCTCCCCAACCACTTTGGTGGAACTGAAAAATGTCATTCGAAAACAATCGCTGTCTTCGATGCTAGAATCCGCTGTAATGGGCTTATTGACGCGCCTCACTTGCCTATTACCTTGTGCTGGTAGTAATGTTGTACATCTGTTACTTTAAAATAAATGCACAGTCTCATGTTATTGTGATCTGTTTGATTATCTGTTTGAGTTTGCCTGATTTGCACAAAGCGTCTCAGTATGAAGTGTGAGCACCCTCTTTCGGTTACATTTGGAAACTTTTTTTATTTTTAATGGAAGAAAAATCCAATGACCCTCTGATCTTATTGGCGCAAACAGAAAATTTTTCCGAGCATCACTTCTTTTATTATGAATTTTTGAACTTTGCACGAATTTATGACGCACCCGGTATATATATGTTGTACCGTAGTCAATAATACGACAAGCCTTTCGCTTCAATTACTTTACTACGATACGTTAAATATACTACAACTACAACAGTTAAGCAAGTATGTACAGCGAGTTAGAATTTACAGTTAGATATGTCAGGACGGCTTCGGGTTCAACGACAACGCGGCCTTTCGGCCTCTCTGACCAGGAGAGCGTCTCTCTCACACTCAAAACCAGATCTCTTTTGCGTGGACTATTGGGGTCTTCTTTTATACTGTCGGCGAATTCATTTGCTTTCTCCGGCGTTTGAAGTGCTCGTAAGTGTTCAAAGTTTATGGGATTCTTAATGTCACTATAGTGTCAAAATTCTGGAGAGTCCTCGAACCACTCTGGGATTTATGTGTTCTATAACGTCAGAACCGCACATTACACGAACTTTATGGCCTCTTATCCTAGAGTTTATGAGACCGCCCGATCAACAGTTCGCCAATAGATGACACGTTGAGGGGTAGGAACAGGCATGACATACTTATAGAAATACTAATTCGAGTAGTAATTGAGACAATGTCACAATATGTATGTGAGTGTGTATGTGTGTGTGTGTGTCAATAGGAAAGTAGGTAGGTAGGTAGGTAGAAAATCTTTCCCTCTTCCAGACAGGGAGAAAATGTCAGATTCATCATCATCAGAAAAAAATGTGCCTAAGTAGTATAAACAGCTAATACACCTGTCCAGAAAGCAAGAGGTGTGCATAAGATTCCAGAACAATTTTATTTTCTTATGATAAATATAGATGAAAATACGTGACAGAATCACCATCGTTATAATTTAAATCAAAATCTATCGTCAACTCTAACTGTTTTGGCTATACATTTTCGGTATTCTTCAATGATAAGTGTTCAATTTTACAACCTTAGAATATAAATGACACAACAATGGTGTACAATAAATTTTACGTAACGTGATCAGAATTTCCTATGTAGAAACGTAAAGTTTGTTAAAAAAAACTTAAACACTAAATAAATTTCCCGAAGCCCTGGCTGTCCAAGTAATATATCGTAAAATGCTTAAGAAAAACTATAGTATTAAGATGAAAACATTCAAGTGTCAACTTTCATTAACAGCTTCTTTTTATCCGTTTAACCCATGCGCAGTCTCGTTAAAAGTGTTAAGACAAATGTAAAAATACTTCTTCAGAAAAATATCTAATTGCTTGAAATTAGTTTAATTAAAAGAAAACGGAGACAATTTTTTTTGTCTGAACCTGCGACAAGTAAATAATGTACTGTTAAACTTATAATTGGTAACAATTAAGGAGAAATTCTTGTACCTTTTTTTTTGCTGTTTTTACCTCAAAAATAAGAGCTATTATCATTTTAAGTTAATATCATTTAATAGAAAGAATTAAATTTTAGGACATATATAAAATGTTTAACCTTTTCCTTACGGGGGGGGGGGGGGGGGATAGCAAGTATCCCAAGAATACGAGCCCAGTAATGAATATACAGTACAATCCCGATAATCCGAAATTATTGGGACTAGACCCTTTTCGGATTAACGAATTCTTCGGATTAAGCGAAATCTTCCTTATTAAAATTAAATTAAATTACATAATAACGTGTGATTACAAAAATATTACATATTAAGTGTGACTACACAGTTTATTTTATAAGGTCTGTCTAAACATAACCAAATCTCGATACCAAATGGGTGATAAAAGATCGGACCGCTGCCTAGTACAGTACAGTAGAGTGTAAGTTGTTCTAACAATACGTCACAGTGCTTGACAGTTGGATTTTAGACGATCATCAGATTGTTGAAATGCTTTTGAAAGGACCTGTCAACGTCTCAGACGAGAGTGAAAGTGAATCGACGGTGACAGCGAGCACAGGGTATCCCACTCAGACGCCGCGGCTGCATTTGATGTAGAGCAACACTCACCCTCGACCCAGCGGACATCATTTTTCTGACGCGTTAGCGTAATTTAGCTTCAAGGGAGAGGTATTCTTCTCTTCGAAAAAAAAATTAGCAGATTTTTCAAACCAATGAAGTTTAGCAATAATTAGTTCAGTGCATTGTCTAACTTTGAATTTTCTTGTAATTTTCAGAAATATACTTTATCTTACTTAGGTATCACTGTGGTTTTATTGAAAACTTAGTTCTTTTTTAGTTTTCGTTTTGGATTAAGCGGACTTTCGGATTACCTAATTTCGGATTATCGGGACTCTACTGTATATATATATATATATATATATATATATATATATATATATATATATATATATATATATATATATATATATAACTTCCTTAATGGCCCTTCTTACAAAGGGGAAAGGGGATATGAAATTTCCCATTCTAAAGAGGTAATCGGAAAAATGGGCCTCGTAAGCTAAAGGTTTATCTCCGTTTCTTTGTCCCGTTAAAGTTGAAGTAATGACGCTGACACCTAACTTCAATATTCTGTACATCACCACTATTCCAACCGGTGTTTGTGACTGTCCCATCACATAAGATGACTACAACTGCACTCATGTCAAAATCTTTCTTTTTCATGTAGTCGAAAATACTTTCGGCAATATTATTACCGGTTCCTCTTTTTGGTGTAACATGGCCAATGTATTGACCACCAGGCTCACTAATCACGCTATGTTCTTCTTTTCTTACTCTGCGGTACATTTTAGCTCCTATTTTTTCTTGTGTTAATTTATTATCTTTTCTACCGTCGAAGTACCGTCGAAGTCCATTTACTTCTTTCAGCTGGTGCTCTTTTTCCTTTATTGCTTTTCGAATCTTCACCTTTTCCCTTCTAATCTTACTTTTGTCAATCACTCGTGACATATCTGAATCAGATATTATTCCAAGATCATGCAGGACACCAGAAGCTATTGCTACTGTGGCCCTGTAAGAATCACCGTACCTATCGCTTAATCAGGAAGTATACAACTTTGAACGCATTTGCGATGTAGAAGGCAATACCAAACTCATAAAGGAAAAACATGCTGAAATGGGCGAAGAGCTGCAATATGAGGTTTTCACAAAAATGAATGGTATTTTAAGTCTTTTTGCGCGAATTCAAATGAACGGCGATGTGTCCAAAAGTATTTTTCACGCATTTAGGTAACTACAAAGAGTAGTTTTTACACTATTAGAAATAAAGTAAACTATTAAAAAAATTTTATGCGTCTTTAAAAAGTGCAGATATTTTTCCTTTTTTTCTAAACTTTGAGGCTCTTGTGCGATTTTAAAATCAATTTATATTTTTTTTATAATATTTTTCCAGTTATTAGGATGCCAATGCGCAAGTTTTCCGCGCTATTAGAAATTGATTATAAAAAAATAATGTTTTTCGCCCCACCCTAATGAGGACTTACTGAGTAGCAATGCATAATAATATCCAAGTGCATGACATATGACAAAATTATTGCAAAATGCACTTACAGAATATTTTTGCAACTTCTTTACAAAATAGCTGGGCAACCTCATTCCAAGAGATTGGCTTTTGAAATCTGTCATCTACCTTTTTAAGTTTCCAATAGATATTCTTCACATGAGGAAAAGATTCGCTAAAGACCAGAGTTCTGAATTTAAGGCATTAAGTCCCATTAATCACAGCAGTAGTCGAATTATTATATGCACTTTGCTCAATGATGTCTTAGCTATAAATAAAAATGGTTTATATCAGTATATTTCTATGTGTGTGTATCGTCAAGCAATGATAAGAGAGAGGAAGAGGTAGTCCAAAACGGCTCAGCCAATCGCCCCGTGCTACGTTTTGACCGCAGCAAAAATCAAAATTCGTGAACCATCCGTTGATGATGAATCATAATGTTGTTTGACAATCCGAGACACTTTTCCATTAAGAAATTCGCACTTTATCCGCGAGAATCGTTGGTTGCTTTCAGTGGGGGTAGCGTATACGTGAACAGACACCTCCCCCCCCCCTGGTTCCACCTCAATTTTGACCAAGCACCCCCAGGGGCGACATCTGGGGGGTCGTACGTTCTACCACTCTCTCTGACCTCATAGGAGGACTCTACGGAGTTAACGTGTTCATATCCGGCCTAGACACGAAGGTATTTAATGGTATCATCGGGATTCAAACCGAGCACCACCCTCCCCCTATTCCCAAGCCCAGTGCGCTACTACTAGGCTACCTCGGGCCTGAATCAAATTGTAAAAGTGTAATAATTTTACATTTTGATTCATAAGTTATTATGTGATGAGATAAAGTGGGTTAAAGAGAGAGAGAGATATATATCCGTTTGTTTATGCTCATTTAGCTTACGGGGCCTATTTTATTTATTCCCTCTTTAGAACGGAAAATTTCATACCCTTTTGTAAGGACGGGCATTAAGGAAAATATATATATATATATATATATATATATATATATATATATATATATATATATATATATTCTTGGGCCCGTATTCTTGGGATACATGCCCATTCATTAAAGAAGAACTCATTTCCCGTAATTTCATCTTCCTCCAAACTTTATTCAGATAATCTCATATAATTTCTTACTCACATCCCTCAACAAATAAACCCAACAATAAAATGAAAATTCTATGGACAAATACGCATAACTTTAATTTAATAATGCAGTTATGTGTGGATAAGGAGGGTTTCCTCCTTTCAGCGTTTGCTATCACTAATTAAAATAATTTATGATATCAGCTTCAGTTTTAACTGGCTTAGTATTTTCATTCAAGTAATGACGCGCTTTTTTTCATTCCCTGCACTTTTACATCTTCTTAACTTCGTTCACAGTTAGGTAAGCATTTATTATTTCTTAGTCACATCCTTTTAATAGCAAAAGAAGAAAAAACAGACGGTGTCAACAAATCACTTTCATGAATCAAACACAGTACATATAAATTCTAAAATCTTCTTAAATGTAAATTTTATTATGGGAAAGTGTTTAGAATAATAGGATCTAAAGGCTAATAGCAAGAATTCTTGCGCTAAAGTTTCATCGTCTTAAAGAATTTTTTTGCTTAGTGAATGATTTCAAGCGGTTCGTTTTGCATTTGTCTTGTTTAATTGCACTTTTTTACCCAAATCTGGGAGGATAAAGAAGAATTCGAAATCAAGAACGGAAAGTGAAAGCAAATTTAAAAGGTAAAATAAAACCTACTGGATTAAAGAAGGAATTTATGTGAGCATTAATTTCGAATAGTATTTTTATCTCTCTCTCAATGAGAGGAAAGTGTTATTTAACGACAAAGGAAAATGCAAATTACTTGATTAACAAGAAATCAATAGAGCTATTTGTGCTTCTTGGAGGAAGGAAAAAAGAGCTTTCATTCTTTTTCAAATCTGTCTTAAGACACTGAGTATTTATTTGTGTCATGGGAAATCTATTCTTTACGCTGAAAATAATTGCATTTACAAAGGGGAACTTATGCATTTTCTATTTCATTTGATTTTAAATATTTCTTTCGCCGAGAAATAAAATTCAAAGATTTCCGTCACAACAGATAAATCCTAAAAAAAATTTACATTCAGAATCAGAACATAGCTAACTAAATTTAATGAGTGTACTTAAGATGGAATTATGATTTTTTAGATACATTGTATCAAAAGGTTAAAAAAGTAAGTAAAAGCACACTAAGATTAAAATTATTTGGATTTCATCACATGCACACGGTAGCTTCCAATAAAAGGACTTTTGTCTAACATTCTGGTCAATATGTGTACATAAAATCATTCGGCTACTCAGATGTTCTGAATCGAGATTGTTTTCGACTTATTTATTTTATAATACAAGATACAGATAGATCAAAAAGGATATTTACATGATGAAGTCATATACAAGTTTGTTGGATATATATTCGTACATCATAAAGATGAAAATTATATAAATTTCTTCTTAACGTAACATACAGTAACCTTTATCTTATGAACTTACTTGAATACCCGTACTTCGCTACGGAGTTCATTCAAATTAAATACAACGGTCAATCTATGCAATTAATGCCAATATAAATAAATAAATAAATAAATATATGTAACAGTGAAAGTTATAAAATTAGATTGTTGGGGTTTATTAGAATATATTAATTAACACTTATTATTATTAATGATGATTATGATTTTAAATTCATTGCTTAAAGATTGTGGTTAGTACATTGTTGATTGTGATTCCCAAATAATGGAAACAACTCTGGTTTATACTGACAAATTAATTTATTGATTATTAACACATAAATAATACGCTACAAGTTACTAAATATTTCCTCTGGCATTTACACATTATTCACAACTTCTTTACTACTAACTTAATTCTTTACGACACATAAATTTAACTCATTCAATTATTATGACAATATTTCGTACTTCATCTACACATATTACTCTCAACTTCATTCCTACTAAATTAATTCACCACAACACCTATATTTAATTCCTTCAATTATCATTACAATCCTTCGTACTTCATCTACACATATTACTCTCAATTTCATTACTACTACACATATATTTAACTCATTCAATTATTATGACAATCATTCGTACTTCATCTACAACTCTCAACTTCATTACTACGACGCATATATTTACTTCATTCAATTATTATGACAATCTTTCGTACTGCATCTACACATATTACTCTTAACTTCATTACTACTAAATTAATTCATATATATAAGCATAACATCATATTAAATTGTTTGTACGAATTATCGGTCAATTCCTTAATATCTTATATTCAAACACAATACTCATCGCGCTCTATATTAATTATTATGGCTACACACTGAGAAGCAACGATAGCAATATAAAAAGGAAACGCAAAGTCGGTACCTCGGAAGATGACTGTTGAATCACCATGAGCAGCTGGCACTCGTAATGATTAACTTCGTCGTATTTATCATCGCACGGAACTAGGGCACTTTCTTGTCTGGTATACGGGTCCGTAGGTCATTGCAGACACTCTACGCTCATCGTCGGTTCTCTAACTCCATCACTCCTTGCAGACCCTCGGCACGGGATACTGGGCGCTCGACAAATTGTATCTCCAAACTTCTAATTCACTCTCCTCATAGGTCTAAGTGCCTTGACACCACTTCTACATCTAAAAAAACTTCTGACTAACTCTGACTCGTTAGGTTATCTCTGCCTTCACACTATTTCTCATTTCATATTATTTTCTTATTAATGTCTCCGCCTCTTATAATTTCCATTGGTCATATAATTACCATGCCATCGCCATTCGTCCGTGGCTGCCTCTTCTCAATCCCCTTTTTACCAATGCGCATCGAGGGCGGGATTTATAAATTCTCCCCCAAATTTAACTTTTTTCCCATGCTTCGGCTTCAAGCAGGTGGCCTATTTTATAGCCATCATAAATTTTCTTTTCTTCTCTTCGTGCAACTCATTCTCTTCAACTTTTATCTTCTATTTCTTGCTACAGACACAATCTCTAAATTTCGTTTCGGTATATTGCTGGTTTTCTTCCCTTCTCTTTTATTGCCCGTCATTTGCCATGTTTCTTTCTTGCATTTAACAATTATTTTACTTTGTCCTGTACTTTTCAATGCTCCTGCCCCTGGCCGTGACACTACTGTCATGTCCCTATGACAATATATATATATATATATATATATATATATATATATATATATATATATATATATATATATATAATAAATACAACGATCAATATATTAAATTGATGTAAAAAGAACAAAAAAATTTATTTATAAAAAAAATCGTAACGGATATTTTTATAGACAAAATAATGTAGAAGAAAATATTCAAATTAAATCTAGTAGAACGTACCAAAGAATATAGTACAGTTTAAGGAACATATCTTTTACTGTATTTTAATATTTTTTTGGATAATGTTCAATCGTCTGCCGTATTAGCAAGAGAAAAAATATTTTTTGCTTATTTCGTTGTTATGAACGGGAGGCAAAATTAGTTCAAAGTATCACAATAAAAAAAGAAACCACATGAGCAGCATTTAATAAAATAAATTCTAAAAATTAATCTTTAAAATTTCACCAAAAATCAGAAAATGGAGGTAAAGATTCGAAAAAGGATTTTATTTTAAAGGAATTTTTATGATCTTTCTCGTGATATAAGTTTTATAACCCTCTTATTATTATTTTAAATGCAAACTTTAAAGAATGTTACAAAAACAACTTAAAAATATAATTTTAAAAAATCTAAGAAGAATTTTTCAAAAATTCTTCTTAGTGCACCCCTACACTATAAGAAGAATCGCCATGCAAAATTTCAGCCCTTTATGTTCAGTAGTTTGGTCTGTTCTTCATATGTCAGTCAGTCAGTCAGTCATTCAATCAGTCAGTCAGCTACGAAACTGTTTTATATATATAGATGAACGAAACCAAAAAAAAAGAACAAAGAAACTTAAAAAATCTTTTTCGTCGTTGCCAGATTCGCAAAACTCAAAATATAAATGCAATATAGATATTAACTAGAAGCATACAGGAAGGAAGCGTTAATCTTAAGTTGAGTGGCAACAACAGCAGTGCTTGAGTTTCAAGCCAAGAATGTTTAATCCCCAGGGGCAATCAAAAAGTTACAACTACATCAATCACTAACTCTTGAAGCGAGTATTATTTGAATTCTCGATGATCAGAACATTGAAATGTTTTAAGCCCGACTTCGTTATTTTATATTTTAACACCTCAGAAAGGAGCTTAATTGAAGAGGAAAGCGGCATTCAATCCGTTTAAGATAGAGGTAAGTTAAGCCGAGTCACTTGATTCCTCCTCCGGAATTTTGATCTCGAAGCTGATATGTTGCCACGTACAAATATACCTGCCAAATAAAGTAGCCTGTAATAGAAAAATTCATGTTGATAGAGAAATATTTATGTTTAAAATAAATATATATTTAATCTTCGTATATTCATATGATCCGTAATGCATATGTCTATGAAATAGAAAGCTTAATGAATTTTACATCATAGAGGCCTCTGAAAAGGCTCTTCCTTAACCAGGAAAAAAAGAAAAGAACTCAATCTCATAGATACAGTTACAAAGGATTACAAAATAATTTCAACAATCCTTTAAACCTAATATCGTAACAGTAGTCTATGCATAATTATTGAACTATTGGTATTTAAATTTCAAGGATAAAGGATGTTTTAAAGCATATCAAATTAATTCATTATTAATTCATTTTCCATTCCTGTATGATAAATGATTTACATCAAATTCCAGTATGTGTACTGGAAGATTACGAGATTTATTCGAAAGAGCTTTGTTGCTTAGGAGGTAGTACGTAACATATTCCTTGGAACGCGGTACGACTTCTATGCCCACCATAGCTTTTCATTGTTAATTGCGATGAAATATTTCGAGAGAATGAAAATTGAAAAGCCAATTTAAGAAAAGCAAATTATGAACTAAGTATGATGTCATACCACACAGTATTTCCACGTTCATCTCTGGCTGTTTCTTTTATCTCTGTTTTCTCTAAATGTGTACCACAGCATAGAAAATATGAATCTGCACGCAGTAAATAAGTTTTTTTTCTTACATTGTGGAAAAATTCAGATAACTTGTAATTACAATTATTCCAAACTTATAACATGTAGATCTACCACCGTGTGTTACATTTAACATTTACATAAAATAATTATTACAAATTTATTATGATAATTATTCTATAATATTATGATACATATGATGATAATTATTACATAATGCTGCTGAGCATTAGTTAATAATGATCAAAATGTCACTAGATTTCAATTTGTGAGATTTTTGAACTGAATTAAATGCACATACCATTGCTGATACTGTTTATATTTGCTTTATTCGTCTTATATTGAGTAAAAATTCAGGCAATTTGTAATTTTAAATATTCAGTACAGGTATACCTCGACTTACAACAAAAAATTATTATTTCTTAAAAATGCTGTTCTTCGAATGTACAGTACATACTTATATGTATTACAAAAGGATTAAAAATATGATGAAATATCCTGCAATACTGCAAAAATTTATGACGCAATAATAAAAATGTATGATGCGATATCCACACGATAAGTCAAATAAACCTTTCTTGGCTTCAGAAATGACTTCAGCTTTTCATTATATTAATAAAGGACTACAACAATTAGAAGCAATGGATTCAAATGACGAAAGATTCACAAGTATAAATCGTCATATTCGGGAAAATTGGGCTTGATACCAACCAATATACAAGGAAAATAAGACACAAACTGTTCGAACTACTTTGGATAACTTTGTTAAAAAAAACTTGCAAGGTATCTTCTGTCGCAAATTCAGAACCAATGGATTGTACTAACATAATAAGTTGTGATGACGAAGAATAATTTATGTCTTCTAATTTCAGTGTATTTTAAAGTACGCATGTATGTATGAAAGTAAAAAATATATGCATGTACATATACAAAAAAAACTGTTTGAAACTCGATTCACGACCAACACAACTCATGACCAATGTCTCAGTCCCTATCACGGTCATAACACATAGTTAACACCATGTGTTACATTTAATATTTACAGAACATTGGTTATTAATTATCGAAATGTTCATAGATTTCACTTTTGTGAGAGTTTTGAACGCTATAAAATGCACAAACCATTCATTTTTTTATTTGCTCTGGAGAAATTTAGAGACATGAATGTTAAGATAAGAAGTCATATATATATATATATATATATATATATATATATATATATATATATATATATATATATATATATATATATATATATATACTAGCATTATTGCCCGGCGTTGCCCGGGTAGATATATAGATATAAAATATTTCATGTATTCCATCAAAAAAATACTAGGCTGCACCCCCCGCTCTTCATGTTCACATGTTCATCTGGCCAGACAGAATGCGCTTAGCGCGTTTCTACTGAAATGATATAGCCAGTACTTTTTTGATGGAAAGCATGAAAAATTTTATATCTATATATCTACCCGGGCAATCATTATTTTAAAATAATTTCATTAATTTTCTAATGCCTTAATATAACTAATGGACTAATAGTTCGGTATGAAAGTTATGTGTCGTTATATTTCTCTGTTTAAAGAGCTTTTCCTCCCGCTGCTTAAAAACCCCCAAAACTCTAAAAGATTTATCTTCTATGATTTCACGGAATAAATAATCCAACAGATATAGATAAAAATTATACTAAAAAAGACAAAAAACAAACAGAAATCAAGCACTATGGGCATCCACGCACCAACGGCAAGATTCTGCATAAGAGCCGGAACTGAACCATAAAACGACAGAGGTAGTCGACAGGTCACGTCACGTCATTACCTCTGTCGTTTTATGGTTCAGTTCCGGCTCTTATGCAGAATCTTGCCGTTGGTGCGTAGATGCCCATAGTGCTTGATTTCTGTTTGTTTTTTGTCTTTTTTAGTATAATTTTTATCTATATCTGTTGGATTATTTATTTGTTTTTTTCATTATGGGGATATGAAGCTTCTGCGCTATCCTCTATTGAAAATGTTTTCTTTGCAAGATATGTTTTATGTTATAGTGATTTAGCAGTCTATGCTTGTTTTTTAATTTTGTTTATTTCTATGGTTTATTTTTTAATTCATGGAATAAGTAATTCAAATACATATCGTATGTTAACTCTGCTTTGCGAACTTAGGGGAAAAAACCTGTAGAACTCTTAAACTTCTTCCCATTTTACGATCCTCAAACAATTAGTATATTTAGATCAACAGAAGTCTTCCAAAAACTGGCCATGGGACAAACTTAATTTTTCTTTTTTTTCTACCCTTTCTTTCCAAATTTTATTAAGTCCTATTAGTTTGAACACCATTGTCTCAAATTCTCTAAAGCAGCGGTTCTCAACCTTTTTAGACTCACGACTCCACTAAACGTAAGAAAAATAAAATAAACACTTCGCCCTCCCCCGTCACCCCCAGACCAACTCTCAAACCACCCCAGATCACCCAACACCCCCCGATATAGGGGATGATGGATCACCCTTCAGAACAAAGCTCTTTTCCCCCGCGTATCGAATTCGACTGGTTGTGGTGAAGGAGCTGTATCCACATTTAGAAGGTGCGCTTAGGGTCCAGAAATCATTAAAAATTTAATTTTAAAAAAAACTAATTGAGCCCCAAATTTCGTTTTTCCTGACTTAAGTTTCTCGGGTCCTAACCATTAACTGTGCCGAATTTGGAACCGGTGGGCGAAATAGTCTATGATTCTATAGCGGACAAACAAACAGACAAGCTCATATATATATATATATATATATATATATATATATATATATATATATATATATATATATATATATATATATATATATATATATATATATATATATATAAAACAGTTCCGTAACTGACTGACTGACTAACTGACTGACAGATGACGCACAGACCAAATCGCTGGACTTAATGGGCTGAAATTTTGCATGGCGATTCATCTTATAGTAGAGGTGTGCACTGAGAAAGATTTTTGAAAAATTCATCTTAGATTTTTTTAATTAAATTTTTAAGCTGATTTTGTAACATTCTTTTAAGTTTGCATTTAAAATAATAATCTGGGGATTATAAAATTTATATCACGAGAAAGATCATAAAAATTCCTTTAAAATGAAATCTATTTCGAATCTTTACTTTCATTTTCTGATTTTTAGGGAATTTTTTAACATTAATTTTTAGAATTTAATTTATTAAATGCTGATCACGTGGTTTCTTTTCTTTTTGTGATATTTAAGCAAATTTTACGTCACGTGCATAACAACGAAATAAATTGACACATTTTTTTTTCTTTCTAATGCACAGACGATTGGACATTATCCCAAAAAAATATTAAAATACAGTAAACGAAATGTTCCTCAAACTCTATTATATTAACTCTTCTATATTCTTTAGTATGTTCCATTAGATTTAATTTGAATATTTTCTTCTACATTATTTTGCCTATAAAAATATCCGTTACGATTTTTTTTATAATATATATATATATATATATATTTGGTATTAATTGACCGTTGTATTTATTATATATATATATATATATATATATATATATATATATATATATATATATATATATATATATATATATATATATTTATATATATATATATATATATATATATATATATATATTGGCATTAATTGCATACATTGACAGTTGTATTTAACTTGAATGTACCCCGTAGCAAAGCACAGGTACTCAGCTGGTGTCTCTATAAAGTTAGCACAATCTAAGTGTTCTTTTTCCCGAATCTTTTCCTGAAAGAGGCGGTTGAATTCTAATACGGCATAAATCAGGAAAGCTTGATGCTTGATTTTTGCAGTTTATTGCACTTAATCTCCCCTCTTTAAAAGGTATAATAACTTATAGATCTCCTAATAACCTGCAGATCTGGTTTCCAAAGAACGGCCATTATGAAAAGATATTAGAAAAGCCCAGGCCGAAACATGATTCAGATTAATACGAGCTACCCCCCCCCCCCCCCAAAAAAAAAATAAATAAATAAATAAAAAGGCAGAAAATCATAAAGTATATACCTCCATCAGAAAATAGATTCGTTCGAGAAGAAGGAGGGGAAAAAAAGTTAAAAGACTTCTTCGCGATATCTCCCATCCAGAGATTGTTTCCAGAATTCTTATTATTCCCTTCAAAGCCATTTGAGCTCGGAAAATATACAGAACTCTCTAGTAAAACTTTTTTTTTCGAAATATCGAAAAGTAATCGCATAAACGAGGTCTCTGGGACGTACTTTGAGCTCAAGGAATTTGTCTTTTGACATGATTGTCAGTTATAGGCATCTTTTTTTTTCATTTCGCGATATTTTTATCTTCGGCGCTTTATCTTAATTTAAAATTATGATGCGATCCCAGAATTACGTCTGTGTTATAAATGGGTATTAATAATGTAGTAGAAAGTGAAACAAGTGACACCGATATGATGAACTGTAGATTTTTAAATCATGAAACTTTTTTCCAAAAAATTCTATTTCCAAATAACTTGTTTCGTTTTTACTCTTTGAGAAACATATGATTATGTTAATGACAATTTAAATTTTTTGATTACAACACATGCATAATAGACATTCAACAATTGTAATAGAGAGTGAAACATATAACGACGATATGTTGAACTATGCATTTTTGAATGAAACATTTTTCATAAAATGCCACTTTTAATAATTTTTTTTCATATTTCCTTTTGAGAAACATCTGATTATGGTAATGATAATTTTAATTTTATTTTCATTACAACACATATGTAATAGAAAGGGAAGCAAATGACACCGATCTGATGAACTGCAGATTTATAAATCATGAAACCTATTTCCAGAAAATACTGTTTTTAATAACTTGTTTCGATTTTTCCTCTTTGAGAAACATCTGACTATGTTAATAACTTTAATTTTCTTTTTGCTACAATACATATGTAATAGAAAGTAAAACAAATGACACCGATATGTTGAACTATAGATTTTTAAATCATGAAACTTTTTCCAGAAAATGCTGTTTTCAATGACTTGTTTCATTTTTCCTCTTTGAGAAATATATGATTGTCGTAGTGATAATTTTAATTTTCTTTTTATTGCAACACAAATGTAATATCAAATGAAACAAATTACACCGCTATGATTAACAATAGATTTTAAAATCATGAAACCTTTTCCAGAAAATGGTGCTTTCAATAACCATTTTCGCTTTTCCTCTTTGAGAAACATCTGATTATGTTAATGATTATTTTATTTTATTTTAACAGCACATATGTCATAGACATATAACATATGTAATAGAAAATGAAGCAAATGACACCGCTATAATGAACCACAGATTTTTCATTATGAAACCTTTTCCAGATAATGCTGTTTTTAATAACTTGTTTCGTTTTTTCCTCTTTGAGAAACGTTTTATAATGTTAATGATAAGTTTAATTTTCTCTTTATTACGACACATACGTAACCGTAAATATCAAAATTAATGTAAAATCAACTCATCAAGTTTCTAAAATTCTGTTGTTGTTTATGCCACTTGACCAACAGCAACATCAGATCAAGTCCCGAAGGCTATGGGCGACGAAGGTGCGGCTCCTGTTTTGACTGGCACCACAAGGGTCGGAGTCCGACTTGGCAAAAGGACCAGTCCCGTAATTTTGAACCGAGTCAACTGACGAGACCAGACCATTTGACCCCGCACCTCCAGAGGTAATTTTGTGAACTTATGGGACACTAAAGTCACGACATATTTTACGTGCACCAACCGCCATTAGTGTACACGGCAGTGGATTTGTCAGCGACGAGCATTGAACCAGTGACTTTCAGATCACTAGCCCGCTGCTCTTGTCAACTGGGCCACTGTGCCATTTAAACCTTGTTCATGAACTCGTTTTTGGGTTGAAACAGTAGGACAAAAAATTTCGCGTATTGTTCTTATAATGTCAAATCTTAAATAAATAATATGAAGTATGTAAATTCTTTTAGTATGTAACTTCATGAGAAAAAAATTACCTTTTTTATGGTTTATTCATTTCCAGACCTATTTTTGGAGAAATATTTAGTATAGACGTAAACTTGAAATATCTACAAGAAGATTTCAGTTTTCGTGAAGGGAGTCACAATTTTCCTTTAAAAGTCTTGTCGATTGTACCCAGAATTCGCGACCAGCATGGTCGCTTTTAATTTTATATCCTCTTTTGCAAAACAACGCAACTGAAAGTACCAAATGTAAGGAATGTTACCATTACCTGTCATCATAAATATACTTTGTTAAGGGGTATTCTCTATAAGGCTGATTCTAAAACATCGTGATTAAAAAATATGAATTTCCATTACTTCAGAACAGAGTTAAAGATAAGACTGAGAAACCCAACACCAATGATTTTAAAAATTACATCCCTCTCTGTATGTACTAATTTTTCAAAATGAAGATATCTACACTTTATGATTACAACAAATAAGAAATTGTTGGGAAAATTTTTTTCACTTATAAAAATGGAGTAAAATTTCAGCACATACTGAAAAAAGTGTAGAAAATTAACTATTACTGGATCTCTGCTATGCCGGCAACGGTTAAGCCTAACTTCACGATCATTTATGCTCTCTTTCACGCCTCTCTCTTAATGAATTATTTCTTCTTCGTTTTCTTGCTTGAGACTGTTCCCAAATTTCACTTGATCGTGCAGCTCGCTTTCCAGCATTCCTGATTTCCGTGCGTAAACCCATGTTGACACGCGGTTGCAAATTACGGACGGCCGGTAATGTTTACATCTCGTAGTTGCAGCCATTGCCATTCGGAGTGTAGAAATATCGTCGATTTTTGTGCCGCAGACCTACGCGTTTTATACCCAGAATTCATTTAAATGTTTTCAGTTTTAAAATAAAATGATAGAGTTTGCTTCCTTTACCTTTCCTACATGGCTAGAATGCAAATCTTTGCACTAACCTTAAACTCTCATTTATCTTGCTTGATAAAATAAATTCATTATTAAATGTAATAGAATGAAAACAGCACATTTTTCTTAAAGGAAAAATACTTTGATTGCATGCATTTATTCTTTCTACTCTGCTTGAGTTAAAACACCTATATTCCAAGCTCTGGATAACAGCGAATTAAATATTTTTCTGGATATTTTTAGTCTATCATTAACATAAATGCAGGATGTTCATATGTTAAAGAGAAACTATTTTTCCAATCTATTGAATCTTTCAAATCTGAAAGTTTCATCTCTGAATCTGCCCTCTTCTTTTCAATATTCTCAATAATTTTTTCCATGATTTACGAAAGTTTACACCATTATTTCACTATAGAGGTTTTCTCAAAAACCTCTATAGTGAAATAATTATTAAAAAATTATTATAATTATTATAATTTTATTAAAAACTATTTGTTGACGCACGCGCCCCCTCTGTACTAAATTCGCCGAGAGACGGCGCTGTTCTCCTTATGTTTATATACCTGCGACGCGAGTGTACGTCACTCGTTGCTATGTGATGGGCATTTAGTGCGACCTTGACTGCGACCTTCTAATACACTGAAGTGCCACTGAATTAGGGATATCTACCTAGTAACGAGTTGGGCCTCCTCTGGCCTTGATAACGGCTGCCACACGATGAGGCATAGATTCAACAAGTTTCTGGAAACGTTCCACCTTGCCAAATATTGGCTAAAGCTGTTCATAATTCAGTAAGGTTCTTTGGTGCTGTGTGATGGCCTTTCACGCCTTGTTCCAAAACATCCCAAAGATGCTCAATAGGATTTAAGTCTGGGCTTCTAGGTGGCCAATTCATGACAGAGAAGTCAGAGGAATGCTCATCCAACCAGCCAGTAGCCAACCGAGACTTGTGAGAGGTACAGTTGTCTTGCTGGAAAACTCCATTACCGTGAGGATAACAGAACAGCATAAACGGATGGAGGTGATCACCCAGCAACTCTACGTACCGAATTGCATTGAGGGAGGTTGGTACACGCACCAAAGATCCCAAACTGTGCCACGAAAAAACACCCCAGACCATGATTGAGCCACCATGCCCTAGTACAGTTCCAGCCAGGCATGCAGGATCCATGGCTTCATGAGCCTTACGCCATATTCTCAGCCTCACGTCGGCGTTAAGTAGTCGGAATCGAGACTCATCACTCCATGCTACTCGTTTCCAGTCCTCTACACTCCAGTCTCTGTGCTCTCTTGTCCAGGCAAGACGTGCAGCCCGATGGCGAGTATAGAGCAATGGCATTCTCGTAGGTCGACGGCTCCCGAAACCCATACGGTGAAGCGAGCGTTGCACAGTCCGTTTACTGACTGTGCGACTGGCACCGTCATTAAACTGGGTGGTAATTTGAGCTAATTTTTGGCTTCGCTGGCTACGTACAATACGCCTGAGCCGTCTCTCACCACGCACTGTCAAGGCTAATTGTCCTTTGCAGTTTGCCCGATCGCTAGTTTTTTTTTCCCCCATCCATGTATTCTCGATATACTCTTGACACTGTCGACCTTGAAAATCCTAGCTGTCTGACGATTTCGGAAATTGAATGGCCCATGCGTCGCGCACCTACGATTTGTCCGCGATCGAAGGCGTCTAAATCAGGCAGTTTACCCATACTGGCAATTCCAACAACTAAGTCAGAACAACCACAGTACGCGCTATATATGCAGTTACCACAGCGCCCTCACTTGCGTATACATGATGCGCAGCGCTACGCAATTTGCATAGGCTTTGCTATCCCTAATTCAGTGGCACTTCAGTGTATCTCAATGTGTGCCGATGTGGCTCTTGAAAGCAATGAACGAGTTATACAGTCCACTGCATTAGTGTTATACTGTGTCTAAGCTAAGAGTTGTGTGTGTGCGCGTCCACTATTAATTATTATGATTTTATTAAAAATTATCATAATTATTATAATTTAATTTGAAAAATTATGCTCAGTGCATTAAAGAGTATGTGCCTATATCCCCTAGCTAAAATTCTTTCAGTTAGGATATGCTTTTACGTGCATTCACTTTCAAGTGTAGTGTATGTTTAAGCATATCTGAGACATTTAGCGATTTATTGTTATTTTGTAAAAGATTAATTGCTTGTCATGCTGTTAGTCATTGAAAGTAGTTTTTGTTTATAGAGGATATATATCTTAAGAATATGGGGTTTTATTATTAAAGCTTAAAAAGTTCCTCTGTAAAATTAATCAAGAGCTATTAAAAACAAATCTTATTTTGAAGTGAGTGTCGAAAAAACGAAATTATAAATGCAATACAATATGCCCTTTTTAGTTTTTTTATATTATTATTATTATATATGGCGTCATTTAATACAGGTTTGACATCATTATGTTATATATCTCTATTCCAAAAATATACTAAATGATACAAAAAAAAATTTACAAGTTTTTTAGTGTTCAAATCAAAAAGAGACAGCTGGCCAATTTTTGTGTTTCCAGCTTTTATATAAAATAAACTCTAAACCTTTTTCGACCATATATCGATCTACGCTAGCTCTTATAGAGTGTGTTAAATATTGCTCATATTTGGTATAACTGGAGTAGTAAAATGGAGTTATAAAGACCATTCAGATGGATACGTCCCGTAAACTGTTATTACAGAAAGGGTCGAAGACGAGAACAATACAAATTGAAAAAATAATGAATTCGTATTATTATTTTAATGGACCAGCTGAGCGGCTATAGGGAAGAAACAGGTGCCGAATCAGGTGGTAGTTAGTTAATATTCCATAAGTGTGATGTTTTCGAAGCTATAAACCTTAGTGTTTAGATAAACCTTGCTGATTTCAAAATGATATGACGATTATTCCCTTTTTATCAGTGTTTCGGTCTTTTTAGTAATGTATTGCGTATACTATATTAAGCCCCCCCCCCGCACACTATTATTAATGGTAAATACCTCCCTTTTCCCAAAACATCACAACAAATCTGTCCTTCACTCTGCTTTTCTCTTGTTTACTGCCGGACGATAGCCAAATAGCCAGGACGCGGTATTTCGTTACCAATGTCTAGGGGTTAGAATCCCACTCTTGGCATGGACGTTTGTAGCCGTTCGGAATTGGCTTTATGCTGTAGATCCCGGTCTAGCCTTATTGTAGCCAAAATTGACCGTAGTGCTCCAAACCAAACCTTGCTTACTTTTGCAATACATTCTCACATGTGTTAATTTTCCCTTCGCTAAAAAATATTACAGGCTAGCAGTATAATTGAGCCCCTTAGCTTCTATTTACCGGATAGATGTGCTGACCACTGCATAACAAAACTGTATCAACACCTTCACTAATAAGCTTCACATTTTCCTCTACCTGAGGAAGACCGGAGTGCAACATACTGTCGAAACCACGTGATATGCTTGTCTTTCCTTACATTGACAACTAGAACGGGATAGCCCATTACTTACAAACTTAGAATTTTCGGTTTACTGAATAGATTGGCCGACTATTACACAACTTCGCTAATGACTCTTCCTTATTTCGCTAAATGATGAAGGGTAGCTTCCTTTACTGTCAAACAGTGTAATACATTTCTGCCGATTTCTCTTAAACGACTAATTAAATTATCCACACTTTATGAAATAAGATCTTATTCAGCATTTTTAAGTAAGTACAGCGCTCCCGTTTCATATATTACGAGGATTACTCGTAACTTTCTTTAATTTTAAAAGGGAGCATCTTCACGACTAAAAGAATGTCACATTGCCTTTAACTAACGCAACTAATTTAAAATCAGTATTTAAAATAAGTGTAACGACGTGATTGAAAGTAATCTCTCGAGGACTAATTCATACTTTCGCTTTGATGAAAGTTGCTGTATTATACATATTTTATTTGGAGAAAAGGGAATATCTCCCTTGTATTTTATTATTTCGAAATATTATTCATAATTATATTTATTTACATTATGAGCAATTATGTCCATGATATGATACATAGCAACAGATATTGATTTACAGTGGAATCTCGATCAATCGTTTTCGGATCCATCGTTTTTTCGTATGTGTCGTTCATTTTATCCAGTCCCAACGATCATATTGCTTAGTTATGTTTCCGCATCTATCGTTTTCCCGCATTTATCGTTCATTTCAGTCGGTCCCTTAAAAAACGATAGATCGAGATTCCACTGTATTCATTTTTTGTTTTATAAGAATTAAAAACTCTTTTAAATATATTATACCGTATTTTTATCCTCAATCCAAAGCTTTTCTACTCATAAAAAAAATAAGTTCAGGACATGATAGAAGAGATTCCGCCTAGCCAGACAGGTTGTCTTAGCAATTTCTCTGTTATAGCTCGCTCGCTTCATGCTTGTAACTGAATTTGTAAGGTCAGAAAATATTTATTTGGCAGTTGCTTTTGCTGTAAATGTCGGTAGGAAACTTACACAGAGAACTTGGGAGGGGGAATCCTCGTGAAAAATAATAGATTCAATTCAAAGATAATAAAGACGTTACAGGTGTAAAATTTATAGTTCTGCACAAAATGTTTGGTGGACACGTTTCAATTATCGCATTTAAGTACTTCCATCTCGCCTTAAAAAACATGCATTTAAATCCCTCATATGCAACCAATAACCCATGGGAGTTTGTATTTAAGGACAAAAAATTTTAATGTGATGTAAAAAAAAGCAAGACCAATTTCTTTTTAAAAGGAAGAAGTTCTTAATATCTGACAACTATAACTCCAATATCCCCATTACATAGTTGCCAACCTCCCAAGAAAACAATAAGGAACACAGGGCGCGACGGAATCGGGAAAAAAAAGCAACAAGATGTTGTATAATATTTTCTAACACAAGAATAGAACTGTAAAAGTTCGCTTTCAGACAATTCTTTGACAAATTCTGATGTTTCGGATCCTATAACTAAATCTTTATCATCCTTCTGATTTTTAAATACATCAAATTTCACATTAAGTACACATTTAGAGCTAGTTATGGCAGATATTTTCCCAAATTTCACCAACAATTAAAAAAAATCGATAACTCTCTTCTCATCTTGTGAATTTTCGGCTCTTCACTTTGAAACATCACATTATATGTTTCGTAATTGACAATCACATTTTACACAAAAAATACTAAAGCATGATCAAGATTTGATCTTAATGTAAGAAAAATTCTTTCTTCCCGCTGCAATATACGTTTATTATTGGTAGATGATGGTGACCCTGCAAGTGATTTTACTTTTTTTGCTGATTTTTGAGAAGCACATGAGGTTGGTTTTAACTGTTTTACAGAGTTGGGTGATGCACTTGACATTAATTTAAATTTTTTTACTGGTATTGTTGAAGCAAATGAGGTTGATTTTACTTTTTTTATTAGTTTAGGTGAAGCACATGATGTTGACTTTCTCTTTCTTTCTAATGTTGTAGAAGCTGCTTGCTGTCCAGGATGTTTTTGTATAGTGTAAGCTGCTAGGAGGGGAATCTCGAAAACGCGATATAGGGGGGGGGGGGAAGCGATGGTGCTGAGGAAGTAAAAATACGGGACATTTTTGCTTGAAAACGTATTTTCGTAACAAAGCTTAAAAAACGGAACGAATACGTTTTTTACGGAACACTTGGCACGTATGCCATTATATATTTGAAAATATTTTCTAATACAAGGACAAGGAATATTGATTAAGAATAATCTTTTTCAAAAAATTATTTGTTTTATGAGGATGCCTGGTTTAAGTATTAATAGTGAAAATAACCATTTTCATCATTTATCCAAAGACTTTCGGGGAAAATGGGGCTCCACATATTTAACATTATTTTTCATTTCTCGTTCTTATAATTTATAAACGAGATTCAGTTTAAAACATCACGGTTGTACCATACAGCTCTGGAAAGACTAAGAAGCTGTAATACAACGCACATGACTTTTCTAAGAAGAGTTAAGAACTCTCGTAACTGCCAATTCCCATCTCCAGCAGTTCCTTCCCATATCATTTGAATGCATTGGTGTCTCTGTAGGGAAGTTACTTGTTGAAGAGTTTGTCACTGTTCTACTTCCCATGGTCTGTTGATGTTTATGTCCCTTGGGCCTCAGTAGACAAGGTCCTCAGTCAGTATATATGAAGAGAGAGAAGACAATATACTGAAAGAAATACACAGACATAATTTATTTTTGCACAGTTCATGACACCGGTGACGGACAGTGGCATTTTCACAGCTTTCCTTCTAAGGGGGGTTCTTATTTCAGGCGGAAAGACTGACTTTACCCCAGATGACAACTAAGGACCTTTTCACATAGAATCAGTCAGCGTCAGCGTTACTCGTATTGACATATTTTAAACCAATCACAGACCTTAACAATTTCGAGGTTAATCGTCTGGAGGTTTGCAAATGGTTAAATATACTTCAGTACGAGTAAGGGCCTGTTCACATAGAATCTATCAGCGTCAGCGTTAAAGATTCCGTTTGCGCTGATTGGTTAAATGGGTTAATGACTGGTATATGATTGGGTAAAAATTTTTACTCTTACGGATTCTATGTAAATGGGCCCTTAGTGTTACTTCGTAATCGAACCGAAGCCTACGGCGTGTAAGGTGAAGACGCTATCCTCAATGAAAAGTGGGAGAGGCTCTCATGGTCTAAACAGACTTATATCTAGACCAAGCGCCATTAGCCAAGGCCATTAGTCACAAAACATAAACAGGATTTACTGAATTAAAAATTTCATTTATTCAACCCAGTACATTTTAAGAAATGTGTAAGAATTTTTTTTAAAAAACTAGAAATAGATGACAAGAAAGTAAACGATTACACGTTGGTAGCTAACGATGCTCTCGTTATTTACTTAAATGGAAGTAGAAGAAGCCTTATGAAGCCCCGAATTAATAGATCCTTAGCGTAAACATTTTTGGAGAAAATTAATCTTAAATTCAGTTACAGCAGTATCTAAATATATATATATACATATTTCTTAGAATGTATACAGTCTCTTTGTATTAAGGATAATTTATGCAGATCGTGAAAATGAGTAACACTAGACTGGCATCAGCGAGTATTTTCAAAAAGAAAATATCTATCCTTGGGCACGCTAGAACTAATATTCGAAAAGAAAGGAGATTGCTGTATAAATATTTGGAGATTAATAAAGCACAATTTATGTACCCAGTCTAATCTTACCTTACGATGTGTAAGGTAATTTTAATAAATTAACATAACTATACACAGCATGAAAATATGTCAAGCCTGGTTGGTTGCCAAGTCTCTTTAAAAAAATATAAGATGCATTCTTGGAAATTAAAAAAGAATTAAAATTCGAAAATGAAAAATATTTTATTACTTCTCTCCAAATTCTTTTCAGGAATAATGTGTTATGTCAAAGCCATATCCTACGTGCATTGCATTATAGCATCATAAAAAGTATATTCACCGGCGAGGGAAGGCAGAAAGAGTAATATGAATAAAAAATGGGTGTTAGAGTAGTAATAAAAGATAGGTGTTAGAGTAGTAATTTACAGGCATTACATGATTTTGAAAAAGTGCTTCTTTTCTTAGTCGATGGAAGAAAGATTTTGCAGCTTTATTTGATATGTGATGAGAAAAATTTCCCTTGTACTACTTTTTACTTAGAAACTTAAATCCCTTTGGTGTTTTAAAAGCTCAAAAAATCCGAAAATGGTGCCACATATTTAGCCCGGATGGAAAACAAATTGAAATTTACTGGCCATTTCAATTTATTGTAATGTTCAAAGAATAGAGTTTTATCGTTGATTTCATTTTCTTTTTTATTACGGTTTCTTTTGGGCTCTATACAATGCACATGCATATAAATATATATCCACTTATTCTATTACTTTCTTTCTCTAGCAATGAAACTTTTATATTTTAAAAAGTTCTATTTTAAAACAATCTTATTATAGAAAAAATATTACTTTTTATATATTAACTAAAAACTCTCAAATTTATATTTATATATATATATATATATATATAATATTAAAAAAACTAGTAATTTCTTAATTCAACACTCTTAACATTTAAATACTGTTAATTCCTCACTTTACTATTCCAAATTACAAACCCTTTTTTAATCCCTTAAACTATTTAATTCACTTTGGGCATTCGCGTTAAATTCCATTATTACAGCCTTAGACAAAATCATTCAAGATGGCTGTCTTTTTTAACTAAAGTAACGCTGCATAGCGTCAGTACAAGTTTAAATCAGTTCTGCACATCAACAACTTTAAACCAATCAACTATTAAGACACACCCTTTAATCACGTGATGGACTGAAGTCTATATAAGATTTGTTACCCGGAAGTAGGACGGATTCCTGTACTTTCTCTTGCTGCATTCATACCGACGTATCGGTCGGTGATCTCAATAAAATGTAATCCGAAAAAAAATTGTGTTTTGATTTGTGTCCGAGGGTTGAGATGAAATGCGGGAATGTACCTAAACATTTGTGATGCACGGCCGGGCGACACGTTGAACCATTACTCAAAACTATGCCACTCAGCCCTTCATTCGTCGGCCCGCGCCCGTGCTATTACATAAGTCGGCAGTGTGGACCTCCCCTCGGATACAGGCAGTAATTTATAAGCCGCCGTTAGTCGATTCCGACAGAAACAAAAATCCCTCGACTTTCAAATGTGAGATATATGACTAACCTTCAACTTGAATGGATACCTTGACTCGAAAAAAATATTGTGCTGTGTGTGTCGCATGAAAATCCCGTGAATTCCCACGAAATGAGCTCCGGTGAACTTTGATTGAAACTGAAAAATTTTCGTGTCTAAGAGAGTTTCAGTTCTGGATTACATTAAGCCAAGATGATGTCGCTGACTTCGGAGTGGGGATTACCTGCTGTTTACGATTTTCAACGACGAGTTGTCCACCACCAGTGTTATTTTTGTTTACTGCAATGTGTCTTCAGAGCATCCAAATTGTGTTTGCAGTGTGATTTTTTTTTCAGTCTTCGAATCATCGTGTGAATCTCCGAAGTGATTTTCTTTTTGACGACGCTGTGATAATTTCGATATTCAGAGAAATTGTTGAAATGTGTTTTCGACATATGTGTTGCTGTGTGCAGTAGAGGATTACCTAGGGACCGGAAAAATTTCGAAACAAAACAGCAGAATTTGATAATATAAAAATACTGAGGATTTTGGTTTGTAATTAATTTGAAATATAGTTAAATA
The DNA here is from genome assembly GCA_907164885.2 of Dolomedes plantarius. Lineage (NCBI taxonomy): Eukaryota > Metazoa > Arthropoda > Arachnida > Araneae > Dolomedidae > Dolomedes > Dolomedes plantarius. The sequence continues at coordinate 168,327,504 of OU015493.1, forward strand.
ATACTAACAAATTAAAATATGAGTTAGTCGCCAAAGGGTAAGTTAATATTTGCGAATTACTTTTTTTAAAAGTGCAGTGTTTCTTAATTTTACTATATATTAATAAAAAATTATTATAAATGTGTTTTTCAGTGAAATATTTTCAAGTTATTGATTTAGCTAAGTAACTATGATAAAAAATAAGTCGATAAAAAGTAAAACGAAAGTACAGAATATCTGGTTTACAATATGTATTATGGTTTTGATTTTATAAAGTATTTCATTTGGTTTGCATTTTGATAGAATTTCACGTGTATATTATAAGAGATTTGAATTTAAAAGAAAATTTTTAGACACATTTGATAAATTTATTAAAATTGTGTATTTTCTGTGTAATTTTTGTAATATTTCTGTGTTCTTTTTCTGGTAATGAATATTTTAGTGTTTTAAGAAATTTAATAATTTTGGTTACGTTAAATTGAAATGTTAAACGAGTGTAATAACTCTATAAATACTTTTTTTCGCACCCAGTTCTAAATTGTCACGGAAAAGAAAAAAAGAAAAATAAAATGAAGTATATGATTTCCGCTTTCGGGCGAGCTTTATGTAAGCAGTTTGGACGCCAATTCGACTATAAATTTGATTTGTCAGCGGTAATCTGATAAACGATCACGAAATGACCCTAACTTATTCCAATTCATTTAACCTAGAATTTTTGCGGTTTTCAATCGAGCTTGCTAAATCTAAACATTTGATGCTTGTGGTTTTGATTTTGGAAAATATCTGCATGGATGACTTAGTAATTATTCCATACATCAAAAAATTTTATAATTTAGGTACTTTGACATATTACATTTGATTTTGATCCCTCGAGTAGTTTTACGAATTTAGGTAAAGGAGATTTCCGGAGGTTTTAGTCGACAGTTAAAGGGCGTTTTAAGGTTTTTATATAAACGGAACGTCTTTATAACATGACTTAGGGTGCCAAAAAACCACAATTGGAGAATTGAAAAACCATTGTATGTAATATTTGGTTCATCCGCCCCAGAAAATTCTCGAAATAGAAATAATGAAGAAAAATAAATAAATAGAAAAGAGAATATTATAATGAGAGATATATTTTGAGATATTAAATACAAATGAATAATTAGGAACTTTACAGCGAGGATTCATACCAAAATGTGATATAAGAAAAGAAAAATTGTTTTTGGCTTATCGATTTCATGATTAACTTAATAAAACTCAGATGGGTATTGGTAAAAGAATTTTGATTATTTGTGTTGGTCAATTGATAGAATAAAAGTTTCGAGATTGAAATTTGAACATTAACATTAAATTATGGCAACTGATAGAGAATATTGAGGTATTATTATTATTAGTATTAGAAGTATTTTATTATTGTGTGTTTAATACTTTCATATGTTGTGTATTTTGGATTCTATTGAATATAAAATTGATAAACCAAATTTTCACACTAAACGAGATTCTGAAATTGTCCATGCTTGCAAATTAAGATACTATAATGCACCAGAGAACTTAAAACTACACCACGAATAATGACAAACATTAGATCCATTTTTTTTTCTTTTCCATGTGATGCTTAACATCATTATACTTTTTTAATTGATATAATTAATTATGTGTTGTCCAAATAAAGATAAAATTTTAAAAAAAACTGCCTTACTTAAACTTTCTTCTTAAGAATACTATTATATGTGAATTTTTTTTGTATCTGAAAATCAAACACCCACTATGATAACTCTACTTCTTTAACCTTTTAGCAAATTTTCTATTTCTTGAATACACTTTCCTATCACCCACTCTACAAGCGCGTTGGATGTCGTCCCAACTGTTTAAGATCTTTTTTTTAATTTTTTTTTGCTATTTGTTTTTAATTCATCAACTCGGTCACTTAAAGTGCTGAAGACCATATGCTTGATTAATGACTAAAACAGGGCTGGGATGGTCACTCCTTTTGTCCTCCCATTTCTATATATTATACTCCCACAGGTATGACAACTGCATATTTTCCTTTTTCTCCATCTTTGTACTATGCAATTTGCTGTTTTTCTACGCAGTCATATCCTGTCGGAGATTCACGGTTAGTCCACTGTACGGCTAAAAAGACTCTTCCTCCTTATTAGTCAGAGAACAATAGGGAGAAAGAAAACCCACTTGTTACACAAACATAAACACAACCCCTCACTGCTTAGAGGTAGAATTAAAGAATTTGAGACTAAGAGTTGGGGAACACACATTCAAACAAGGTACCTTCAACACAAAAACTTGGATCCACATAAACTTATAATAAATGTACAAAAATGAATAGTAAATAAATAATTTGAAAATAAGGTGAAACATATTGAGAATAAATAAATAAAGTTAGAATAAATATGAATAAGTATAACTAAAGCATATTGAATAGAATTTTGGAATAAATAAATATTGTTGGAATAAAAATGAATATAGGGAATAATGAAATGAGAATAATAAGAAATATAAAGATATGAAACTAGACATAATGAATAAGGATTTGATGTTGAAATGATTGAGTTTTTTCTTAAGGTATAATAAATGTTCTGTAATCTTTATATACAATTTCTATATTAGAAATGTGAATTTTATTGAAAGTGTGATTTTTATTATAAACTGTGATTTTTTATTATGTAACTAAAGAACTATTTTTCTTTATATGTAAACAAGTCGAGATAATGTGATGTTTATGTATTCTACGTTTGTGAAGCAGAAATAGCACAGCACTAAAAAGACTGTGATTTTTTTTTATGTAACCAACTACAAAGGACTATTTTTTTTTTAATTTAAGCCAAGATATTGTGATTTTTTGTGTATTCTGCGCTTGCGAGATGATAGGTCACAGAACCTACCGAACTGTGATTTTTTTTGTACTCTTCTCAAGCAACATACTGTAGCTAACATAACAAGGACAGTGAACTATAGGCTACTATGTGTACCTTACAAACTTTTTTGGACTCACCCCAATGTTGTGAGTGTTGAGGAGGAAAGTACAATAACTTCAAATTATTATTGTCATGTTCTATTCCATTAACTTAACATTTTTTTATGTATATTTTCATTGTTATATTCTAATATTTGTGTGAGTCGACTCAAAATTAAAATTGATGTAAAGTGAAAATTTGATAACTTAGTTTTTTTTTTGGTTAAATTTAATTGGAATTTTTTTTTTTTGCTGGGATGTTGTTGTGCGGGGAGGACCCGCCCTGCACAGTAATTTTCAGTTGATGATTAGGTAGAATCTTCAATTTAATATTGTGTGTATTTCTTTTTAGTGATTTTTATATATATTTTTCAGTAATTTTTATAATGTTGTTATGTCAGATCATCACGTGATCTTTAAAAATTTTTTTGCAATTTAACTTTAATTGAAATTTATTCGTTAACTTATTCCAAATTTTTTAACGCCCATTTTTCTCACTCATCTGAGTCTGCCCTCCAATGCAGGCATTGTAGATCAGCCTCTTCTCGGACGGGTGGGATATTCTATAATATTAAAAAAACTAGTAATTTCTTAATTCAACACTCTTAACATTTAAAAACTGTTAATTCCTCACTTTACTATTCCAAATTACAAACCCTTTTTTAATCCCTTAAACTATTTAATTCACTTTGGGCATTCGCGTTAAATTCCATTATTACAGCCTTAGGCAAAATCATTCAAGATGGCGGCCTTTTTTAACTAAAGAGACGCTGCATGGCGTCAGTACAAGTTTAAATCAGTTCTGCACATCAACAACAACTTTAAACCAATCAACTATTAAGACACACCCTTTAATCACGTGATGGACTGAAGTCTATATAAGACTTGTTACCCGGAAGTAGGACGGATTCCTGTACTTTCTCTTGCTGCATTCATACCGACGGATCGGTCGATGATCTCAATAAAATGTAATCCGAAAAAAAAATGTGTTTTGATTTGTGTCCGAGGGTTGAGATGAAATGCGGGAATGGACCTAAACATTTGTGATGCACGGCCGGGCGATACATTGAACCATTACTCAAAACTATGCCACTCAGCCCTTCATTCGTCGGCCCGCGCCCGTGCTATTACATATATATATATATGGCTTGGTACAAGAAGTGCCTAAGTCAGTTTTGTCCAAGATAACTTTGTTTACTTGTGTCTCTTTAAAAAAATATTATTTTCAATGCAAGAAGTACCCAAGTCTGTCCGATGCTTTAAAAGTGTTTTATAAACCATTGTACAGACTTGGTTTAGGAGAGAAATAATGCTTTAATAATGGGTACATCTTACATTGAAAATAATATTTTTCTTAAGAGACATAAGCAAAAAAGTCATCTTGGAGAAAACTCACATAGGCACTTCTTGTACCAAGCCACACACACACATATATATATATATATATATATATATATATATATATATATATGGGAGAGATCACTCAAGACTCGAAGTTTTCCGTATATATTAATAAAAATGTTTAGCCTTAGGTCAAAAGGTTTGATGTACCATCTAGGAGTTCTTGTTTTTTAATAATTATAATTTTTATAATTTTTTATTAGAAAAAGAGAAACAGCTTAATTTAGGGTCTGAAATACATCTCCTATTCCAGAAGCACACATCACAAATTATAGCATTAACTCTTAACGAAACTAACTTGTATGGCCTTGTTTATTTCAGGCATCCGGACAAATATTGACCGAGATGTCTGTTTGTATCGGCTACAGGTGGGAAACACTTTAGCAACTGTTCCTCGGCCCATGTACTCTTGACTCGAATCCAAACCTCTTAGCTTCGGCCCTCACTAGAGTTTTTTCGTTTGGCAGCACCTAACCTTATCTATATAAAGTATGAGAAACGATTGCATATGAAATCGTTCTTAAATTAAAAAATACTTCGTTACTCAATCACAATACCAATGGTGTTATGCTTTTGAGAAGAATTTGGGAGAGTTGCTATAGGAAAAATAGCTCGAATAAAACCTGACTGGAAACTAAAAAATTTTGCTCCTGATTACTAGCTAAAAAACTTCTTTCTAAACGTTTTCTTGCTTTCTAGTGCTTGCTGATGACACTCTTAGCGAAAAACACAGACAGATCATAATGATTTTTAAATCATTTTCGTCTTAAAACACAATATAAATAAATTAGCTTTCTGATGGCAGAAACAGGTACGGAGTAAACGAACCTTGCACCTATACAGATTACAGTCTGTGATTAAAATACTTTTGAATCGATGAGTATCACTTTATTTTAATTTTTTTTTCAAAGGAAAATATAAGTTTTCCTGTTTTTAACATTCGTAAATGAACATTCCCCAATGTATATTTCGTTAGAAAATCTGAAATGATTTTAAAATGCTGAACATGTTGAAATTGCTTTAGGCATAATTATATTTCAGAGAACCCTTCTAATATTATTTCTCCAACAGGCGAGGTAGAGAAATAATGCTCTAATAATTATGAGATGATTTCTTCGTTTTTTTTTCTTTAGCTGTTACGAATAATTAAAATTATCGCTTACATGATATACTAGCTGAAAACCCGCGCTTCGCTGCGGAGTACATTCAAATTAAATACAACGGTCAATGTATGCAATTTATGCCAAAAAATAAATATATATATTTATAATAAATGCAATGATCAATGTATACAATTGATGTAAAATATATATATCTATATATATATATATATATATATATATATCCACTAAAAAAACTTTTAAAAAGTAAAAAAAACGCCAAGCTTCAAAATAAAAGATACGACTAAAAAATGGCGTGATATCAAATATCCAAGCTTATTAAGTTCTGGTACTTAATTTCCTAATGACGAATTTTTCACATCTAAGTGATGTGGTTAAGCATTACTTGTTGATAGAAACCCTTCTTCCCTAGACCAAACTCATCATAACCTGTTTCTCAAAATTTAAGTTTTAAATATTTATACATACCAGGCTTGTCGGCCGTCTTTTCGTATTTGGAATAAATAAATTTTGTCTGTTGATACGTCGAAAGTATGTTATTTAGTTCTATAAATTATTCATTTTAGTTATTTATCCAAAATATGTGTGTCCTATTATTTGGTTACTTTTAAAATGAATGTAGCAGCAATTTTAAGATGGTCACGAATTATTCTATAGATTTGAAATTTCTTTTCACGTTAGATTTGGGCAACGTAACTCCAAAGCATGGTATTCATATTTTTTGTTGTTTAATGCAAAATTTTTCCTCTGGGGAATGACAACATTATTTATTATTTTTCTTTCTAGCTAACGGTTTGTTTTGTTTGACATCATGCACTAACTTCAAATAGAAGACTGATTAAAATGACTAATAACCCATCCACTAACTTCAAATAGAAGACTGATTAAAATGACTAATATCCCATTAAAAATCTGTTAAGAAATGTAATTGAGTCCCAGCGCTTAATAAAACTGGATATAACATCATGTTTTGTCGTACCTTTTGTTGGAATGATGCTATAAACATACTGTCTAACAGAGCACCGAAGTGCGCAATTAAAATCTGAAATTGATGTTTTAAATTCACATTAACTATTTTATTTATTTTTTCTTAAGACGGCCGCCAAGCCTGGTATGTATAAATATTGAAAACTTAAATTTTGATAAACAGGTTATGATGAGTTTGGTCTAGGGAAGAAGGGTTTCTATCAACAAGTCATGCTTAACCACATCACTTAGATGTGAAAAATTCGTCATTAAGAAATTAAGTCCCAGAACTTAATAAGCTTGGATATTTGATATCACACCATTTTTTAGTCGTATCTTTTATTTTGAAGCTTGGCGGTTTTTTTTACTTTTTAAAAGTTTTTTTAGTGGATATCAGTTATTTTTTTTGAAATAGGTAAATAACCATTCACAAACTGGGCTTATTAGTAGGCAAACAATTGCTTGATACCTGGAGTCTCATCATCAGTTACAAATGTGTCACTTTTTGAACTTAATTGGAGAACTTTTTTGTTTTTTCGAATCTCTGTAATAGGCCCGGTTGATTTTTCGTTTTAATTGTAATTTGGATGGCATTTTTCTATTATAGTCAATCTTTATAAACACAATGGGAAATATAGTACTAAACACTATTTATACATCACTAGCTGTTTGCCCGACGTTGCCCGGGTATTTATTTGTCTCAATTTTTTTTATTGCACAGGAAAAGGAATGGATTTTACATATATTATAAAATTTAAGTAATTTAATTTACAGGTATTTAAAAGTAAATACAGTATACAAATGATAAAGTAAAATTACAAATTCACTCTATTATTAATTTAACTCAAAACTTGATTATAAACAACATTTTTAATTTCCTATATTCCCCTCAGTGACTCCGAAATTATGGATTCGACACTACTCTCGGTCATTTTGGACATTTTATATTCCCTCTTCTTCCCCCCTCGCCCCCCCCCCTATGCTAATGGGGGGCTGAACTTGCACTTAAACGACATCAGGAGTGTCACTATTAATCTTAGCGACCCCGAAATCTATGGATTCGACACTACTCTCGGTCATTTTGGAGATTTTATATTCCCCCCTTCTTCCCCCCTCACCCCCTATGGTAATGGGGGTGGGGCTGAACTTGCACTTAAATGACATCGGGAATGTCACTATTAATCTCACCGGCCCCGAAAACTATGGATTCAACACTACTATCGGTCATTTTGGAGATTTTATATTCCCCCTTCTTACCCCCTCGCTCCCCCTATGCTAATGGGGGTTTCTTGCTGAACTTGCATCTTAAATGACACCGGGAGTGTCACAATTAATCTCAGCGACCCCGAAAACTATGGATTCGACACTACTCTCGGTCATTTTGGATATTTTATATTCCTTCTTCTTCCCCCCTCGCCCCCCCCCCTATGCTAATGGGGGGCTGAACTTGCACTTAAACGACATCAGGAGTGTCACTATTAATCTGTCCGTCCCCTAAAACTATGGATTCAACACTACTATCGGTCATTTTGGAGATTTTATATTCCCCCTTCTTACCCCCGCGCCCCCCCTATCCTAATGGGGGGGGCTGAACTTGCACTTAAACGACACCGGGAGTGTCACTATTAATCTCAGCGACCCCGAAAACTATGGATTCGACACTACTCTCGGTCATTTTGGAGATTTTATATTCCCTCTTCTTCCCCCCCATCGCCCCCCCTATGCTAATGGGGGGCTGAACTTGCACTTAAACGACATCAGGAGTGTCACTATTAATCTTAGCGACCCCGAAAACTATAAATTCCACAGTGATATCAGTCGTTTTCAATTATTTTTATATGTGCCACCCCCCCCCCTATGGTGTTAACCATAGGGGGGGGGGTGGCCATTCTCGAATCATCTTAATGGGACACACAAAATTTCAGAAAAATCAGTCCAGCCGTTTAGGAGTTCAGTGAAATACACGCGAACAGAAGAAATATATATATAAAGATGAATCATTTGCTATATGTATATTTTGAATTTGGGTTGCCACAACGTATATTTATATTTTATTGAGAAATTAATATTTCTTTAATTTGCAAACCCATGTGGTTGTAGCGAAAAGTGAAATATGAATAATAATTAATCCTTATTATTTGAATTCAATTCTTAGTATATTCTATGGACATTTAAAACAAACAAACAAATATGGACACGCATATGCAAAATAATTAAAAGTTCTCCAGAAGAAAAAGAAGTCTTTCGCGGGAATCGAACTCGCGCCCACGGACTGGAAGGCAGATGTCTTGACCACTAGGCCACTTAGGTTTTATGAAAGGCGACACTCTCAATTCTTCTATGATTGAACGGATGGGAAAATTGCGGTGTTGCTGAGTAATGGTTGCCATTTTGGTGTACTATCGCCCTGAGATGCTAATTTTACAGTTTTATGCTAATTAAACATAGAAATATTTATTTTTTTTAACTGAAACATATAAAAGATTTTAAGTTAGCGAATAACTTATCGAAAAAACCAAGCCTCAATCGAATCTGTTCAATATTAAACTCTACAGGTCTTCTTAAAATGTTGTACGAAATCTTCGTTGGCGAGAAGTAAAATCTAGCAAAATACCTAACTTTACGAAAAATTAAAAATTCCATATCTCGGTTAATTTTTAACTTGGAAAGTCCATTTTTATCTCAATTTAAAGTACTCGCTGATAGTATTCTTCTACTTTTTGTTTTAATTTTGTACGATTCTTGGTTCATTCAGAATTTTATAATTTACGCAAACTGCTTTAACATGGGGAGAATAGGAGCAAGCGGTGCAGAGTATATAAGCAGTAAGCGGTCTGACGAATTTTTGGACTTGGCGCGTTTATTCATTTGGCGTCTATTTTGATTTTTTCAGCTTGGCGTTGCAGGTCGACCGCCCTGCTTGATTTATAAAAAAATCGTAAGGGATAGGCATTTTATTTTGGATAATATCCAATCGTCTGCTGCATTAGAAAGAGAAAAAAATATTTTTTTGTCTATTTAGTTGTTACGCACGTGACGATAAATTTATTGAAAGTACCAGAAAAAGAAATCACGTGATCAGCATTTAATAAATTAAATTTTAAAAATTAATCTTTAAAAATTCGCCAAAAATCAGGAAATGGAGGTAAAAATTCGAAAAATTCATTTTGAAGGAATTTTTATGATCTTTCTCGTGATTAAAATTTTATAACCCTCAATGTATTATTTTAAATGCAAACGCAAAAAAGTTTAAAAAACAGCTTAAAAATTTAATTTTAAAAAATCTAAGAAGAATTTTTGAAAAATCTTTCTTAGTGCACCCCTACACTATTAGAAGATTCGCCATGCAAAATTTCAGCCCTTTAGGTCCAGCGGTTTGGTCTGTGCGTTGTATGTCAGTCAGTCAGTCAGTGAATGAATGAGTCAGTTACGGAACTGTTTTATATATATAGATAAGTTAGTGTGGGCTCGAGTTAGCTTTAGCTTTTAGTGAAGCCGGTGTTCGTATCGAATCCCGAAAAGCACCATTCAATACCTCATTCAATAATTCATAGGCCGGATATGGCACATTAAATACGTAGACCGGAAAATCCCTTTATGAGGCCAGAGAGGATGGGAGAGGGTCCGCTACCTCCAGATTTCGCCCTTGGGGTTGCTCGGTCGAAATTGAGGTGGCAACCAGCTAAGACGGACTCCGACCCTTGTTGTGCATAAAATATCATCTTCTTTTTTAACTATTTTTAATCTGATTTCTTACAACAGTATGTTTTGTTGTTAATGTTATGTATGATGAATTAATATATATGACTTTATTGACTGTTCCGCAATACTTCTTTTATAATCTGTGGATATTTTCTGAAGACTTGTTTGTAAGATTTTACACCTTACTGCGTAATGGCAATAGATTGCTTTCTCAGAAAGTTAGAAACTTTACAGGCAATGAAAAAATATGTTTTATCACTACACATATTCATTTGAGTCAAGAATCATGACAGTGATTTATGACAAAGGCCTAATTCATCTACCCGTCATGTACTTCCAAGAATGACATTCCAGAATTTGTCTGCTACAAAAAAAAAGGGTGATCGATACTATACACTTCAATTTTTCTTTATATTTCTATTATTTTTATTCGTGATTTTAGTTTGGTCCATGATTAAGCGGGCAGTAAATAATTTTAAAAATTCCACCTATCTATCTAATTGAAATATGTTAGCTTCTATTTAATTCCTTTAGGCACTAAAAGGCCAAATAATCAGACTATTTACTTTTAGGATTTACTCTGATCGAAGCATGTCATCAAAAGCATCTTTTGAAAATCTTACTGGCAGAGAACAAAAAACAATGCTTCGCCATCGAATCTAACAGTCACGCACATAGGTCATTGGGATCTTCTCATCATGGCATTGCCTATGAGAAACTTGCACACAATAAAACTCTTTAATCGGAATCGTTTTGCTTTGGGACCAATGATAATTGCGAACCCTTTTCATAACTTATATGTACACTGATTATGCATATTATTAGCGCTTCTTAGTCCTCCTTAACAGGATATGTTTTATGCATTTTTGACCCCTTTCTCTGAAATCCTAACAAATGCCTTATGAATATAGTAGACGATAAGACTTAACTTTCATCTTAGTTATAAATTTTAACCATCTAATACGATTAAGGTTCAAGTGTCCAAATTATTATAATATGTTTTGTAAATTTAAATTAAATTCATAACAAAGGTTTATTATGAAGTTATTAATTATTCAGAACGTCTTTAAGTTTGTCTGTAACTGTCTGAATCTAAAACTTTTATACAGCGAACTATAAGTAAAAAATAGTTCTTGAACACGTAATACAAGGTGCTCCCATAAAGTAACCGGATAATTTTTTTATAAATTAGAACAATATTACTCACCTTCAAATAAATTTATCTCCTTCAAAGTAATCGCCAAAGGAGTCTATACATTTTTTCCAACGTTTCTTCAAGTCATCGAAACACTGCTTATAGGCGTTGGAACTAACCGTTCACAAAATATGCGTAACATTTGATTTAATATCCGAGACGTTTTCAAATTTCTATCCTTTCATGGCCATCTCAAGCTTCGGAAAAAGGAAAAAATCAGCTGGCGATAAGTCCGGAGAATATGGTGGGGGATTTATCACTGTAATTGAATGCTTAGCAAGATATTGTTGTACAGAAATTGCTGTATGGGGCCTAGCATTATCGTGTAAAAGAAACCATTGCCCAGAATTAAACAGTTCCTTCCTAACTCACCTTATCCTGCTTCTTAATTGAAAAAGCACCTCCTTGTGAAAATACTGATTAATTGTTTGCTTTTCAAGAACAAATTCGTGGTGAATAAAGCCCTTTGTAATCAAAAATGCAAATACCATGGAAGGACAGATATTTGAAAACGTCTTGGATATTAAATCAAATGTTATACGTATTTTGCGAACGGTTATTCCAACGCCTATAAACAATGTTTCGATGATTTGAAGAAACGTTGGAAAAAATTGTATAAACTCCTTTGATGATTATTTTGAAGGAGATAAATTTATTTGAAGGTGAGCAGTATTTTTCTTATTTTAAAAAATAGTCCGGTTACTTTATGGGCGCACCTTGTATATTCAGGTTATTGGAATGAAGTTCTTTTACGTGGTTTACAATAGAGTGAACTGACAGGAATCGCCATGTAACGAAAAATCGTTATGCCCCCTTCATAAGAGCTTTTTCTCAAGGTCTCTGTGGCTGAATGGTTATCGTATCGGACTACGGAGTATCGAACTATCGCACTACGGAGCGAGAGGTCCCTGGTTCAAATCCCCGCACTAGCACTGGCCGTGTCTGTTCCCACTCATTCTTGGAATAGCGCAGTATATATATACATATATATGTACATATATATATACGTATGTATATATGCATATATATATATGTATGTATGTATATGTATATATATATATGTATATATATATATATATATATATATGTGTGTGTGTGTGTATATATATATGTATATATATATATATATATATACAATAGAATATATATATAATCAATAAAAATCTACATATTAAATCACGTTTAGAGTTGAAAAAATAACGTAAGGAACTTCGTTCCTGACGGGGGTCCCCCGACCGCACAATTTTTTTTATATATTAAGTGGCTCCTCCTTTCGAGGTAGCAATTGAGCTTTTTTCGTTTTCATGATTAAGCATATGTTATTTTTTTCCACTGTTCTTGGGAGACTCATTTCTCTTGAATGCATCTGGCTCAACAACACAGCCTGTGTTCATTCTGTCATCAGTAATATTACACAGTAGGGACTTCAGGTATTTCTAGTGCGAAACAAAGCTGCTGTTTTGGCGTTTTTAAGGGCTCCCCCTACAAGAACGTGCTTTATATACTTTTTGTCATTCACAGAACGATACTTAATATTTAGGTAACTGTTGTAAAGGTAATAAAATTCGCCTCATTGAACTTAACGTAGATTAAAATCGCTGAAACCTACAGATAATTTCCATGATATTAAGACTCATACTATCGAGTTTCTTTTAATGAAATATTTTTCTTGTATGAATGCATATGGCGAACAATACTACGCATACATTTCCCCACAGATAACCATGCAACACTGCTGGTTCCATAACAAGGTATTGGTCAAACACGATTGAACATTAAAGGGTCTCGTGATTTATAGGTCACTAAATCTTTTGGTTTTCAGAGCTAAGTTTTCTTCTTGTTACAGTAAAAATCAGTCCTTTTCCGATACTAAGTCGTGCATAATTAAATGTATCTCAGTTAAAAGCTAACCGTAAGGAATAAACAGGAAATCCAACGTAAATAAAGCACAAATGGCAGTAAGTTTTCGGCTTTTTGAGCTGCCACTAAGTTATTTGCACTGATGAAGAAGCTCCTTTGCAGCTTCGAAACGGCCGTATGCAAAATTACACCTTACTGCCATTTGTGCTTTATTTACGTTGGATTTGCTGTTTATGCCTAGAGCACAAAGGTTTTGTCTTTTCTTTTCAAAATAACTGTAAGGAATTTTCCTAACTCATACATAAATAATATCTTCAGCCAACATGGTCTTATTCTTAAAATAACTAGAGTGTTCTGTTAACTTCCTATAACAAGAAAACAAAAATATTAACTCATTGGCAACGAGTTCCTTCAGGGAACATAAAACTGATAATCACTGTCAAAAATTACTGTAAAACATTAACATTTCTCAGTTAAATTACGTTATAAAACACGCTTAACTAGTACTTATCTATAGGAAAATATTTGGGTGGTTAAAATACTTAGAGAATTCCCTTTGGAATTTTTTCTCCATTTTGCCGTTCCAGGTTATAGCCACTAAAATAAATTCTCAGTCAAAGCCACCCAACGGGGAAAACACGTGTGTCGATAACAAGATATTGGAGAAGAATTTAATGTAAGTGAATGGAAGGAATAAACTGGATACAAACAAAGAGAAACTCTGAATGTATGCACGTTTCAAGTTTGTTTTTTAATTCAGTCAGACATGTAGATTTGTAACGATCATCTGCCAAGGTCTGGATCGAGGACGAGTCCATTTTAGAGATATGAGGCATTCATTTTATTATTATTCTAATTCTCATACATTTCATTCTGTTTTTTTTAAGCAAGGATACTAGCTTAGATACATTTCTTGTTTCAATTTTTTAAATCATTTTTGGGAGGGACCAGTATGCATATTGCACTATGCATGGCGAGCATGAGTTACACCTGCTCATACATTTTCACCGAGATAGCTATATAACCTATTAACTTTTTCTGACCATGCTGAGCTTTCTCCACCAGGAATTTTTCTTATATGTCTCACTTATGGGCTACTTGCCCGAGGGATTCAGATTTAAGGCTGTTGTGTACTATTCCTAATGGATTCGCTCACCTTGATGTTAATCTATGGAGAAAATTTGTCTACTATTTACAGCTACTTAAATGCTGATAATCCAATAAAAATGGTATTTTCAGATAGCCTGAACTTTTCTACACTATGCAACAGGATTCATTTGAGAAATTTCTTCCACCACAGGAATTTTTGAGAGCTTAAAACACACTTTACCAGTTTTTTCCCCGAATAATTTAAATTTAAAATTATTATTTGCTTTAAAAAAACGAAAAATACCCCCAAGGTGTAAAATTTCTCTCTATATTACAGGGTACATTTTTAATAAAAATCTTTAAATCCAAGTCAGTTGAACACATTTTCTCCAGAAGTTAAAATTGAGGTGAGCGAATCCAATAGGGTTAGAGCAAAGCGGTCTTAAGACATTTGAAATGCTCCCTTCAGAAACCTTTTTCAAGACGGTGCTAAGTGTTAGACGAATTGATTTTTTTAAAGAAATGCCACAGCCTCATGTGCATGTGTGAAAGGAGAATGCTAAAAACAGGTCCGCCTCCTACATCTTTGCTCATAACTTAATTAGAAGTTATAGTGACTCTCAAAGGTGTTAACAAGCATTGTTCTGCAATATTACAGCCACTCTTTATATTTAATGCAATGCGATAATAGCGTCTCGAGGATAGCGTATACTGGATAATACATGATTAAATACAATGCATCACACGAAACAAACACTTACTAAAATTACAACACTATATTAAGCAGAATTTAGCAAAAAATATTACAATAAAAAAATTCTGAACATAGAAATTCGAAAATAATGAGCATGATTTTGCAGTACACTTACAAGGTACTTACGAATTTCACCATACAAGAGGAGATTCGGCATAATGGTATCAAAATAATGACATTCTAACGGTTCATGATCGCTCTTTACAACGGTTGGCCGACATAATAACGACGACCAGCTACTTTGAGCTGAATATCGAAGCCACATCTCCTAATATCGACTTCTTACTGAACCCTACTAGGCGATTTGTTGAACTCTCCTATTTTAATGACTTACAGGAATCTTGTTATAACAAACACGAAATTAACACTTCTTCAATTTCCCCAATAAATTAAAAAGGACAGCCTCTTGTTTCGGATTAGTTGATAGTTCATCAGCAGGCCGTGATGCATTGGCGTGATTGTGCAATGAACGATTCACATATGCTGTAACATGGACCGCCATTGTGAAGAATTCACAAATGAACAACTCTGAATGAACGTTTGTGAATTGTTCATTGCAACAATAATACCAATGCTCCTAAGCCTGATGATGAAGAATTAACTAGTTCGAAACATGTAGCAATCATTTTTAATTTATTGTGGAATAGAAAAAGTGTTTCATTATGCGTCATTACCTACGCATCGTGTCATTTTCCGTTTTACGTGTACAACGTACCGTTGTAAAGAACGATCATGGACCGTTAGTATGTTATTATTTTGATGCTATTCATTGAAGTGTTACTTACCTACTCATCTTTTAATTCCATTGGAAATGGTTTTATTTCATCCTCTTGGAAGTGAAGTTCGGAATCCAGAAAAATCTAGGAAAGACTTTTAAAAGTAATAAACATCTGACGAAAAATTAAATGAAGTGACCCTGTTGTGAAAACATCAGCGTAGAACTGGTTCGGAAGCAGCGTACTTGAAACTAGACGGAACCGGTTTTATTTCACTCCTGATCGCCTAATCGGAGATTCTCCAGGTCTTCCCACAAAGTTTTAAAAGAACGTTGGCAACAAAAAAGGTGTGAAAATTTCTCCGGCGGAAGGACATTATAAAAGGGGACTCCTCGAATGTTCTCGGGGGGAAGCTGACGTCTTTGTTCTTGCGGAGACGGTGGTCTGAAGCACGTGGTTGCGGGAGTAATAAAGTGTGACTCAACAGGTCTACGAAAGATTTACAGAAATACGGAGTTGTCCGATGGTTCCTGGTTCCTTTGCTGAGAATTGTATTTTACAAGAGCACATAGTATTCGTGCTAACAATTGTGCTGACCTCAACATGCGTGGTGTAAATGGTGATGCACACGTGCAAAATAATTTTTTATGCTCTCCTAACTTGTCTTAAATAAAGTGTGGTAAGTGAATTCAAGTTTTATTCTTTTATTTTTTGCAATGTGCTGATCTTATATAATCACGGCCACAACAAAATATCCTTAACATTATAAGCCAGGATTTTTTACATTTAATCAATTTTGCAACTGCTAGAATTAAGTAAGTTGAAAACTAAATTCAACAAATATGTATGCTGTGAATTTCAGCCATTAAAAGATACAAGATGATAATTGAAAGCTTAATATGACATAACGTTACTACAAAGGGGGTTTGAATGGTGTATATAGACTTATATGTATTTTTTCCTCTTTCTTTTAAGAACTACTTACCACACTATAGAGAGCAATTAGTGTATATTGTGTTTTTGTGTATATTAGTCTGTTATTTGAAATGTGGTTTTGGATACTATGTAATTATTCACACTCCAGAGAGCAATTAGTGCATATTGTGTTTTTGTGTATATTAGTCTGTTATTTGTAATGTGGTTTTGGATACTATGTAATTTTTATATTGGTTTTGTGCATCACCATCTTTCGTTTTTTCTTTTTTTATTTGATGGGGGGAAGAGATGTTGTGAAAACATCAGCGTAGAACTGGTTCGGAAGCAGCGTACTTGAAACTAGACGGAACCGGTTTTATTTCACTCCTGATCGCCTAATCGGAGATTCTCCAGGTCTTCCCACAAAGTTTTAAAAGAACGTTGGCAACAAAAAAGGTGTGAAAATTTCTCCGGCGGAAGGACATTATAAAAGGGGACTCCTCGAATGTTCTCGGGGGGAAGCTGACGTCTTTGTTCTTGCGGAGACGGTGGTCTGAAGCACGTGGTTGCGGGAGTAATAAAGTGTGACTCAACAGGTCTACGAAAGATTTACAGAAATACGGAGTTGTCCGATGGTTCCTGGTTCCTTTGCTGAGAATTGTATTTTACAAGAGCACATAGTATTCGTGCTAACAATTGTGCTGACCTCAACATGCGTGGTGTAAATGGTGATGCACACGTGCAAAATAATTTTTTATGCTCTCCTAACTTGTCTTAAATAAAGTGTGGTAAGTGAATTCCAGTTTTATTCTTTTATTTTTTGCAATGTGCTGATCTTATATAATCACGGCCACAACAAAATATCCTTAACAGACCCTAAAAGGGAAAAATCTAACAACATACTCAGTGATTTAACTAAAAGTTAAAACTCAATTGATTGAGAAAATTTCGTGAACATTTTGGGCATAAAACCAAGTGAAGTCCTCAAAAATCTGCCAAGCAGTTATAAACTTTATCTTATGAAGCAGTTTGAAAAGATAATACTTCGATATTCAACTGCTACAAAAACTATAGTTAGAACTTGGCAAATTTACAGAATCTCTAAACCTTCGAATTGCAGTAACTTCAAAATGTTGCATGCGGTCAATAAAAAATTACAAAATAATGTTTCCTACTTGTTTTTACAGATGACTGTGATAGTAACAAATCTCTGTCACATTATGCCTAGAACAGGGTCCCTAGCGATAAATATATAATAAACCCAGATAGCATAACCTAAAAAAAACCAGATTGTATTAAAAAAACCCAGCTTTTTTAATATATTTTTATTACTAGAAATAATAAAAAAGACATATAAGATAATTAAACACCCCATTTTCTAACGTTCCTTGAAGTTAATTAAATTTTTAATTGTCATCAGATCGAATCCTTTTCATCATTTACCTCGAAATTAATTTCAAGATCATTCTGTTTTTTTTTTATGCGTGCTCCTTATTGTGTATAACAGTGGTTCCCAACCTGTGGATTACGACCCCAAAAAGAGTCGTAAAGTGTCATCTGGGAAGTCGCCGTGGTTTTATTCAATTAAAATAACTTTTTACGAATTCCCCCCCAAAAAAATTTGTCAATATTTATTTAACCATTAAACTGTAAGAAAGCGGTGTTCTTTATAAGGAAAAAGTCTCATTCAAAGCGCAAACCCAGTTCGTTTGAAATCTACCGCCTTTATTTGATGGTAAATGAAAATCGCGGTTTTCCACTACGTACAGTACACAAATTCTAACCGTCAGTTTGTCTTTCATTAGTCTGCGTTGTCACTTTTGGCATTACTGTTGAAGTTTCCCCAATTGAATGAAGAAATTTTTGTTTAGATAAGAGTTTTACAATTCTGAATCAATACAGTAGGTGCATTTTTTTTTTATTGAGATTCCGTTCTGTTCTTGCTTTTACACACCTTTGACCGTTTTTTAATGTTCTCCATTCCTTACGAATTTCATTTTTGTTAAATTAAAAATTTACTTAGAATTAAATTATTTGAAATGCATTTTAGTGTTTTTTTTCATGTCTTAAAAGGCCATGTTACAGCAAATATGCAGAACGTGCATGAGGTTGGGGGGGGGGGGGGTGCCGTTCGTGACTCGAAAAAAGTTGGGAAACACTGGTGTAGAACATGCTCTTTCTGTTATGTCTTTTACCAGTTCGGTTTTAGGTATACAGGAACGTCAATTTTGATGATATCTATCTATATATTCTGGCTTCAGACGATCGTTTACGGTGTGAATTTTAAGAGAATGTGTGGGTTTTGTTGTGACTCTATCTATACATATAAAACAGTTCCGTAACTGACTGACTCACTGACTGACTTACATACAACGCACAGACCAAACCGCTGAACCTAAAGGGCTGAAATTTTTGCATGGCGATTCTTCTTATACTGTTGGGGTGCACTAAGAAAGATTTTTGAAAAATTCTTCTTAGATTTTTTTTAATTAAATTTTTAAGCTGTTATAGTAACTTTTTTAAAGTTTGCATTTAAAATAATAATCTGAGGATTATAAAATTTATATCACAATAAAGATCATAAAAATTTCTTTAAAATGAACAAATCTTTCCCTCCATTTTCTGATTTTTGGTGAATTTTTAAAGATTAATTTTTAGAATTTAATTTATTAAAAGCTGATCACGTGATTTTTTTCTGGTACTTTAAATAAATTTATCGTCATGTGCATAACAACGAAATAGACAAAAAAATATTTTTTCCCTTGCTAATGCGGCAGACGATTGGACATTAAACTCCAAAAAAAAATTAAAATACAGTAAAAGATATGTTCCTCGAACAAGAAGAAGAATTTATTTCGAAAGGGTTTGAAATGCTAATCACTCTTTAAAATGATTGTGTTAACCCTTTTTATTATATCAGTACTCAAATATAAAAGTTTGTTAATTAATTCTGATTTATTTCAATTGGTATCTCTCCTTGTTCTATATTCTTTAGTACGTCCTATTAGATTTAATTTGAATATTTTCTTCTACATTATTTTGTCTATAAAAATATCACTTACGATTTTTTTATAAATATATTTTTTTACATAAATTGTATATATTGATCGTCGTATTTATTAAAAATATATGCATATATATATATATATATATATATATATATATATATATATATATATATATATATATATATATATATATATATATATATATATTATTTGGCATTAATTGCATACATTGAACGTTGTATTTAATTTGAATGTATTCCGTAGCGAAGTGCGGGTTTTCAGCTAGTTAACTTACGAAAAGACTCTCTATAGCTCTCAGAAGAGTGATGGAAAATCGTCAAATGGATCATGAAGTGTGATAAGATTCCATATTTGTGATTACTGAATCTATCTTTCATATTACGTAAGAAATATCAAAATTCTGGGATGGTTTCGTAAGAGAGAGATTGCTCTCCATTTGCATCTTTTTGAACTCATTATTTTACATAATTACATTACTTAATTAGGGCGCGGCAAAGGCGTCGGGTCAATGATCTGCAAGTTGCTTGTTCGATACCCGTCACCGACAAAACCGCCGACGTGTACACCAATGGCAGCTGGTGCACGGGAAAAATCTGTCGTATCTGCAATGTCCTCCAGGTTCCCAAAAAACACCTTTGGAGGTGCGGGGTCAAGTGGTCCGGTCTCGTTACCTGACTTGGTTCAAAATTTGCGGATCAACGAATAGAAGTCCAACCTCTCTTGAGGCAATAGTACCCCTCTTCTACGGATAGTGCATTTGCACTATTCGTAGACACGACAACAAACAAACAAACATCACTTAACTACATTTACATAACTAATACTTGCTATGATAAAAAAATAATATTAATATTTAAAATTTTTATTTTATTTAAAAGAAATTATATTAATATTAATTTTTTGCTATATTTTTAACTTATGAGATATTTTGAAAAAAAACCTAAAAACCCACATCAAGTTTATAAAACCAACGTCTTAAAGCCCTGGCTTAGAACTGCCAGACGTGTGCAATAGCAAAATAGATTCCACAAAAATCAATACATTTCACTGTTACGAAAGAAACTATATTTCGCCTGATAGAACGTGAAATTCCTATGCTGGACTTCAACCAGTGCGTTTTGCAAATTCGCGGAATCTGATATTCTTGCAAGTCGAAAGCAAGAGAGAAAAATCTGAATTCGCAAGAGAAGCGGAGCAAAATCGAGGGTTTCTCTAAAACTTATTTTCCACGCCAAGAGTATTTGATATACAGCGATAAATAAGCAGTTTTCTACTTCAACATGATCGCTGGAGATCTTATTTGACAAGGGATTTTACCAGGAGTTGGAAGATTGGCGGAATAGAATATTTTTTGGAAAGACTTCTTCGAAAAGTTTCCCCCACGAAAGCTAAACGGAATTATGCTATTTCGGCCATCTTCATGCATAAGCAAACTTGCGTACTAATGTTTATAATAAAGTAAGAATTATTAATTATAGTTATTGCAGAATCACACTATAAATTCAGAACCGGTTCCGGTTCTCAAATTTTTCCGGTACCGGGTGCCCGGGTATTACTCAGATTTCAATGTGTGTGTATATATATATAGGATGGCAAGATGTCTAGGGGAATGATAATGCAACTTTTGCACAAACGAACATTATTTATTATTCTTGGGACATGACAATTACACGGGACATTTACTAGACAGTTATAGGGACATTCAGAATTATAATAACCGCTCTCTTCACCATTCAACACAAATCAATTCGATGCGTGGGCAGTCTCGCGGAGATGACCTAACTCGCCACTCCCTTGCGATCGCTCTCCCGTTTTTCTCTTCACGCACGTTTTACCTTGCCGCGCAAACCTCAGCGACATCTAGTAGCCATTCTGCACAACGTAGCTATTCCGCAATCTTCTGGTACGGTCTGCCTAATTCCCATAGCGCTCGTCTATCCTGACTAGCAGTGTCCTCACTGCTGCACCAGCCTAGGATCTAAAATACACGAACTAAAAAAACAAAAACACATAGATTAGTATACAGTTTACAAACATTAAATTCTGGCCAAAACATTTATATAAGTCAACATTTGGTCCAGGGCTTCATTTGGTCCGCTGATGAAGATGTAACATTTGGTCCTTCGTGATCTCCAATTTTGGCGACATCGTAGCGATCATGGTATTTAACTTTAGTAACACGGTAGGGTCCAAAATATTTCGGTCGGAGTTTCAGCTTGCTTCCAAACTGAGTTCTCATAATTGCCACCAGTTCTCCTTGCTTGTACTGATAAGCTTCCTTGCGTTTTCTATTGTAAGTCTTACGATTCTCCTCTTGAATTTTTAAAATATTCTGCTTAGCGTCTTTCCTAATGCTATCACGATGTTGATTAAATTGGTTTTGACTTTCTTCCACAAGCAAATTTCTTATAATGGCATCCTCGGGATTTTTCATTCTGGTTCCTATGAGTAATTCAAACGGTGAGTACTTAGTACTACGTGACGTACTGCAGTTTAACACTCTTTGCAATGAGTCTACATGTTTAAACCACTTCGCGGGATCATTTAAGGACATCTTTGTTAATACCGGGATAAGGGTTCTATGTATTCTTTCCACTTGACCATTTGCTCTTGGTACTCCCGCAGTTATTTGTACATGATGTATATTCTCTTTAGTGCAGTATTCTTCGAATTCGTTGGATCTGAAAGCTCCTCCTCGATCACTGATTATGGTCGAAGGATTTCCGAAGGTTTTCTGCTGTAGCTTTAGTCTTTCGATGGCTTCTTGCGCTGTGGTACTTTTAGTTGGATAAAGCCATGTGAATTTTGTAAATGCATCTACGACCGTGAAAATGTGATTGTAATTCTTATTGGTTGTTGGCAGTGGTCCAATGAAATCCACATGATATGTTGATAATGGCGAATCTTCCTTAGGAATAGGATGTAACAGTCCTTCTCCTTTTCCAGTCTTCTTATTTACCACTATGCATTCAACACAGTTTCTTATCACATTCTCAACACACTTTCTCATGTTTGGGAAATAAAAATTACGTTTCACCAAGTCTTCAGTTTTTACAGCAGCAAAATGTCCAAACGAATGTGCATGCTTCACAACGTCCATTTGCATCATTTCAGGTACTACCAGTAACTCTTCATCATTATCAATCTTATACAAGACATTATTATTCAAGATAAATTCGGAGGTTTTGCCTGACTGTAACAGTTTCTTGATGGTTTTGATATATTCGTCACTTTCTTGAGCATTAACAATTTTGTAAGTCAATTCATCACTATTCACAAGCATAACGGGGAATCTGCTCAATGCATCAACGTGTTGCATTTGTTTTCCAGGGCGATGTACTACTTCATATTGGAACTCTTGCATGAATAATGACCATCTGGCAACTTTTGGTGTAAGTTCCTTTTTATCTAGGGTTTTTGCAAATGCCGCACAATCAGTGAAAATTTTAAATTTGGTTCCCAATAAATAATTTCGAAATCTTTTTAAAGCCTGGATAATCGCAAGCACTTCAAGTTCATAGCTACACAATTTTTCTTCCTGGATGGAGGTTTTTTTGCTCATATACTGAATTGGATAATAGCGCCCATCATCACTCTGCTGGAAAAGTATTGCTCCTAACCCAAGTTTACTTGCGTCCGTGTGTAATTCCAATTTCTGCCCTTCTCTGTAAAGGTGTAACAGGGGTTCATTAGACAGCGCGTCCTTAAGTTTTTGAAAGGCTATTTTCTGTTCAAAGCCAAATTCGAAAGGTTTTGAGGCTCGTAATAAATCACTAAGTGGTCTTGCTATAATGGCATATGAAGGTATGTACTTTCTAAAATATCCTGTCAACCCCAGGAAACTCTGTACTTCTTTGGCATTTTTGGGTTCAGCAAAACAACGGACTGCTGCAGTCTTCTCTAACGACGGTCGAATAGTACCATTTTCAATGATGTGACCTAAAAAATTTATTTTCCTCTGCAAAAATCGGCACTTCTTAAGGTTTAACTCAAGACCATACTTGGAAGCTGTTTCTAACACCCGACTTAATTTTTTATGCGCTTCTTTTTCATTGATAGCTGGGATTATGATATCATCTAAATAAATAACTAAAGTCCCGTCTCTCAATAGGTCTCTGAACACGTAATTGATGTATCTTTGAAAGTAATTGCTGCTAATGGACAAACCAAACGGTACTCTTAGGAATTCATACTGGCCTGACTCTGTTACAAACGCAGTGTATTTTCTACTTGCTTCATCCACTTCTACATGGAAGAAAGCATTTTTCAAATCGAGAGTCGTGAACACCCTTCCACTTTCTAGCTTATCTAACACTTCCTCAATAACAGGTAGCGGATATCTGTCTCTAACTATTCGCTTATTCAGAGCTCTATAGTCAATGCACAAACGCATCGTATCATCCTTCTTTCTACACACCACAACAGGCGAAGCAAAATCAGAGCAACTCTCCCTAATTATCCCTTGCTCTAACCAATCATTTATTTGTTTTTCGACTTCTCTCTTTTCAGGAAGCGACAACCTGCGTGATCTTTGACAAATGGGTCTTTCATCGGTCAGAATTATTTTCATTTTCAAAGCAGTAGTTTCTGTTTTGTTTGGCTCATAATTTTGAACAAGCGCGTGAATTTCGTTTCTCAATTTACAGTCAGTAATGTGTGACAGGTCAAAAGGGCAATCATTATACGATTCGGATACTTTCACTAAGAACGAAGCTGATGAATCGTTGTTTATATTCGCGCTCTCTAAATGTTTTCCCGTTTCCAAGCATGTACTGCTCATCGGCGCCACCGCCTCCTCTGGTTTCAATAACATGTCGTAAATTTTCGCTGACAAAATAACTTCCGCAACAATCTCAGAGCTCGCAGCCAAGACCTCTCGCGCTTTCCCGCCTTCGCGTAGCGAAATTCTGAATTTGTACACATTCTCCAGCCGGCGCTCACCGAACACACTTGTCAAAACAATCTGAGAATGAATTGGCTTTGCAGCCGAAACAAAATTCTTGTTTACGATTATCGAACTCGCACCACTGTCTACCGTGGCGACTAAGGGTTTTCCGTCTATAAACACATCGACGTACTGGAGCTCACTGAATAAATAGTCATTTTGAGTTGGGATAGAAGTTGAAACGTGATTTATGCCGTATTTTTGGTCACTTTTGTTTTCTGCATTCGACAATTTCTTTGTACAGTTTCTAGCAAAATGCGGTCCCCCACAAACATAACAAGATATAGGTTCTCTACTAGAAAATTTTTGATTCTGTCTCTGAAACTGCCTCGGGGAATGGTTTGCATATTCAAATTTTGTACGATCTTTGATAGCGTCACTCTCATTCCTAGAACGAACACTCGAATAGTTCCGCGTTTCATGCAAAGTTTTATTTTTAGAAACAAAAAAAACGTCACAAGTCTTTCCTAGCTGTTCCGGCGTCAGCCACGAGTCCGCCTGTGTGATTTTAATGTGAGAAGCTGTTTCTTGATCTAGTGTGTCTAAAAATTTATCGCTCACCATTAGGTCAAAAAGTTGTTTAAAATCAGAAACATTACGGATTTTGAGATAATATTGGAACATTGCATTTAAGCGTGTTGCAAACTGAACATGCGTCTCATTCACCTGCCTTCTAGCTCTTCTAAAATTAAGTAGACACTCTTGAGCCGTGGGTTGGAATTCTTTCATGATTAAAGATTTAACTAACTCATAGTCATTCATTTCATCATCTTTAACGTACAGTAAAATGCTATGGGCCTTCTCTCCGAGAATATTTATAAGAATTTCGGATTTCAATTTCTCTGGGACATCCTTAACTTTAAACGCTCGTTCCAATGATTGGAAAAAAAGGCTAAAATTTTCCGCTTTTGTCGGCAACTGTATTGTTAGAGTTTTTACACTTTTAATCAAATTTTCAAGATCACAAACCTCAGGATTTGATACATCTTGAGCTGCTTCTGCTTTCGATTTGCAAAGTTCTACCTCTCGTTCTATACGTTGGAGCGTTAGTTTTTCTAATTCTAGTTTTGAGTTTGTTAGCTGCAGTTCAAGCTCAGCTTTTGGCTGCCGATCCTCAATTATTCGGTTAAGAAGATTCATTACAAATTCCGGGTCATCTTGGAATGCTTTAGATCTCTCAAGTTTATTTTTTAACTCTATAATCGTTTCTTTTGCAATGCACTGCTCACCAATCTCAGTAAGAACATTCACTATGTCCTCTTTGCGCGTATTCTTGTTATAATTAATAGTAGTAGACATTTTTCATAAATCTTTTTCTCAGCAATAGAGTTATAAAAAGAAGGTATCCTACCTTTTCTCGCAGGACTCTTGCATCAGTAGTTAACTTCACAGTGTATCCCAAAATGTAACACAATAAATCCAAAAAGTATATCACTATAAATCCACGGATTGTTCTTTCATATCACAGTCACTTATATAAATTAACCACAGTCACTAATTGTCCTCAAAGTCCTCAAAGTCCATCCGGGGCGATCCCCCAAGTTTATAGGATGGCAAGATGTCTAGGGGAATGATAATGCAACTTTTGCACAAACGAACATTATTTATTATTCTTGGGACATGACAATTACACGGGACATTTACTAGACAGTTATAGGGACATTCAGAATTATAATAACCGCTCTCTTCACCATTCAACACAAATCAATTCGATGCGTGGGCAGTCTCGCGGAGATGACCTAACTCGCCACTCCCTTGCGATCGCTCTCCCGTTTTTCTCTTCACGCACGTTTTACCTTGCCGCGCAAACCTCAGCGACATCTAGTAGCCATTCTGCACAACGTAGCTATTCCGCAATCTTCTGGTACGGTCTGCCTAATTCCCATATATATATATATATATATATATATATATATATATATATATATATATATATATATATATATATATATATATATATATATATATATATATATATACATATTTATATATACACATATTTATATATATACGTATATAATAGTATATGAACCATAAAACATTTGCCTTAAATATTAATGAAAAACTATATAAATTTATAATATAAAGAATTTTAGTTTATTGCGTAAGTAAAAAATACATTTTTTTAAAATTTATTTTAATTTATGTTAAGAAAATGGAATCTAAAACCCGAAATTGCCAAATTTCCTTCAAAGATTTTATGTTTTTATTTTCAATTTGCCACTAGATTAGAATTTCGAAGACTAGATTGGTTAATTTTGAATAATATAAATTGCAATCTATCTTTCCTGTCTATAACTGTAATATATAAAATTTCTTTTAAAAATTTTATATGAAATAAATTAGTAAAACCAAATAACACTCGATGGCAGGTGTTCTGACAGCTCCAGAGGATTGGCTTCTCAGTTAGTTGGGAAGGATCTAGTTGTTAATTATTAGGATATGCTTATGGCTGCTGTGAACTAATCCTATTGAATTCGCT